>CM070492.1:24710703-24715703 GCA_036324585.1 Champsocephalus esox
GCGAGCTCGCACAGAGAAAGGTGTCGTGTATTTTACGTCGTGTGATCGGCTCTCCCGATCGGCATTTTCAGGCCCGATCCCAAACCACTCCCTCGACGCTACCCCTCCGTCTGTAGCCACACTCGCAGCTCAACGAGGCTCCTCCTGTCAGGTGGAGGGAGTGAACACAGCAGCAAGCTTTGGGACGGCCTCCCCTCTCTGCGGCACAAACAGGAAGTGCCGTAACTGAATGTAACAACGGTTTCAAATCAGCATCTCTTAGACTAAACATTACAATTAATAACTCAAATAAAACATCTTTCATTGTGTTTCAAAGCTCTTTTAGTTTTAAACCTGATGTTTATAAGCTTCTTAGTTTTTGCAACGGTCTGTACATATACACAACTTTATAATAAAATGCACACATTTACCTTTTTCTAGACTAAACACAGGTTTGATCCTCAGTTAAAAACACATGAGGTTATCATGAGGTCGTTAACATCGCAGTGTATCAGTGGATGTTTGCGTCATTACGCCGAACACGTGAACACTCCTCTGAGTTAGTTTCTGTTCTGCTTGAAAGCCAGTCCCTGCCTCCTACGAAGTGTTCCAACAAACGCTTCAACTCGAACCGTTTAGAATCTGTGGTTTGAATCTGGATCTGAAGTCGACGTGACGTTGAAGCAGCGACCCTGCTGTAGCTCCTTGATAGCATCACGTTAGCATTTAGCTTCTGGCGACTAGATTTATGCTTCGAAAATGATAAAAGTAGTTTCGACATGTGGAGATTATCCGGCTGAACAAATCGTGATCCGTCTCTTCAATGCGTCTCAACCACAGACCTGATCCAGCTATTTTCCAAAACCCTCTGGAGAGATTGCGTTTTGTCGAACGAACCGGAAGGACTTTACATCCGGGTTTTAGGACGCGTCACTGCGGCGCTCTACGTGGCGGACCCTCCGCGTGAACGGAGGGGTAGGGTGTAGGGGGCGGTTTGGGAATGGGCCATCGAGAGCACCGATCGATCGGCCGAGAGCGAATATCGGCCGATATCGATCTGCAGCCGATCGATCGGAGCATCCCTAATAGACATGTTTGTCATCTTGCAATTTATTAATTTATCTTAATAGGTGTCATTGTTATAAAGTGTATTTAATTTCATCTTAGTGTACATTATTTCATTTTACACTCTGGTCTTGTACTTGTATATCGACTTCTTGCACTATTTTGTGGTTTTATTTTTGTATTTTATTATTTAACCCCATTGTTGGGGGAGTTCAGATCATTTCTACACCGTAGCTTATGTTCATATGACATTAAAACCTTTGAATCTTGAATTGATACAAAGTACACAGAAGAGGTAAAACGTGTTATATCTTCAAAGTGTTCTCTTAATAATCTCATGGACACTCAGTTGTGAATGGTGATCTCAGGGATGGCGACTTATCGCAAAGTTTCCAAGTAGGCTGTCCGACCTTAGGGGGTGTTCTTGTAGAAATGTCCAACTGGGAACTTGGATATTCCCACTTCCCATGACAACTCGAACGCACCATTAACTTCCAAAATCAGATAGTGGCGAAGGTGGTTTCGTCACTGTGGACTGACGGCTTCAGGCCGGGTGATGGGGCACTTTGTTAGCGTGATTGCACAGTATATGTTGTCTGTGGCTGATGATTGTGTGCACCTGGTGTCCTGTGGTGGCTCCTCCCCCTCACCTGTGTCTTGTTGGGATGATTGGAGTGTGGGTATTTGGGCTCTGTTGCCCTGTCTGTTGGAGGGCTGTGTGTGTGTGTGTGTGTGTGTGTGTGTGTGTGTGTGTGTGTGTGTGTGTGTGTGTGTGTGTGTGTGTGTGTGTGTGTGTGTGTGTGTGTGTGTGTGTGTGTGTGTGTGTGTGTGTGTGTGTGTGTGTGTGTGTGTGTGTGAGATCCGTGTGGCTGCAGGATGTGGACAAGGAGAACAGCAGGATTGAGGCGGTGAACTTTGTGCCCATGTTTGTAATAAATGCCCACGCCGGGTTATATTTGTATGTATGTATACATGTATTTTTGGACGTTCTGCCTCTGCCTCCTTGCTTGGTCTGCGCCGCTCAACGGTCAGCTTCACACAGATGCCACCAAAAAGACTCTTCTCTTCGTGACTCAACCCGAAGAAACCGACCGTTGTTGTTGATTGACTCGCGATCGCGGACTCCTCCTCAGGTCTCTCAGTCGCCGTCGTCTCGCTCTCCTTCAGACAGGCTCGATGTCTTTATGGTTACAAAGTGATCTGCTAATGGTGCACTTTGACCCCTGATGTGCAGATAGCGTGAGTGATCGGCTGCTTCGGGTCAGCGGTGCAGAAACGTCCATCACTCTGAAGCCGAGCGTCACTTTTCCTGCCAAACGAAGAGTTTAAAATATGACTTATTATGCAAACGGTCTGAAACCCTGCATGTTGACATCAGGGGATGACTTCATATCTGATGGACGTCAAAGCATTGAAGGACAGTCTGCAATTCAGTCTTAATACTTTGGACTTTCATGACTAAAGGCAAACCCAAAGTGCGACAGGGGGCATTAAATATATACTTAAAAACACAAGTTTAATAAAAGGTTTTTAGGCTCTTCTTAAAGGAGTCAGTGGAGTCAACTTGCACTTCACCAAGACAATAAATGATCCTTCCCCTGAGCTGCGTTAAGACTATAACTTAGTAGAAAGTACAGGTATTTGAGTTCAACATGTAAGAAGTAGAAAGTACAGGTATTTGGGTTCAACATGTAAGAAGTAGAAAGTACAGGTATTTGGGTTCAACATGTAAGAAGTTGAAAGTACAGGTATTTGTGTTCAACATGTGAGAAGTAGAAAGTACAGGTATTTGAGTTCAACATGTGAGAAGTAGAAAGTACAGGTATTTGAGTTCAACATGTAAGAAGTAGAAAGTACAGGTATTTGAGTTCAACATGTGAGAAGTAGAAAGTACAGGTATTTGAGTTCAACATGTGAGAAGTAGAAAGTACAGGTATTTGTGTTCAACATGTGAGAAGTAGAAAGTACAGGTATTTGTGTTCAACATGTAAGAAGTAAAAGTAAAAAGTGGTCAGAAATAAGTCGTGGAGTAAAGTACTGATACCAGAAACATGTACTTAAGTACAGTAACAAAGTATTTGTACTCCACTACTGTAACCTAAGATTTACATTGTCATATCCACACTGTAGCTTTGTACAAATGACAATGAAAGCCTTGGATCTTGAATCTCGTCTCCTTTTATAGTCCTGTGCCCACACGCCTCCGCTAATCTATACACCCACTGATGAAGTGCCGGACACAGACAGCCGGATTAACAGAGCGCGGAGCAGCAGACCTTAATTGGACAATAAGTGTGTGATGGTGGGTGGGGTGGGGGGGGGTCTTAACTTACTGGATGGCTGATCGCTGGGTTGTCTGGTTTTCATCACGATTCAAGGCTTTTATTGTCATGTGTACAGGAGCTACAGCTATGACCATGGACATTAGTCACAGGCTCCTCCAACAGTGCAACACAATAAAACAGTGCAAGTAAATACAAATAAAATACAAATAGAAATAGTCAAAACGATTTGAGCAAGAAAGAGGGAAAGAGCAGAGTTTAAAGGGTTTGACGGCACGCTATGATAGGCTCTTAGGAATAGAGCGAGGTGATTGGCTAAGCTGACGAGTGACGCCCCCGGTCACTTATTGAGAGAGAAACATGGAGATAGAAATACATGAATGAGTAAAGACGGTCTTCCTGGTTGAACTTGCGCTGAGCTTCCTTTCAGATGATGTGTGAGTCAACGTGAGGTAAAGATATCGGTGAATTATAACGATAATATAATAACGTTTATTTAGCAAAGCACCTTTCATAGTTCAACAGTTCAAATGAAGACAGGAACATGAATAGAACAACATGAGGCAGAAACGTACGGTCAACATAAAAACAGAACACAATTACTGCTGCTGTTAGTCAGTCAACCCACATACTTTGGAGCATGCTTTAAGTGACAGTGACCTACTAATAACCATCATTATCTCTGGCAAGCTGAGGCTAGGCAAGGCAATTTATATAGCACTTTCCAGCACGTGGCGATTCAAAGTGCTCTACAGATTAAAAGCAAAAGACATTTAAGAACAAATATAGTGTACATACATTATTAAAAAGTATTTAAAAACAGGCGTAATAAGCAACGGTAATGAAATAAATTAAATAAATAAACACAGCAGGTACAGGATACATGACTAAAAAGGCGTACTGTAGTGTGAGTAAAATTAAAGAGGCCCTATTATGCTTTTTTTTTCAGTAGTGTGTTATATATGTTTCTGTGCATGTAAATGGTCTGCAACGGCTAAAATCCCCAAGTTCCCCCGAGAGGGAAAAAGCGAAAAAAAGGGGCTCGGATCCCACCCAACGTCTGTTTCTGTTAATTTAATTGCATTTTTGTTGCCAATGACAACCTGGGAAATGGGCTTTGGTCCAGCTGACTGCACCTCCGATATGTCTTTACAGAATAATCAACATCTAACCGACAGTTGGTCCCGAGGCGAGGAGCCAACGAAGAGAGGGATAGGAAGGAATTAGAAGTGTTTGGCTGCTCTGCAAATCACTCGTTTCAAGGTTCAAGGTTCAAGGTTCTTTATTTGTCATACGAACATAGCTACAGAGTAGTTATGTCGATGAACATCTTAGGTCACAGGCTTCTACAACAGTGCAACACAATAATACAGAAAAATATTGTGCAAGTAAATATTAAAAATAGTTTAAAAAAAGTGAAGTAGTGAAATAAGAGTCTATATGCAAGCTATTGGAATGTTGTTACGACGGTTCAGGTGTTGAACAGTCTTGAAACTGTCTCTGAATCTGGTTTTTCCTCCTCAATTTGATTTACTTCCACTGCTACAAGTACAAGAAATAAAGTCTGTGCTACTCTGGGGTGAGATTTTAAAGTCAATGTAGCTCCTTAATCGCATCACGGTACCAGTGACTGCGCTGAGAATGCATTTTACATGAAGGCTGGATCTGGGCAAA
>CM070492.1:24720703-24803203 GCA_036324585.1 Champsocephalus esox
GCGACACAAATCAAGCAAGACAACAATATGTGTTTATCGGATCAGCAAACAATAAGCTATTCCTTATGTACAGCCCAAGGGACGGAGGCTGTGATGAAGCTGTGGGTCTTAAAGCCCATTGGAAAGTAATGAGGCTTAAGCTGGTTGCTCAGAGCACTCGTTTGAGCTGATGAGGTTAAACACGCGGGGCCTTCGTGGGTATTATGACAGTGCTGTGGTTATAGTGCGAGTCCTTCTCTCTGGTGATAGGAGCAGAGATGTCATGTGCTTCATTAGATCCGCTCAGACGGCTTCAAGGAAGTCATGACTGCTGAGTTCGTGTCCATCTTGTCTCCCTGGATGCAGTTAATAAAACATTTCTGCTTTAAGTTCAAGATGCTTCATCATCGTGTGCGCCGCGGCTACAGGGTCGATATGTCCATGAAACCTGACGTCACAGGCAGTGCAGCATATATACAGGACATAGAACAAGTACATACAAATAAAATAGATATAGATATTCATGTATTTGTATTTCCTATGTTTGTAAATGTCGTTTTTCTTAAATGTTTTATGTGAGGGAAGGAAAGTAGATCAAAGCTAAAATCCGGCATGTTTACGCTTCAAGGTTCAAGGTTCTTTATCGTCAAGCTAACGTAGCTACAGAGTAATTATGTCGTTGAAAATCTTAGGTCACCGGCTACTCCAACAAAGCAACACAATTACACAGATAAGCAGACGATATTAAAACAATCTTAAAAGTAATACAAGTGAGAAAAGAAAGTGGAATAGAGCAATACGAGTCTATATACAAGTTATTGGAATGATATATTAGATAATAGACGAATAATGACGAAGTAGCCATCTTGTGTCCCTATGGTGTAGTCTGTAGTGTATATAGTATTGATATACTATATACGCTACCTCTTTGAACTGAGCTAGTGCATATAGTATATCAATTCACGTTTCCTTCTCACTGTGCGTTCAATCCACATTTCCAACTGCATTTCCCTGCAGACGTTTTAAAGAAGAACATGTATGCAGACGTTCGTTTTTTGAAATGAGTAAAGGCAGCAAGCATGCAAAGCAACTTTCCAAAACAGCATAATTAACGTTGATTGACTGATTGGTCGAGATACGGACCGATGGCGGCGTCAGTAGCAGCCGCTAACGGAGTAGCTTCAGTCACCGCTTGGAGCTCCTGGTACGAGTTAGGTTTACACGCTGCCCGCCTCCAGAGAGACATTTCCACGAGCCAATTATATCATCTACCGGAGCGGAAGGAGGACTTCGATACCGGCAGAAACAGAACGACCAACATACATAACGTTCATGGGTCTTACAAAGATTTGACGGAGGAACGAAAGATGGAAAAGAGGGGAAAAAAAGCCCGTAATTTACTGAAAGTTTCGTACAGAATCTACGGTACGATGGTGACAACGAAAAGAAATGCACATCGGCAAGTTGCGGGAGGAACTCAAGAGGTCCTGATATTTGCTTATTTCGGATGTGTTATTCTTGGCACTAGAAGTAAACGATGCTAAGACACTGTTTGTCCTATCTCAGAATATATGGATCCTTACACGATAATTGTTTTTGTGGTCCTCCTGGCTGTGGATACTGTGTCTGTTCTGATTGGCTGTCTGTTCACCATGTAAAGGCCGCTACACACCGACCTGAGGCCAAAGAACGCGTACCGAATGCGTCCCGACTTTTACGTCCGCTACGCCGCCTGCCTACGAACACACCGCAAAGACTTCAGTCGACGAGTGGCAATACCTGTCCTTACCAGCAGGCGGCGGTAGTGTGTATTCGTCATTCAAAAGAGGCAACAGCCAATCGGAGTGATTTCTTTGGCCGCGGGAGGTGGGACAATGTGCCGTAAAGCAACGACGGTGCGGGACACACCAACCTGAGTAGGGCGCCGCGAATTCCCGACTGCCTCTGACGGCCTCTGACTCCCAACATCGGGTAGGTGTGTCAGGGCCTTTGAGCAGCCTTGGGTCCCTTGAAAGGCACTATACAAATGTAATCTATTATTATTATTAGTGTCTTGTATCGTAAGCCCACATCGGCTGGCCAGCAATGAATGAAGGACACTTTTAAAATCTATCAAACAAAAGGAAAGCCAGTCTTAAAGCTCTGATGAGGCATCGGGCATTGCAACACCAAACTTACGACACCTCTTCATCCTCTCTCCTGCTTGTTGTTTACGAGAGGAGGAGTCCCCTTCAAGTCTTTATCAACTCCAGCTGTGAGATCCAACGGGGATGTGGGGAAGACGGGAGTGAATCGCCAGGGGAAGGAATGCCATGGTTGTAAACGGGGTTGATTTCACTGACTGGGCCGCGAAGAATGAAAGTGTTTGGCCTTTGTGTTTCGTCAAGTGTGAGGGGAAGTGAGGAAGGATGTGACAGAGGACAGTAAGGAGGGACGTTCTGGGATGGAGGGGTGAGCTGGGTCTTTGTTGTTGACGGGAAAAGGAGCCTCGTAGGTGTATTACTTTACTTGTGGGCTATTGTATCGTTGATAGAGAAGAAGACAGGGCCACAGGGGGAGACATATAAGGAGTGGGGAAATGCATATGTAAGTGAATTTGTAAATAACAGAGAAAGAAGTGTGATAAATATCCTAATACGTGCTTTTTTTAAATATACGATATAAGCAAAAAGGAAATCTATATCCTTAAATCTACACATTAACTTGAATATATTGACATTCGTTTATGGAATTGATGGTTTTACGAGATTTGAATTTAACAATAGCACACACGTAGTCAAAGTACATGTGCAAGAACGAGACAATAAACGTCTAATATGAGCAGAAATTAAGTACAATTATCTAGACTGGAGGACGAGAGAATGAAGAGACGTTTCCCATGATGCACTTGGGTTTTGCACGGGTGGTTTAGCGCGGAGAAGCCAAAGGTTGATGAGGATCAGGAATCTCTGGATTGAAGAGATTGTACCTTCATGTCTCCCCAGGTCACGCTTCATGTATGTTAACCGCACATGCCCGTGTTCACCGGGCGAAGGTGTGTGTGTGTGTGTGTGTGTGTGTGTGTGTGTTTGTTTTGTTTGCCCATGTTGTCTGACGTGCAGCTGACTGATAGCATTCAGAGTGCTGAAACTGAAAGGTCCAGGTGCGTGACTATCTCACCAGCCTCCCGCGGGGTGTGTGTGTGTGTGTGTGTGTGTGTGTGTGTGTGTGTGTGTGTGTGTGTGTGGTGTGTGTGTGTGTGTGTGTGTGTGTGTGTGTGTGTGTGTGTGTGTGTGTGTGTGTGTGCCTGGAGGTCGGAAGGTGTTTGATGCCTCTTATCTGCAGCACCCCGGGGTGTTTGTTTTAACAGCCACGGCAAAACCACAGTGCTGATGTCATGTGACCCTGGGTGGTATCTTCCAATACACACACACGCGCACACACACACACACACACACACACACCAACCAATCCACCCTCTGCCTGGAACAGATAATAACCACATGAACGTCACAGGTGGGTCAAACAGATGGAGTGAACCCAATTACACACTGCGTTGAATTATTGGCCCAATTCCAAACCAACCCGTACCACCTTTCCTCACCAACTTCCACATTAAGTGTCGATCCAAACCAACTAGTGGGAAGTGGACAATGATAAATGATTAAAAAAAAGTGTGTATCGTTAAGGATTAACTAGCCTGTTTGTGTTCGTCATGAAACCAATGTGTACAAATAATTCCTAGCACTTCTTTTTACTCAGGCTGCTTGTGTCTAATGTAGAAAATGGGAGAAATGTGATGTTATATACTTTATTAATCCCCGTGAGGATTAATTGTTTCTCTGCATTTGACCCATCCCATTTTGAACGGTTTCTGTTTTTGAGAAAGCTTGCCGCTGTATTTTGAATTGTTCGTGTACGTAGAGAGCTTTCATGCATTAATATATTAATTTGATTCTGTTTCATAACAATTACACACTGCGTTTAATTATTGGACCAATTCCAAACCAACCCGTACCACCTTTCCTCACCAACTTCCACAACATTCCAGATTTTTCTTCAGCAGTTCCATTTTTATACAAAACTATCTTTTGATATTAAAAAATACTCTCTCATACAATTTCCACAACAATTTGACACTACTCACCCTCTCATAAACACAACTCATTTATTAATACATACCTAACCTCTCCCAACTCTCTTCTATATCTATTTATATAATCTATATAACCTTTAACTACTTATTCTCACTTCAATCCTTTCTTAACTTTCCTCATTCCTCTCATTCCACCCCCACACCCTTCACTCCACTATCTCTATAAAATCTCCCACACCACACCCACTATCCTCTCTAATCACCCTACATTCCAATCCACTTTCATTCACATATACCCTACAACTTAATAACTCCCAAACTATTATTAAACTTCCCACCCCACCTTTCTATCTTCCACCACCTTCTAATTTACTAACTAATAAATCCCCCACTCCCATACAAACCCCTAACCAAAAAAAACACAACAACTAATAAACCTATACATACAACTCAACCACACACAAAACAAAAACCAAAAACAAAACCACAAACCACCCCCACCACAACCCCCAAACTCCAACCCCCCCCCCCAAAAAACTACCCACCCCCCTATAAATTTTTTCCTAATACTCCCCCCCCCCCATCATCTCCTACCTTTTCACCTTTTTGGTGTGTGTCTTGGCTTCGCTATGCTCCGTGCTCAGATCAGTTTAGAAAGTTGACAGCTCCTGATCGTGGAATGGTTTGACCGAGGTGGTCTCCAGGCGTTTGCAGTCTGGCTGCCTGTCTCTGATTGGCTGAAACACCAAACAGATCATTGCAGCATTACCCATAATCCCCTCTGTTTCAGCCCTGTTTCCAAAGTGCTGATTCTCTGTCTGTTACTTTAGATGAAAATTAGGAGCCCCTCCCCCACGCCCCTCTGAGAGACGTTTGGTTACAAAGAACTCAATGGAGCTCTAGAGGAGATTCAGGTGATAAGGGGGGGGGAGAGACATGAAGAAGAGGGGACACATGTTGATGTAGAAGAGACATGAAGAAGAGGGGACACATGTTGATGTAGAAGAGACATGAAGAAGAGGGGACACATGTTGATGTAGAAGAGACATGAAGAAGAGGGGACACATGTTGATGTAGAGAAGACATGAAGAAGAGGGGACACATGTTGATGTAGAAGAGACATGAAGAAGAGGGGACACATGTTGATGTAGAAGAGACATGAAGAAGAGGGGACACATGTTGATGTAGAAGAGACACGAAGAAGAGGGGACACATGTTGATGTAGAAGAGACGTGAAGAAGAGGGGACACATGTTGATGTGGAAGAGACATGGAGAAGAGGGGACACATGTTGATGTAGAAGAGACATGAAGAAGAGGGGACACATGTTGATGTAGAAGAGACATGAAGAAGAGGGGACACATGTCGATGTAGAAGAGACATGAAGAAGAGGGGACACATGTCGATGTAGAAGAGACATGAAGAAGAGGGGACACATGTTGATGTAGAAGAGACATGGAGAAGAGGGGACACATGTTGATGTAGAAGAGACATGAAGAAGAGGGGACACATGTCGATGTAGAAGAGACATGAAGAAGAGGGGACACATGTTGATGTAGAAGAGACATGAAGAAGAGGGGACACATGTCGATGTAGAAGAGACATGAAGAAGAGGGGACACATGTCGATGTAGAAGAGACATGAAGAAGAGGGGACACATGTTGATGGAGAAGAGACTCTTTAGCGGTCCTTTATTAATACCCGTCTGAAGCGTACCTTGGGGTAAGGGGATATCCATGGAGCAATAAAACACCGGGGTAAGTGAGAGCTCTCTTCTTAAGATCTCTCTGCGGTCGGGCTTTTTATCTCCGCACCTCGGAGACAGGTTTCAGGGGGAAGTTGGAGTCCTTCCAAGAGGAGGCTGGGTGGGAGCCAGTCGTCCTCGTGGTGTCCTGTTGTTTCAGCCTCTCTGTGATTAGAACCAGGAGGCCGGGCCGGTTCTATTCTGGGACGGGGGACGCAGCGTCCTTATTAAGGCAACGTGCCGTCTGAGGCGGAGTGGAAGTGGGAAGAGGTGCTGTGAAGTAACTAAGTACATGTACTTAAGTGTGCTTGATTATATCAATGTTATGCTACCGTGTACTTGTACTCCACTACATGTATTTAATACCTTTACAGACTTAACAGATGTGGATGAATGATGTGAAATATAATCAAGTGTTGAATCAGACTTTAGTTCCACCTGGAGTGAATCCACCAGCTACCCTGCAGTCTACAAAGTACTTCAGACTAGCTGCACCTTCACCAGCTACCCTGCAGTATACAAAGTACTTCAGACTAGCTGCACCTTCACCAGCTACCCTGCAGTCTACAAAGTACTTCAGGCTAGCTGCACCTTCACCAGCCACACTGCAGTCTACAAAGTACTTCAGACTAGCTGCACCTCCACCAGCTACCCTGCAGTCTACAAAGTACTTCAGACTAGCTGCACCTCCACCAGCTACCCTGCAGTCTACAAAGTACTTCAGACTAGCTGCACCTCCACCAGCTACCCTGCAGTCTACAAAGTACTTCAGACTAGCTGCACCTCCACCAGCTACCCTGCAGTCTACAAAGTACTTCAGACTAGCTGCACCTCCACCAGCTACCCTGCAGTCTACAAAGTACTTCAGACTAGCTGCACCTCCACCAGCTACCCTGCAGTCTACAAAGTACTTCAGACTAGCTGCACCTCCACCAGCTACCCTGCAGTCTACAAAGTACTTCAGACTAGCTGCACCTCCACCAGCTACCCTGCAGTCTACAAAGTACTTCAGACTAGCTGCACCTCCACCAGCTACCCTGCAGTCTACAAAGTACTTCAGGCTAGCTGCACCTTCACCAGCCACACTGCAGTCTACAAAGTACTTCAGACTAGCTGCACCTCCACCAGCTACCCTGCAGTCTACAAAGTACTTCAGACTAGCTGCACCTCCACCAGCTACCCTGCAGTCTACAAAGTACTTCAGACTAGCTGCACCTCCACCAGCTACCCTGCAGTCTACAAAGTACTTCAGACTAGCTGCACCTCCACCAGCTACCCTGCAGTCTACAAAGTACTTCAGACTAGCTGCACCTCCACCAGCTACCCTGCAGTCTACAAAGTACTTCAGACTAGCTGCACCTTCACCAGCTCTGAGAACACTTTCATGATCAATCATTATAAAACACATCATATATATTATTCTGAAATGGACCAATCTGCACAACGACTACTTTCACTGTCTTTACTATATTTAGATGAGAATACTTTCTACTTTCACTTGAGGGACATTTTGAATTAAGGACTTTTACTGTAACAGAGTATTCCTACACTCTGGTACTTCTACTTTTACTCAAGTACAAGATCTGAGTACTTCTACTTTTACTCAAGAACAAGATCTGAGTACTTCTACTTTTACTCAAGTACAAGATCTGAGTACTTCTACTTTTACTCAAGTACAAGATCTGAGTACTTCTACTTTTACTCAAGTACAAGATCTGAGTACTTCTACTTTTACTCAAATACAACATCTGAGTACTTCTTCTTTTACTCAAGTACAAGATCTGAGTACTTCTACTTTTACTCAAGAACAAGATCTGAGTACTTCTAATTTCTCTCAAGTACAAGATCTGAGTACTTCCACTTTTACTCAAGTACAATATCTGAGTACTTCTATTTTTACTAAAGTACTTCTAATTTCACTCAAGTACAAGATCTGAGTACTTCTACTCTCACTCAAGTACTTCTAATTTCTCTCAAGTACAAGATCTGAGTACTTGTACTTTTACTCAAGTACTTCTAATTTTACTCAAGTACAAGATCGGGGTACTTTTCCCACCTCGGTTGTAAAGGCATCAGGATGTACTTATAATACTATATATTATAATATTATAATATGAAGTTTACAGTTAAAATAATTGCTTTCAACTAACCTGATACAGGTATGTGAAATCTGTTGAAATAAGACATCAAAGTACGTGTTTCAGTACGGTCAGTGGTGATAGGTGTTGTAATAAGACATCAAAGTAGGTGTTTCAGTACGGTCAGTGGTGATAGGTGTTGTAATAAGACATCAAAGTACGTGTTTCAGTACGGTCAGTGGTGATAGGTGTTGTAGTAAGACATCAAAGTACGTGTTTCAATACGGTCAGTGGGGATAGGTGTTGTAATAAGACATCAAAGTACGCGTTTCAGTACGGTCAGTGGTGATAGGTGTTGTAATAAGACATCAAAGTACGTGTTTCAATACGGTCAGTGGGGATAGGTGTTGTAATAAGACATCAAAGTACGTGTTTCAGTACGGTCGGTGGTGATGGGTGTTGTAATAAGACATCAAAGTACGTGTTTCAGTACGGTCGGTGGTGATAGGTGTTGTAGTAAGACATCAAAGTACGTGTTTCAGTATGGCCGGTGGTGATAGGTGTTGTAGTAAGACATCAAAGTACGTGTTTCAGTACGGTCAGTGGTGATAGGTGTTGTAATAAGACATCAAAGTACGCGTTTCAGTACGGTCAGTGGTGATAGGTGTTGTAATAAGACATCAAAGTACGCGTTTCAGTACGGTCAGTGGTGATAGGTGTTGTAATAAGACATCAAAGTACGTGTTTCAGGACGGTCAGTGGTGATAGGTGTTGTAGTAAGACATCAAAGTACGTGTTTCAGTACGGTCGGTGGTGATAGGTGTTGTAGTAAGACATCAAAGTACGTGTTTCAGTACGGTCAGTGGTGATAGGTGTTGTAATAAGACATCAAAGTACGTGTTTCAGTACGGTCAGTGGGGATAGGTGTTGTAGTAAGACATCAAAGTACGTGTTTCAGTACGGTCGGTGGTGATAGGTGTTGTAGTAAGACATCAAAGTACGTGTTTCAGTACGGTCAGTGGTGATAGGTTTTGTAGTAAGACATCAAAGTACGTGTTTCAGTTCGGTTAGTGGTGATAGGTGTTGTAGTAAGACATCAAAGTACGTGTTTCAGTACGGTCAGTGGGGATAGGTGTTGTAATAAGACATCAAAGTACGTGTTTCAGTACGGTCAGTGGTGATAGGTGTTGTAATAAGACATCAAAGTACGTGTTTCAGTACGGTCGGTGGTGATAGGTGTTGTAGTAAGACATCAAAGTACGTGTTTCAGTACGGTCAGTGGGGATAGGTGTTGTAATAAGACATCAAAGTACGTGTTTCAGTACGGCCGGTGGTGATAGGTGTTGTAGTAAGACATCAAAGTACGTGTTTCAGTACGGTCGGTGGTGATAGGTGTTGTAATAAGACATCAAAGTACGTGTTTCAGTACGGTCAGTGGTGATAGGTGTTGTAGTAAGACATCAAAGTACGTGTTTCAGTGTGGTCAGTGGTGATAGGTGTTGTAATAAGACATCAAAGTACGTGTTTCAGTCTGGTCAGTGGTGATAGGTGTTGTAGTAAGACATCAAAGTACGTGTTTCAGTATGGTCAGTGGTGATAGGTGTTGTAGTAAGACATCAAAGTACGTGTTTCAGTATGGTCAGTGGTGATAGGTGTTGTAATAAGACATCAAAGTACGTGTTTCAGTACGGTCGGTGGCGATAGGTGTTGTAGAAAGACATCAAAGTACGTGTTTCAGTATGGTCGGTGGTGATAGGTGTTGTAATAAGACATCAAAGTACGTGTTTCAGTACGGTCGGTGGCGATAGGTGTTGTAGAAAGACATCAAAGTAC
This sequence comes from Champsocephalus esox, assembly GCA_036324585.1. Taxonomy (NCBI): domain Eukaryota; kingdom Metazoa; phylum Chordata; class Actinopteri; order Perciformes; family Channichthyidae; genus Champsocephalus; species Champsocephalus esox. Next base: position 24,730,412 of record CM070492.1, read on the forward strand.
GTGTTTCAGTATGGCCGGTGGTGATAGGTGTTGTAGTAAGACATCAAAGTACGTGTTTCAGTACGGTCAGTGGTGATAGGTGTTGTAATAAGACATCAAAGTACGTGTTTCAGTACGGTCAGTGGGGATAGGTGTTGTAGTAAGACATCAAAGTACGTGTTTCAGTACGGTCAGTGGGGATAGGTGTTGTAGTAAGACATCAAAGTACGTGTTTCAGTACGGTCAGTGGTGATAGGTGTTGTAGTAAGACATCAAAGTACGTGTTTCAGTACGGTCAGTGGGGATAGGTGTTGTAATAAGACATCAAAGTACGTGTTTCAGTACGGTCAGTGGGGATAGGTGTTGTAATAAGACATCAAAGTACGTGTTTCAGTACGGTCAGTGGTGATAGGTGTTGTAGTAAGACATCAAAGTACGTGTTTCAGTACGGTCAGTGGTGATAGGTGTTGTAATGTTTGAGAGACAGGCCTCTCTTTACGAGACAATATCGTGTTGGAAGGTTCCGGTTATCCGTGACACTGCAGTGTACCCCTCTGATTCGCCTCTAAACCGAACCAGATGGAGCCTTTCCATATCAGACTTTCACTCTCTTTTATGTCTCCCACAGAGAAAGGGAGAAAGGGAGGGAGGGGGAGTCACTGCATGTCATAGTGTGTCCGGTTGATGCAGTCCGAATGCAACGTGTGGCTCCTCGTCCTGTGGAGAGTCGGCGATGAAGTCGTCTCCGAGCCGTCCTGCTGTGATATCACAAACTGTAACAATGGAAACCGTCAAGTAAACGCTTGAGGAAAACACGTTTGGGATATATCAATGTTTGTTTGAGGAGAATGGACAATTACTTAAATTCTTTAAATGTTTTTCACTACATACTGATATACACCTGAACATCAGCAGGAGAGGACTCTTTAAAGTAGAGACACTACATACTGATATACACCTGAACATCAGCAGGAGAGGACTCTTTAAAGTAGAGACACTACATACTGATATACACCTGAACATCAGCAGGAGAGGACTCTTTAAAGTAGAGACACTACATACTGATATACACCTGAACATCAGCAGGAGAGGACTCTTTAAAGTAGAGACACTACATACTGATATACACCTGAACATCAGCAGGAGAGGACTCTTTAAAGTAGAGACACTACATACTGATATACACCTGAACATCAGCAGGAGAGGACTCTTTAAAGTAGAGACACTACACACTGATATACACCTGAACATCAGCAGGAGAGGACTCTTTAAAGTAGAGACACTACATACTGATATACACCTGAACATCAGCAGGAGAGGACTCTTTAAAGTAGAGACACTACATACTGATATACACCTGGACATCAGCAGGAGAGGACTCTTTAAAGTAGAGACACTACATACTGATATACACCTGAACATCAGCAGGAGAGGACTCTTTAAAGTAGAGACACTACATACTGATATACACCTGAACATCAGCAGGAGAGGACTCTTTAAAGTAGAGACACTACATACTGATATACACCTGAACATCAGCAGGAGAGGACTCTTTAAAGTAGAGACACTACATACTGATATACACCTGAACATCAGCAGGAGAGGACTCTTTAAAGTAGAGACACTACACACTGATATACACCTGAACATCAGCAGGAGAGGACTCTTTAAAGTAGAGACACTACATACTGATATACACCTGAACATCAGCAGGAGAGGACTCTTTAAAGTAGAAGCACTAAACACTGATATACACCTGAACATCAGCAGGAGAGGACTCTTTAAAGTAGAGACACTACATACTGATATACACCTGGACATCAGCAGGAGAGGACTCTTTAAAGTAGAGACACTACATACTGATATACACCTGAACATCAGCAGGAGAGGACTCTTTAAAGTAGAGACACTACACACTGATATACACCTGAACATCAGCAGGAGAGGACTCTTTAAAGTAGAGACACTACATACTGATATACACCTGAACATCAGCAGGAGAGGACTCTTTAAAGTAGAGACACTACATACTGATATACACCTGAACATCAGCAGGAGAGGACTCTTTAAAGTAGAAGCACTAAATACTGATATACACCTGAACATCAGCAGGAGAGGACTCTTTAAAGTAGAGACACTACACACTGATATACACCTGAACATCAGCAGGACAGGACTCTTTAAAGTAGAGACACTACACACTGATATACACCTGAACATCAGCAGGAGAGGACTCTTTAAAGTAGAGACACTACACACTGATATACACCTGAACATCAGCAGGACAGGACTCTTTAAAGTAGAGACACTACACACTGATATACACCTGAACATCAGCAGGAGAGGACTCTTTAAAGTAGAGACACTACACACTGATATACACCTGAACATCAGCAGGAGAGGACTCTTTAAAGTAGAGACACTACACACTGATATACACCTGAACATCAGCAGGAGAGGACTCTTTAAAATAGAGACACTACATACTGATATACACCTGAACATCAGCAGGAGAGGACTCTTTAAAGTAGAGACACTACATACTGACATACACCTGAACACCAGCAGGAGAGGACTCTTTAAAGTAGAGACACTACATACTGATATACACCTGAACATCAGCAGGAGAGGGCTCTTTAAAGTAGAGACACCAAATACTGATATACACCTGAACATCAGCAGGAGAGGACTCTTTAAAGTAGAGACGCCATATACTGATATACACCTGAACATCAGCAGGAGAGGACTCTTTAAAGTAGACACACCACATACTGATATACACCTGGACATCAGCAGGAGAGGACTCTTTAAAGTAGAGACACTACACACTGATATACACCTGAACATCAGCAGGAGAGGACTCTTTAAAGTAGAGACACTACATACTGATATACACCTGAACATCAGCAGGAGAGGACTCTTTAAAGTAGAGACACTACATACTGATATACACCTGAACATCAGCAGGAGAGGACTCTTTAAAGTAGAAGCACTAATACTGATATACACCTGAACATCAGCAGGAGAGGACTCTTTAAAGTAGAGACACTACATACTGATATACACCTGAACATCAGCAGGAGAGGACTCTTTAAAGTAGAGACACTACATACTGATATACACCTGAACATCAGCAGGAGAGGACTCTTTAAAGTAGAGACACTACATACTGATATACACCTGAACATCAGCAGGAGAGGACTCTTTAAAGTAGAGACACTACATACTGATATACACCTGAACATCAGCAGGAGAGGACTCTTTAAAGTAGAGACACTACATACTGATATACACCTGAACATCAGCAGGAGAGGACTCTTTAAAGTAGAGACACTACATACTGATATACACCTGAACATCAGCAGGAGAGGACTCTTTAAAGTAGAGACACTACATACTGATATACACCTGAACATCAGCAGGAGAGGACTCTTTAAAGTAGAGACACTACATACTGATATACACCTGAACATCAGCAGGAGAGGACTCTTTAAAGTAGAGACACTACATACTGATATACACCTGAACATCAGCAGGAGAGGACTCTTTAAAGTAGAGACACTACATACTGATATACACCTGAACATCAGCAGGAGAGGACTCTTTAAAGTAGAGACACTACATACTGATATACACCTGAACATCAGCAGGAGAGGACTCTTTAAAGTAGAGACACTACATACTGATATACACCTGAACATCAGCAGGAGAGGACTCTTTAAAGTAGAGACACTACATACTGATATACACCTGAACATCAGCAGGAGAGGACTCTTTAAAGTAGAGACACTACATACTGATATACACCTGGACATCAGCAGGAGAGGACTCTTTAAAGTAGAGACACTACATACTGATATACACCTGAACAACAGCAGGAGAGGACTCTTTAAAGTAGAGACACTACATACTGATATACACCTGAACATCAGCAGGAGAAGACTCTTTAAAGTAGAGACACTACACACTGATATACACCTGAACATCAGCAGGAGAGGACTCTTTAAAGTAGAGACACTACACACTGATATACACCTGAACATCAGCAGGAGAGGACTCTTTAAAGTAGAGACAGTACACACTGATATACACCTGAACATCAGCAGGAGAGGACTCTTTAAAGTAGAGACACTACACACTGATATACACCTGAACATCAGCAGGAGAGGACTCTTTAAAGTAGAGACGCTACACACTGATATGCACCTGAACATCAGCAGGAGAGGACTCTTTAAAGTAGAGACGCTACACACTGATATACACCTGAACATCAGCAGGAGAGGACTCTTTAAAGTAGAGACACTACATACTGATATACACCTGAACATCAATAGGAGAGGACTCTTTAAAGTAGAGACACTACATACTGATATACACCTGAACATCAGCAGGAGAGGACTCTTTAAAGTAGAGACGCTACACACTGATATGCACCTGAAGATGGACAGGTGGCCCCTTTAAGACGTTGGGCACCTGCTGAACTGGCACTGATTGATGCTTGTTCATGTTGTGAGGCACTGTCTCCATTCACAAAGGGAACACGTGAATATGGCAACGAGTTGCTAAGAAAAAGACAGAGGACAATCTCGTTCACGGAGCAATCAGCAGAATAAACCGGTTCAACAACAAACAAGCTTTAAAGTAAAAAAGAAAGCAAACAGTTCCTGGAACAACAGATGTTCGAACTGGAATCCTCCATTTCCATATCAACCATCGAATAGGCTTTGTTTACATTTCTCTTTCTCTGTGTCGCTCTGAGGACGTTCCCCCCGGGGCAGCTCCAGATGTGGATGAAGAGAGAGGGTCTTTTCTCGTACTTGGTGTTACATTAAAGGGGGACGTGAAGCTGTCTTTAACGGTGGGCTTTGGGCCACTCTCAGCCAGGTTTCACACGCACCCTCCAGAGGAGTCCAGTCCCCTGCTTGAACTGCTTTGGCTGACTTTGTGCTGCGCTTCTGACAGAGAGAGAGGGAGAGAGGCAAGGGAAGGGGAGGGAATACTGCTGCTTGTGGGAGGAGGAGGAGGAGGAGGAGGAGAGGAGGAGGAGGAGGAGCAGGAGGAGGGGGAGCAGGAGGAGGGAGTAAATGTGAGGAAGGAGAAGCTGTGTCACTTTCTGTGAGTCCTGCTCGCTGAAGGCAACGCGATGAGAGCGTTCCTCTCAGTCTGAGAGGCTGTTTCTATTTCTCTTGCTTTGCTTTCTCCTGCGCCGAGAGTCGCAGCAGCCGTCCCGTTCCTCGCAGCACTTGTTGGGACCCCTCCCCGCCTCGCCTGTTTGATAGTTTTGAGTTTTGGGAAGTATGCCGGTTGTTGGCGTCGCCTCCAAACTGAGGCAGCCGGCCTCATTGGGCAGTAAGCCGGTGTCAATCAAAGCCCAATACCAGCCGGAGAGGACGCCCGAAGGGAAGTCCAGAGCGGAGGCGGAGGAGAGCAAGATCTGCAAGGTGAGTGCAGCCGGACTCTCTCTCTCTCTCTTCTCTCTCTCTCTCTCTCTCTCTCTCTCTCTCTCTCTCTCTCTCTCTCTCTCTCTCTCTCTCTCTCTCTCTCTCTCTCTCTCTCTCTCTCTCTCTCTCGGGGTGTCTGTGTGACTCCACAGGTGTCAGAGATCAGACCGGCGGGGCTGGGGTCTAAAAGTGACTTTAATGATGAGTCATGTTGCCACGATGGGATGGTGTCTGAGAAGGGACCAGGGTTTAGTTTGGAGTGTGTGTGTGTGTGTGTGTGTGTGTGTGTGTGTGTGTGTGTGTGTGTGTGTCACTGTCAGACTACAGAGTTTCGTTTGGAGTGTGTGTGTGTGCGTGTGCGTGTGTGTGTGTGTGTCACTGTCAGACTACAGAGTTTCGTTTGGAGTGTGTGTGTGTGCGTGCGTGTGCGTGTGTGTCACTATCAGACTACAGAGTTTAGTTTGGTGTGTGTGTGTGTGTGTGTGTGTGTGTGTGTGTGTGTGTGTGTGTGTGTGTGTGCGGTGTATGTGTATGTCACTGTCAGACTACAGAGTTTAGTTTGGTGTGTGTGTGTGTGTGTGTTGTTTATAGTTTCTAGATCTCTACCTAGGAAGCGAGCCCTGCCTGCTCTGCTAAGGAAGTACAAACCAAAGCGAGAGTAACGGGTGCTCCCTAAGAAAAGTCTCTAATACTAAGGGGTCTCGTTCCCCCTGATTCCGTCCCCCAGGCTGGATAACATTTCAGATTGATTGCCCCCTGCTCACTCTTTACCCCCAGCGAGGGGCGACGTGTGCAGACGGTGTAACAGAGATTTTCTAAGCGGTTCACCACACCGAGCGCCGTGCCAAGTCCTTTCCCTTTCTGCACAGAATCCTCTGGCTCCCTCTCTCCGGCTGCCGCGGAGAGGGCGGGGCTTCCCTGAGAGAGGAAGGGGCTTTTCAAAACTCCCCGCCAAATATGTCCAGGCCCGTCCCACGGCAGACTGTCAGAGCAGAAACGTTCCTGTTTGGCATGTTGCCTCGGACTCCCCCCCGTCCCGCTTCCTACCACAACCCTCTTGTCTACTGAGCAATGATTCTCCTCGGAGGAAAGGGCCGAGAGGAGAAATGAAAGCGCCGCCTGGATAACCAGCACGTGAGGTTTACGGCGCGAGGACTCTTCACCGCTAACCTGCTGCTGACCTGCAGCCTTCAGCTCGGCTTTCCGCCCGTTACCCCGCGGGGGTTTGCTCTTGCTTTTGACACTAAGAGGGTTTGCTTTTTGTGAGTTTCACATCGGAAGTTACGACTGATTTGTTGGCATCCTTCCCCACAGTCTCCTAGTCTTGTTTGAGGTTGTTGTATAATCATATTTTGTACTGAATGAACGGGGTTTGAATATCCTCCTGGGAACCGAGGGAAACAATGTGGGTTCCAATTTCCGCTTTCTTCTGATTTCCTACATATTTCGGGTTGAAAATACATCTTGCAGTTTAGACTTTTTTTATGTTTATTAAAACATTTAATTTCACGAGATGTCTGCTGTAGAAGACAGCCAGAATTAAAAGACAACAAATAATAATATACTGATAACAAATACATTCATTAAAGAACAACAAGGTATAGGGAAAATGGTTGTCATCAAATTATATTGCATCTCCGTGAACTTGCAAAACAAAACAAAAAATAATCTCTTAATAAACTGACACACACACACACACACACACACTCGTACTCTTGTGTGTTTTCAGACACGCTACAGCTCTGACCCTTTCTCTTGTTGTTGTTGGAGCTGTAAGATGTGTTCTTCCTGTCGGTAAAGCAGCGGATACATTCCCCTGAAATGTCATTGTCCTTGAGAAGCTCATAAGCAGGCAGAACTGTTGCCTGCCCCGGCCTGTCGGTGTGTGTGTGTGTGTGTGTGTGTGTGCGCGTGTGTGTGTGTGTGCTCTTGTTTGTGCACATGCAAGCCCCCCATATACACAACAGTGCCAACATGTGCTGGCCTGTCTGACGGAGGTTCAACAGATCCTGACCTGGGTGGTGTTTGCCAAAAGATATTTTATTTGTTATTTTAAGATTTCATGTTGATAAGTCAAAAAGGAAGCATGCACAAAAGCATTTTGCATAATTGTACGGTTTAAATCTGACCATTTGCATGACAGATTGAACTATACATGCTCCACAGCTTCCAAGTGGCAACATGCAGTGTCTGTAGTTGTACTGGTGAGATGTTTGTACCATATGTGTGAACATGTTATCATCACCCGATGAATCATATATGTGCATCGTATATTATGCAAAGTCACATGTACAGAGCTTTGTTCCGTAAGAGAGACATCTGAATTCATTATCTCAAAGTGCTGTGAGGCTGAAGCTGCCAAAGTGTTTTCCTCTTCGTCTCCTAAAGGCATCGCATTATTTTGAATGACTTTTAAGATGTGTCTGCCGAACGTACGTGACCAATGCTTACGTTGCACGGCTAACACGTTAGCATGCAGCACGTTAGCACGAGTTGTTCAACCCCTGTGTTCCTATTCCGTCTCTGATCCCGGGCCGTCAGGGAGTGTCTTTGTGTGAAGGAGACGAGAACAAGGCGAGGCGTTTTCGCTTCCTGTTGTCCTTTCTGCTGACACGTCAGTCACGGCCCGTCCGCACAGCGGCGTGCGTTGAAGCTTCCAACGCTTCTGCCCGTTCACTTTGAAAGGGGCGATGTCACTTTTAGCCGAACTGCATTTTGGGAAGCGGCGTGGAGCGTTGCTGGAGTTGCTCGCTTCAAAAATTGAGCAATGTTCAACTTTTGGCGCCTCGGCAGAAGCGTCAGCCAATGAAATCCCGTTTATGCAAATCTGCCAGTACAAGCGCTAGCCAATCAAACTGTGTGTACGCTGGGAGAGACTACGCAGGTCATTTCCTCATATTCAAAAACATGGAGGGAGAATTCACTATAGCGGTAGAGAATCACCCGGTGCTGAATGATCAGTCTCTGTTCATCTACGGGATACAAACCGGAGGAGCGAGGCTTGGAGGGAGGAGGCAGAGACAGTGGGTGGAACTGGTAGGGTTTCGCCTGGAGTTTATATCCAGTTGACTTCGTTTTAACATTGATATTGCTTTGTATGTCGGGGGCGGGAGATTCATGTGATTGGTTGTTGGTCGCGTTGCTCGCAAAAATCCCCAAGCTTCAGACACGCCCACCGCCAAGCGTCAACGCACGCCGCGGTGTGGACGGGCCGTCAGTGCCTCTGGAAAAATGACATAGTCTATCGATTTATGAAAAAGGCGGCATAGTATAATTTGTCGAAAAATATGTAAAGAAACGAGTTAGCATAGTAATTTTGAAAAAAAGGTACAGTATAGAATGTCAAAAATACTTTAACTTGTCACTTTAACTTATTCCGCACTTTATAACTTAGATGATGACCAAATATGTATATATGCTGACAGTTATTTTACTCTTATTTTTATTTATCTCCTATTTTCATAGTCTTTTATTATTATCATTATTTCCTTGATTTTATGTTATGTATGATTTATTTTAGATTTTATTGATCTGTGTGAATCTTTGCTGTACTGTTTTTTGTTCACGCTTACCCTGTTGCTGCTTTGTACAACTGAATTTCCTCTCGGGGATTAATAAAGGTTCATCTTATCTTATCTTATCTTAAATATGTCAAAAAAACTATGTTGAAAATGTGGGGAAAAGTGACATGTCGAATACAAAAAAGTTTTAAGTCGTAAAGAATGTCGAGGCCAGATGTTTGTACTTCCTGTTGTCCTCTCCGCGGACACGTCAGGAATGAAGAGCTTATCTGAGTCGAATGAAGCTCCACCACCGCAGAGAATGAAATCATCTTGTGCATCAAGTATGCTGGCAGCTGTCCAAATCATGCAGCTCACTGACTTAGAGTCGGGTTGAAATTAGCTTCTTGTCGCTTCGTTGAATTTAAAGTAAATGCTGTTATTAGATTCATCTTTGAAGATAAGTGTGACATTCCTTTGAGATTTATATTAAGTTAAATCCTCCTTGATTTGAGTTAAATGTGTTACATGACATCCCACTGACGAGCTTTTCTTTTCGTCTTGACCCTGAGAAAACTGCCAATTACCGAATCAAGCTCTAAAGTAGGAGGACGACTCGGTCAGTTTGGCTTCAAAACACCAATTAGCTTAGCATTCAAAGTCACCGCAGCCTCGGTTTTATCACACGCTAAGAGAGAGGGAGGGCAACATGTCACAGAGCAATGTCTTGGAAATAAAGTAGCTATACGACTGTGTGTCTTACGGTTTGAAGTATTTAGGTGCGGGATAAATGCACACGTAGGACATTTACAACACCAGAATTGCAGTCTTAATAAGTGCAGTCAGTCGACCCTGACATGCCCCCTCTTGAGTCAACAGTGAGAGTCTCTCTGTATATGGAGAATGTGTTTTATCTAAGAAATGCAGTTTATTGTAAACTCGCAAGCTTCTGTTCCTGCTGGCCTCTGATGTTCGGGATCTGTAATCGGGGAATGCTGCTACTCAAAGAAATAAGTACAGTGTTTACCGGAAGTGCAGATTAGTGCCAGACACACTCCCTCAGTAAGAGAATAAAAAACATCCTGTTGATTCACCTCGTGTGTGTGTGTGTGTGTGTGTGTGTGTGGTCTAGCATTACTACACTTGTGGGGACCTACATCTGTTTACATAGTCACGTGTGGGGACTGGCTTCCCTTATGGGGGCAAAATGGAGGTCCCCATGAGGGGGATCATTAATTTTAGGGTGAAGACTTGGTTAGGGTTAGGCATGTGTTGGTTATGGTAAAGGTTAGGATAAGTCTCCAGGAAATGCATGTAAGTCAATGTAATGTCCCCTGAAGTGATGTATACATGGTGTGTGTGTGTGTGTGTGTGTGTGTGTGTGTGTGAACAGTATTCCCTGAAATGTACATAGACAGCTTAATATTACATTTCAAAAGAGCATTTTGTGTTTGTTGTAAAAGCATCCGATGTTATTTCTTCGTTGTAAGCTGTACTGATCTGTCGGCTAAGTATTGAAGTGTGTGTGTGTGTGTGTGTGTGTGTGTGCGCGCATTGAGGATAATATCCATGATCTGTTGTTGCAGATTGTTCTTGTTTGGTGCATCCCTTGATAATGCTTTAGGCAACAACATGGGTGGGTTGAGAGTAGGAAAGTGAAGGTGGAGTGCCTCAGGGATTAATGTTGGGGTCCAGTGAGTTTGAGTGAGTGAGTTGAATATAAACAAACATCTGCTTCCTCTGGGTGGGCCTGTCACTGTCTGTTTCTCATGTCCTCTCTTACCCTCTGTTTTTGTTTTCATGTCCTTTTCTGATCACAAATCCTTAAAAATGGAGAAATGTACATTATTACGACAGCAGAAGTATAGCGAAGATAAAGTAGAGAATAGATGTTATTATGAACTAAAACACAATAAGTACAAAATAAAACAAATAGCAGATAATTACACTATGGTCAAACAACATTTGCATAGTTATATTATATATATTTGGTTAAAGTGACCATATAAAATACAAGAGGTAGCTGGTACTGTTTGCAGATTGTACATTTCATTTCACTTCATTTTTATTTGTCCCGCAAATGTGCAATAATAATAACAGTAATTGTGCCAACACAACAACAGAAAGAGAAAAGGAAGGCAAGAAGTAGCCGACTTGTTCCAGCAGAGGGAGGGGGGGGGTGGGATGTGAGGGTGTCTGAACTTCTCCTTTTCATGGGTGGTCCGACTCGCAGTGTGCCGGACTCCACATCTGGAAGAGAAGTCGGGGAAATCGGCTCTCATTTATTTGATTAAATACTTAATAAAAGACACACAACTTAAAGGGGCCTATAATGTTACTTTTCAAGTTGAAATTTGTATGTAGTGTCTCTACTTTAAAGAGTCCTCTCCTGCTGATGTTCAGGTGTATATCAGTATGTAGTGTCTCTACTTTAAAGAGTCCTCTCCTGCTGATGTTCAGGTGTATATCAGTATGCAGTGTCTCTACTTTAAAGAGTCCTCTCCTGCTGAATTTGCTGAGATACGCACACACACACACAGACACACACACAGACACACACACACACACACACACATACACAGAGACACACACCGACCTACACTTGATCCTGCTTGATAAAAGGACTCGAAACTAAACAAGTGTAGGTAAATGTGACACACACACACACACACACACACACACACTCACACACACACACTCTGCTGGAGGTCATGCTGTTTAAATGTTGGACGGAGAACACACTGCTGGTGTTTACGGTTCGGCCACACAGGTTAAAGTACCCGTCCATGGAGGTACAGTCTCCGTGTTCACTCTGAACCACCAACGATCTGCTGCAAAAACAAGTTCAAGTACACGAGAAACTGTACTTGAACTTGACGTGAGAAAAGCCGCCAACATTTCTAGGTAGTAACTCTTGATGGCTTCATAAAGCTACAGAGTTATTGTTCGACATGCATGACCACAGCTGGGTTTCCCTGCTGGCCCATAATGCAACACATGAGTGAGATTAAAGGGAACTCTCCCGCCCTGTTATTGTGTCGCTCTCTGATGTTTCTGTGAGGAATCGTGATTGGATGCAGGGAAATGTGCATGTGTGTGTGGACGAAAGTTAGCATACTCTCATGCAAAGGCTGGCGTTTACACACACACACACACACACACACACACACACACACGCACACAGGCACACACAACCACACACACGCACACACACATACACACACACACACACAGACACACACACACACACACACACACACCTACACTTGATCCTGCTTGATAACAGGACTCGAAACCAAACAAGTGTTGGTAAATGTGACACACACACGCACACAAACAGACCACACAAACAGACACACACATACACACACCACACAAAGACACACACACACACACACAAAGACACACACACGCACACAGACACACATCGACCTACACTTGATCCTGCTTGGTAACAGGACTCAAAACCAAACAAGTGTTGGGTAAATGTGACACACACACACACAGACACACACACAACACACACACACACACACACACACTTGCTCCAGGCCTTTCTGCTGGTTCAAAGTTAGCTTCATGATCCAAGAGGGAAGGGTCTCTTGTTTGTTGGTTATTTCCATATTCTAAAAGGAGCATTCATAAAAGACAGATTCAGTGGCGGCCGGCCCATCGGGGCGCGAGGGGCGCCGCCCCACCTCTTCCCACATACAACATAAAAATAAAATATATATTTAAAAAAAATGTTTTTATTTTATTTTCATTTTTAATAATCAAGGTAAATATTATATAATTGGTATCAGTAAAATGTATAATCTAGAATAAAATCTTGTTTAAAATTGTGTTACGACGATGTCCAAAGTTACTGATAAGTCACATGTTTCCTGCCTGGCCTTGCCCATGTGTCATTACCTTTATATATACAGTCTATGGTCATTACCCTCTCTCGTCTGGGCGGTAAGAAAGGAGCCCTCAACCAGTGCAGCAATAGCCACTAGCAGCTGACTGTTGCTATCTGTAAACTATGATGCCGAAAACATAATTTCAGCCAATCAGCGTCGTCAAATCTGATGATCACCGGGCGCCAATGTCAGCGCCCGGTCCGGTCTGTGAGTAGTTTGGACACTAGTGACTCGTATGCGGTGGGGTGACGCAGTACGGCAGTAGTTGATGAGGATGGCTTCATGTGCAGGTGGAGTCTCCGGACCTCGGTCCCCGCCCAATTCTGTTCAAGAGCTAATCTCCAATCCTTTCGAAAGGAGAAGTTTGGGAGATAAACTGTCGCTTAAAGACCTTGGACCGGACCAACCCGCTTTGTATATATCGCAGCAAGCTCGTGAAAAACACAAAACGTATCAACGAGGCTTCTCACGTAGCTGGTACACCAGAAAGGCATGGCTAGCTGCAAACAGGTAAATGCTGTCTTTTGTTTCCCATGCTTGCTCTTCAAACAGCCGGGGACAGATACGATCTGTTCAGAAACTAGACAGAAGTGAAACAAGTACAAACCACAGACTGCCTGTGTCATGGTGAATACAGTCGCTGGTTTATTTATGTCTGTATAGGTCGTTGTTGTGAGTGTGGACGGTCGGAGCATATATAACGTAAGCTTAGCCGATCTCCATTCAGAAAACACGCATTTTAAAGGGTGTTTCTCTGCCGTCTGTCTGCAGACTTGTCAAAGCGTTAATTCATGGTTTTTACTAACCGGTATCAGTGTGTTGTTACTTCGGCATCATTTTGAAATATGTTCATCTTGTTGTAGTTGTAGCCCCCTTGCCAGCGATTCTCTCTCTAGTTTAGCATACTCAGCCCGACTCAGCCTGGTCATTCCTGGCCCTAGAACCACGATTTTATGGGGCCAGAAAAACTGTGAATTAGGACCCGCTAGCCGGTACTAGGCCAAGTGGAAACGCAACCAAAAACGGCCCCGCACGGCTCGGCACGCTTAAAGCAGTGGAAACGCGCCATTGCATCACCAGAAGTCCTCATTTAAGGGGTAATTCCTCCCAATGTTTTACTCACTATATCAACAGCCCCACTGAAAATATTTTCCACCAGACGCCACTGCATATTTTTCATATTCTGTGTGATCTGTTGTTGATGTTACATAATTGTTACTGACTGCGGACGGATAGGGAGTTCAATCCTGCAGCTTTTCAACTTAACAACGTCTTATAAACAATACTTCCACATGGCAGGTTAACCCAGCCAAATCATTACATTGTCTAAAAGTGCCTCTCGGGGTCGAGCTACAGAGGGTCATTCTTTGAGTGGTGAAAGGGTCTGGATTGTCTTCATTAGGGACAGTTCGACCACCTGATGCTCCGTGAAGGTGATTCAAAGGTCAATATAAAGAAAGAGAGACACGAGCACCGTCTTTACGTCCACTTCACATTTCCTCATTTGTCTCTCTTCATCCGTCCGTCAGCAGCCTGTCTGTTTGCTGGTGTTTCCTTTCTCTCTCCTTCCTTCATCCTCCTTCAATCCTTTCTTTTCACAACTTTTCTTCCACTCTCCTGTCACTGTCTTTCTGCTCATTCCCATTCCCAGCATTCCTGTCTGAGTCCTTTTCCCTGGCCTCATTTTCCCGTGTCTCCTTCCTCCTCTTCACTGGAGCCGCTCTCTTATTCCATTCCCTAAAACTCACTGTCATTTTTCCTCCGACCTTTCCCCCTCCTTCTTTCTTTGTCATATTCTCTTTTTTTCCGCCACCCCCGATCATCTTTTCCCTCGACCTTCCCCTCTCTTCTTGCTCTCTTTCTCTGTGATATTTATAATGAGAAAAGCAGCAGGAGAGAGTGAACACACACCTGGCCCAATTCCGTCTCTCCAGTTGTCACAGATAACCTTTCCTCTTCCTCCTCTTCCTCTCTTCTCTTCTCCCGTATGGTCTATCCCCCAGCAATATGAACCTGAAACTGTTGCAACGTTTTATGATAGAAATGTATAGTACTTGTCCTAAGCACGTAGCAACTGCCAGATGCTAACTTGCATATGTTGGGCAATTTGCAGAATTAGCATAAGTTGCATTAATTTGCATATGCAGACAATAACTAAACAATGGCTTGGCCCAGTTGGACAACTTTGGAGTAGTTTTGGAGGTTATTGATGACGCCCAAACAATTTCTGACATTATCAGGATCAAAGATGGCAGATGTAACCAATAAGTGGACATATTTGTACTCCCGGTGGGCTGATTCTGATGAATTGTGTGTCGATTTTAAAGTTTTAAGGGACTCAAAACTGCCATATTTTATCATAAACATTTCAGAAATGGATTCAACGTCTCAAAAACCACACCAAAATTGTTAAGCTATTGTCTGTATATGCTAATTCATGCAACTTAGGCTAATTGTACAAGTTGCCCAACCTATGCAAGTTAGCATCCGGCAGTTTCTATGTGCTGGGGACCTGTACTCTACATTTCTATTATAAAAGTACTGTTAGAAATTAAAATCAATGTTTTGACAGCATAATTCAGTTTAAATGCTGTTTTATACTGAAAAACCAGAAGTTCTCGCGCACAACCAGTTGTCAAGCTTTTATTCTGAAAATCCTTCATCTCCGGTTAGCATTTAGCATGTGGCTAATATTCCATTTCCTATAGAGGTGAATTTAGTAGCGATATGACACGGAGTGTTGCACACCGAAACCTACTGATTTCAACACTACAACTATAGACATCGAGATATTATTATTGCTGAATATTAAATGAAGGTAGTGTTAGTGTATTCTAGAACCCTGAAGGCAGGAGAGACTGAAAAGAGGCAAGGGAAGCTATGAAAGTTAAGAGCATTTAATTATACAAAAGATGCGGTGGTGTACAAAATGAAATGTGCGAGTGGAGGCGCTCTCCTCATCCGACCGGTCAGTCCAGGTCAGCAGGTAGAAGAGGTCAATTATTGGCTTGCTCTTCCTGTTGTCATCTGAGGTCTTCTCCTATTGGCCGGTGTCGTCGGGGGGCGGGTCCAATGCAATTCCTGACTTTTTCTGTTCTTAAATTAAATCATTCATTATTTAAACATCCCCTAATAAACGTTATTCAGTGGTAATACATGAGTGCTAAACTCAGTGTGCTCAGTGTACAACATCACATGTCATTTCACCTTTGCTTCATGGTTTGAAAATGCAGCATTTCGCCACATGCTAATGCTAACCGGAAGTGAAGAATTTTCAGAATAAAAGTATTAAGTTAATAATTAGTGAACTTCAGGTTTTTCAGAATAAAACTGATTTAAATTAAATAGTATATTTAATTGAAATTACGCCATATCAACATTGATTTTAATTTCTAACAGTAGGCTACTGTTTATTTGAATACGTTTTGCTTCTTACAGACGTGGGTAGCATATGACAACATCCGGAACTACCGGAAATGATAACTGCCGTGAAGTATTTTTAAAGTATTGATTACAACGTTTAAAATGCAATAAATGAAAAGTCAGAGCCAGAAGAGGATATCTAACAGCTGAAAGTGCATTTCTCGCTCTCTTTCCTTCGCTCTCCAGAACACAGCTGTTTTTCTCACTGAACAATATTCTGCTTGTAACATTACCGCGCCTTTTTAATTAAAGTACCCATTTGAACCTTCTCAGAGACTCCATTGGTCTCCTTACTTTGAAAGCTTCTCTCCTGGACGCGAGAATAACGAACAAAGCTATCAGGACTCAACATTTCCGGGCCTCTATGAGCTGGCAAACAGACTATTAGCTTCTCCTCTCGATCCCTTTCCCCTGTAACGGGGACCCATGCCGCTGCAGGAGAACATCTGGGAAATCAACAACGAACTGTGTAAAAAGTGAAGCAACATCCTAACAGATATCTCATGCTAACAAGGCTCATTGTTGTGAGGAAGCGTAGTCCTTTATACACAGAGGAGGATGCTGGTGTTATGAGTCAGGCTGTCTGTGGTGCTGAGTCATGGCTCACAGAGCAGCAGATAACTAACATCAACATGATTACTGTGTTTCTGGGCACTTCCGAGGCGCATTAAAGGAGGAGGGAAGTTAATGTTAGTGTATGGATATATACAGTTAGATTTACAGGAACATGGGGGACCTATGGGCTCAAGAATGTACCGTTCTTTCAGTAAGAGCAAACCCTTTACCGCTCTGATTTCATGTCCCCGTGCCTGTTCACAACGTCAAGGTCCTTATGAAGCAGACGCAGTATGCAAAGAGAAAAGAGAGCTATCAACACAAGTCCTTTTTAAAGTAAGAAAAACCCAGAAAATGTTTAATTACTTTCTTAAAAAAGAACATGTTGATACAATTCCGGGTTTATGATTGAAAGATCAAATACTTGAATAGCTACTTGATCAGCATTAATAAGATCTAATGCTTGACAGTTTTAACATGAGACGCATTCAACAGTTTAATATATTGTTTTACCTCAATGTGAGTGTTTAATAAAGCATATCATAATTCATTCCTTTAAAAACCCTGAAGCGTTCCATTTAAAACGCATGTATTTCTTTATAACATTAATTATTCACGACCAAAATGACAACAACTAAAGTTAAAGTGGACCTATTATTTTATATTGGAAAAATATATTGTAGGGCCATACCTATAAAAACATGTCTGTGAAGTTTTTTGCTTAAAATACCAAACGGTTCCCCGTTGTAGCCGTGCCTCATATTGCTCAAACCCCTTTTTTGAAGCCCAGTTAGAGAAACGCGGATTTTGGGTCCTTGGCTTGAAAAAAGAAAAAAAAAGGAGGCGGAGCTAATGCCTGATCAGAATTCCACCGAGTTAAATTATGCTGTGATGAAACGCCATCCTGTTCTAACCCACATCAAAGATTATTTCTGAAACAGTATGGATCTCAAATGCTTTTTCTCTTGCGGGTTTATCACAAGGTGAGTTCCTTTTTGTATGTTTGTAAGATTTGGGTACGGAGGAAAAGAGAGAGGGTTTTATTTGCTGACGCTGCGTGAGTTCCGGGGACACATATTTATGTATACAAGACATCAGGAACACAGATTTAGACATCTGCAGTGTCTCAAACTACCAATGTCAAATCACTCATGGTAAAAATAAATATCTTTTTGATGACGAACAACGAACCAGGTTTCCCCGTCTGACGAAACAGAAGATAGATGTATTTCGTGGGATATAATCAGCTGGCACACATCCTTATGTCGGCCAGTTTGAAACCAGGGCCATGTGGGGAAAACCCTGAAAAATAACTCCCATCGTATCCTCTCGAAAGATCCTTTTGAAAAGAACTGTGGTTTCGGTGGTAGATCCCAGGTGTGAACGTGTGTAACAGTTTGAATGTGAAACAGAAACAGCATCAATCATCAAACCATTAAGGGTTGACTGTTCGTGCTGCGAGCTGGTGTTTTAGTCCCAGATGGTTGTGCTGGTTCTTCTCTGTACCCACCCTTGGCACTGATCTTTTACAGAGAGAGCACACGTTGACTCACATCATCATTACCCGCGACCGGCAGCAACGTTCTTATTATTTCTCAACCCAAAAACATGTTCTTATTTTCTGCCTCTTATGTAAGGACTCGTAAAATGCCAAATGAAAATCTTTCTCACGTGTTTGTGTTCGTACTGCAGAACCCTGGCATTTCACCATGTGGAGTCTGTGGGAATTGTATTCAAATTGCCTTATGAAATGAGCATGCTTGTTTAGTTTCATGGAATGAAATCCATTGTCTTCGGACCCTTTCACAAGCCATTTAGTTTACTTGCGGCACAAACCCTGTTGAGGTTAATCTGGTTAGTTGTGAATGCAGTCATCGTAATCTAGCGCAGACCATGCCGTGGTTTTTAAATCAGACCCTAGTGCAGTGAAATTGCTGTGAGAAAACCAAGATGGTGAGTAGGAGACGACTGATAAGGACTTCTGCAGAATACCGATGTTTACTTGACATCTGTGTCGAATACAACATACAGAAAATGTTAAATAAAGTCACGGTGCCATTACTGCGTATTAAGTTCCACCAACACCACATTTCTGACCAATTAGAACAACGTTTACCCCTCAGCAGATACATTTAGGGATGTCCCGATCACCTTTTTTTGCTCCCGATCCGATTCCGATCATTTGATTTTGACAATCTGCCGATACCGATTTTTCCCGATCCGATCTTTATGCAATGCATTAAGAGAAAAAAAAAGTAACAGATAACGGCTGGTCCTCCAACGCGATGAGTTCAGCTATCTTGGCTGTTATTGTGTTGGCCTTTTCTCTGTTCTGGGGCCGTTTCTCTTTCCTTTTGAAAGTCTCTGAAAGTGTCGGTTGTCTCCGTGCCGTTCCCCGAGTGGCCGCTGTGTACTCGTCGTGTTGTTGTTGTTGTTTGTTTCTCAGGTGGCGTGTTAGATTGGTCGCGTTGAACGTAGCTCTGTTCTTTCCACCACGCGGAACCTCCGCCTTGCAAACATTGCATCTGGCTGTTACACTGCCTTCGCTTTCACTTTCATAATACTTCCAAACTCCTGACCTCTGCTCCGTCCCGACTCCCGAGTCTCCAGCTGAACGTAGCCTCTCGTTAGCTTGCTGCTGCTATGAGACACTGCGCCCACTCTGTTGCTTTCAGAGGAATAAGCACCAGGTCTGAAAACAAGCCCAACAGAAGCAACACATACATGATGTTGTGTAATTTTAAACCAAAACGAAGTCCTCAGGATGACTTTAAGACGTGGACATGGTCATTTCTGTTTTGTAACATTACATTTAAAAAAAAATCCCGATCCCGATTTTTTGGAAAATCACGTGATCGGCTCCAATCCCCGATCACGTGATCGGATCGGGACATCGCTAGATACATTGGATCGTCCCATAACTCCTAGGGAGGATCACTTTCCACATCTTTAACCATTAATATAATATGGATCAACATATCCTCAGACTGTTTCTACGGTACTTTACATTCTCATTGTTATAGCTTTTGTCTTGCCTTGCCTCAAATACACTTCTATCTTCAAAAGAAACAGTTTGTCTAGCTCAAGGCACCAATACTAAACGAAAAAGGTCTTGACTTGTTGTAAGATAACAAGTGGGGAAGTTACGGGACAAATTAGCTGGTTAAAAATTACATTCAAATGTATTTTGTGATATATCTCCTCATGGTTATGGCTTAGAACAGTGTATGGGAAAGCCCTGTGTACATATTTCCCACAGTAGCATACTAGCACTTCCTCTGGGCTACAGGTGGGCCTCTTTACCCAAAGGGAAAATCAACTCTTCATGACAAAAAGTAAGCCCAACTTTTATCGTCTCTGCCACTCCACTGTCGTAAAATCTTCCATAAAGTGTGTCATTAACAGAGAAGACAAAAGTACACACATCCTGTACTCAAGTAGAAGTACAGATACTCGTGTTTAAACATACTCTGGTGAAAGTAGAAGTACTGACTAAACTTCTTTACTCAAGTAAAAGTAAAGAGCTTTGAAATGTACTTCAGTAAAAAGTACCCATAGCTAGCAGCTGTTTTAAAGAGTACCTGACCTCCCTTTATATCAATAGAACAATAATGTCATTGTTAGCTAATCAAGGTTTCCGTGGTGACCAACGGCAACATGACAAAGTTTCCATTGGTCCCTCTTCTTTAGAGAAGACCAGGAAGTGATGGATACACGGATCGTGTTCAAATCAATAGGCACGCTTCCATTGGTCAAGGCTCATCGGCTAGGTAAGAAGTAGAAAGTACAGGTATTTGAGTTCAACAGGTAAGAAGTAGAAAGTACAGGTATTTGGGTTCAACATGTAAGAAGTAGAAAGTACAGGTATTTGGTTCAACATGTAAGAAGTAGAAAGTACAGGTATTTGGGTTCAACATGTAAGAAGTAGAAAGTACAGGTATTTGAGTTCAACATGAGAGAAGTAGAAAGTATAGGTATTTGGGTTCAACATGTAAGAAGTAGAAAGTACAGGTATTTGGGTTCAACATGTAAGAAGTAGAAAGTACAGGTATTTGAGTTCAACATGTGAGAAGTAGAAAGTACAGGTATTTGAGTTCAACATTAAGAAGTAGAAAGTACAGGTATTTGAGTTCAACATGTGAGAAGTAGAAAGTACAGGTATTTGTGTTCAACATGTGAGAAGTAGAAAGTACAGGTATCTGGGTTCAACATGTAAGAAGTAGAAAGTACAGGTATTTGAGTTCAACATGTAAGAAGTAGAAAGTACAGGTATTTGAGTTCAACATGTAAGAAGTAGAAAGTACAGGTATTTGAGTTCAACATGTGAGAAGTAGAAAGTACAGGTATTTGAGTTCAACATGTAAGAAGTAGAAAGTACAGGTATTTGAGTTCAACATGAGAGAAGTAGAAAGTACAGGTATTTGAGTTCAACATGTAGAGAAGTAGAAAGTACAGGTATTTGGGTTCAACATGTAAGAAGTAGAAAGTACAGGTATTTGAGTTCAACATGTAAGAAGTAGAAAGTACAGGTATTTGAGTTCAACATGTAAGAAGTAGAAAGTACAGGTATTTGGGTTCAACATGTAAGAAGTAGAAAGTACAGGTATTTGTGTTCAACATGTAAGAAGTAGAAAGTACAGGTATTTGAGTTCAACATGTAAGAAGTAGAAAGTACAGGTATTTGTGTTCAACATGTACGAAGTAGAAAGTACAGGTATTTAAGTTCAACATGTAAGAAGTAGAAAGTACAGGTATTTGTGTTCAACATGTACGAAGTAGAAAGTACAGGTATTTAAGTACTGATACCAGAAACATGTACTTAAGTACAGTAATGAAGTATTTGTACTCCACTACTTCCCACCTCTGGTCATTAATGTGTGTTAAACTTAAACTCCCAACCCTTGACTTTGTCTCAAGAATTGGGGTTTTTGACTTGAATTCCTCTTCTTCGTTTCTTAATCTCTCCTCCTCCTCCTCCTCCTCCTCCTCCTCCTCCTCCTCCTCCTCCTCCTCCTCCTCCTCCTCCTCCTCCTCCTCTGCTGTGTGTGCCTGAGAGAGTTTTCTCACAGGATAAGTCTCCCGACACACATTTGAGTTTGCTTTTATTTACTGGCTGCTGTTTTTGTTGCTCCCTCGTGAACGCTCATACTCGCTTTTAACAACCCAGGTTTTTTATTTTTTTTTCTTGACGCATCCTCTGGAGGCCTCTCCCAGCCCGGCAGCCTTGATTGTTGAAAAAAAAACTGCTTCGAGGATAGTGGCGTTGCTAAATCTTACAACCGATGGGAGCCCTCTCTGCTAAACATTTCTTCTGTTTTGCTGTTAACGAATTGCACTCAATCTTAATTTGTAATCTTATACTTTACGACACGTCCTTCTTTTGGCGCCCCTCATGTATTAAGGGGACGTTTATTGCATACATAGAGATTCTTTGTCCCTATCAACACTGGAAGGCCGTTGTCTCAGTGATGGCTACATGGGTCGAGGAAGATTTATTTATGGTGGTCCAGAAAACTTGGGTAAAAATGAAAACATTTCCCCTCATAATCCCGTAATGGTGCAGAGGGGCTTCAGAGATGTATTACTGTTGCTGTTTGAGAGGACAAGAGGTTCCTTGTAGCAGTTAGCGTCCACATGCTAACCGGCCTCATCCCATTGGCTCACAGTCCAAAGTCAGCTGTATTGCCCTTCACCACTTTCTAATACAGATTTATAGGGCAAACTCCATCAACAGGTCATCTTATTTTTCTTAAAGAGGCCCTATTATGCTTTTCAGGTTTTCCTACAGTGTGCTCGGGCTGCTCGATTACGGCGAAATTCATTATTTGGGTCAATCATTGATATCACGATTATTAAAAACGATTATCCATTTACTTTGAAAACATCAATTTATTGAAAAATAAAAGTGTAGTATGTTTTTAAAAGTTGATTTCCCTGAACTTTAAGTACAATTCAATTGAAAAAACAATACTTAAATAATAATAAAAAATTAAAAATCGTTTTATTTCGATTATGTTGTTTTCATAATCGTTGCACGCTAAAATCGTAATTTCGATTGAAATATGATTAATTGAGCAGCCCTACAGTGTGTTATACAGCTTTTTTGTAATCTGCAAAGTCTAAAATCCCACATTGTACGTGATAGGCTAAGGGGGCGGGACATATCTAAGCCGTTGACCAATCAGTCAGCAGAGAGGTGATTGGGGGAATTATGACATAAATAAAGGTCCCTTGTTAGATTTGAACCAGGGACGTTGCAGTTGTACCTGTAACCTCTTATAACCCATGTTTACGTACTGTATATCCATTCGAAAACAAACATTAACAAAGTGTAATCATTGCAGTGTTTTTCTGTCACGGTAAACTGGCTAAACTGAGGGATAATTTCTAGATAATGACATTTTAAGTGGGCGAGTGCTTGAAAACAAAGCTCTGGATCGACCAGTCAAGAAGAGGCATCATTTCAGTCAAGAGATATGATTCACGTGGAGAAGTTGAAGCACTTCACTATACGAGGAATTACTCACGATCCAATTCTGACTCTGTTGTTCTAGCTGGAAAAAGGAAGGTCATTTCCCCCGTAGCAAACCAGGAAGTAGAAATGGTTGTAAACACTCGGAGAGAAAAGGGAGGTTGAGTGGCAGCCCTGTTTCTTTTATTCCTCAGTATTTATTGAAAGAAGATGTGGATGGTAGGAGTTAACTCGCGCCTAGATTGGAAGCAGATGCAGGCACCTCATTCAGCTTTTAAACTTTAATCTTTCTCCGCATCTGGCTCCCTCTTTCTTGGCCTTGTGCAGAGAAGCGCTGAAGGTAAGATACCGAAGAGCGTGGGGGCGGAGGATGTGGAGGGGAGGCAGAGTTGAAGGGTGGGAATGAGAAAGCATGAAAGAGTGGAAGTTGTGTCAGGACACTGCCTCAGTATAATTTAATGAGCCATATTTAACTTTGTAGGAGTCAAACCATTTGAAGGCAGTTATGAAAGGGCCTGAGAACAGAAGAGGAAGGAGAGGAGTTTGATCCTATTGGATTAGGAGTTGGATGCATTGTGGGCCAGGTGTGTCATGTCAAAGATACCCTACATGTTGGACCATTATTTGGGAAGAAACAAGGATCCTTGGGAACCATTGGCCACCATTTAGGACCATGTAACACCCAATCCCTGCCAATCAATCAATCAATCATCATTATCAACCAATCGATCAATCAATCAACCAATCAACCAATCGATCTATCAATCAATCGATCTATCAACCAATCGATCAATCTATCAATCAACCAATCAATCGATCTATCAATCAATCAACCAATCAATCAACCAATCATCGATCTATCAACCAATCGATCGATCTATCAATCAACCAATCAATCAATCGATCTATCAACCAATCGATCGATCTATCAATCAATCAACCAATCAACCAATCAATCAACCAATCAATCAATCGATCTATCAATCAATCAACCAATCAACCAATCATCAACCAATCAATCAATCGATCTATCAACCAATCGATCGATCTATCAATCAACCAATCGATCTATCAACCAATCGATCAATCGATCGATCCAGCAGATCACAGTCAGCATTAAAGAAGGGGGACGGTAGAAAGTACAGGTATTTGGGTTCAACATGTAAGAAGTAGAAAGTACAGGTATTTGAGTTCAACATGTAAGAAGTAGAAAGTACAGGTATTTGAGTTCAACATGTAAGAAGTAGAAAGTACAGGTATTTGAGTTCAACATGTAAGAAGTAGAAAGTACAGGTATTTGTGTTCAACAGTTAAGAAGTAGAAAGTACAGGTATTTGAGTTCAACATGTAAGAAGTAGAAAGTACAGGTATTTGTGTTCAACATGTAAGAAGTAGAAAGTACAGGTATTTGAGTTCAACATGTAAGAAGTAGAAAGTACAGGTATTTGAGTTCAACATGTGAGAAGTAGAAAGTACAGGTATTTGAGTTCAACATGTGAGAAGTAGAAAGTACAGGTATTTGTCTTCAACATGTAAGAAGTCAAAAGTAAAAAGTCGTCAGAAAAATAAGTAGTGGAGTAAAGTACTGATACCAGAAGAATGTACTTAAGTGCAGTAACAAAGTATTTGTATACTACTCCACCTCTGCAGTTCGGCACTGACTGATGTTCATTTCCCGTGAGTTCGACAGGCCGTTCGTCTTGGGGAGGAGGTTTGAGTTACGGCCTTTAGGGAGTAAGGGTCCTCTGGTGGAGGCAGCAGTATGTATGGTATGTGTATATACAGTATGTGTAAAACAGTAACCTGATCCTAATCATTCATCTTTAGAGTAGAAAACTGTTGGATGGCTTTAAATGTGGACATTTCTCATTTGCTCTTACTTATGCTTTGGATGTACACAGGAGTGATTTCCGCGGGCAGCATCGCGGTGTGAACACTCGATGGAATACGCTCGCTTTGATAGGGCTGTTTATGTGACACAGCAGGAGGGGAACCTTAATGATGTGTATATCAGACCCGAGGTAGACTCACTGAGGCTGAGGGGCCCGGTATTTCTGCTGACTCGGCTGGATGCTTGAGTTTTCCCTTCGTGATCGCTGCTCTCCAGATGTGTTGAACGAGCAGGCGGAGGAAGGGTTAGCTCTCACATGTTCACACACACGGTGTTTCAGAGCGAGGCGGAGATGGGGTCGTGGAGTTGAAAGCTAATGTCCTCCCAACATTCGGACGATACATCCAGGGATAGGTTAGTCGACCTGAACCGAACCAACGTGTGTGATGGTACGGTTGAGTTGTCTCTCCTCCTCTCCTCGTTGGGTTGACTTGTGGTTCTGAGGAAATGTTTGGAAAGAGATGTGAAGCAACTTGTATGGAAGTCATCGATAGAGACGACTGACTTTATGCAGTAGCTTTGAAGGAGCAGTCCAGTCCAGTATGCCGGTCAAAACTAGGGATGCACAATATTGGTTTTTTGAAACCGATACCGATACCGATAACTTCCTGCTTCTCAAGACCGATACCGATACCGATAACCGATAATACAAATAAAAATTACGCCACTAATTATTTTAACGCGATTAACGCATGTGTATTTTTTTTCCTCGGCCGCCCCGTAGCTTCAGAGCATCGAGTTTAAAATACCATCAACAAGCTGATGCTGACAGCCCCGCTCCTGCCGCCCGCTTGTGGCAGACCACACTTCCACACTCACCGGCAGGCACCGACTGGCCATCTGGAGGACCGGGAGGGTGTGTGTACGTGTGGTCCGAGCGAGCAAGAGAGAGACGTTACGTGCATTGTTGTTGTTAGCATCTGGTGCTAGCTAGCTGCGCTAACGGATATAAGGAGCTGTTTAAATGAAAACAGAGGAGCGCTCTATCCACACAACTGCGCCGAGCACTTGACTTTATGCAGGAAGCAGACAGCGGGACATTGTAGGAGAAGTCAGCACACTCAGCAACATGATTGCAGCGTCCAGGCAGCTCCGGTTCGAGTATATGCCTTGAGTTGCACATAGCTCCAACGCGCGCGCAGACACACACACACACACACACACACACACACACACACACACACACACACACACTGTATTGTATTATTGTCTTCGTACGCTTTTAACACACCATCGTAGCGATGGCGATGTTTCAGGTGACTGATCAGGTTCGAAGTATTAGGGAGCGCTGGATTTGTGAAGAACTCCCCTCTTCCTAAACCACTAACACCACAGTACTGGCAAAACGGGAGGAGCCGAGTGAAAAAACAAGCGCCCCTCATCCCAATCCACCCACACCGCAGGATTTTTTTCTTTTTTTTACCCAAAAAATATATTGTATATTATCGGGGCTATTAATACTGTTATCGGTTTATCGGGATGACGTCATAATTCCTAATATCGGGCCGATAATTATCGTGCATCCCTAGTCAAAACCCATGTTTGTATTTTATTAGCTTTTCTTTTTAATGACTGATTTGAAATGCCATTTTCTGAATGTCTTTCATTTTTTGTAAAGCACTTGCCTTGTGTTGAAAAGTGCTTTATAAATAAACTTGCCTTGCCTTGCAGCAGCATAAAAAACAACAAAACAAGGCATTGCACATACGTAGAAATTATACAGTTGACCGTGAAGATAACCTATCTATTAACTCTGATAATAAAACACTATTGAAAGGCTTAATGATGACAAAATGACCACTTGAACCACAGTGCTAACACTCCAGGTGGATTTTGAGTTAAGTGTGGTTAATATCTGACATGTCCATAGCAGGGTTCCCGTTAGCCGGTAATTACCGGTTTTTAGCTGGTAACATTTATTAAAAACCGGTAAATTCAAAACCTGACGGTCAAAATGTCTGGTAATAATTAGGGAGGCTCCGATCGATCGGCCGCCGGTCATTATCGGCCGATATTCACTCTTAATAGTTTGATCTGTGCTCTCTATAGAGGCCGATCAGGAGAGCTGGATCTGATCGATATGGACATAAACGCGAGGGAAGTTTAACCGGACGCGAGAGAGAGATCAGATCAGCTGCTGAGTCTGACCGAGACACGCAGCTCTGCATGAGCACCTGAAGCCCCGCCCTCTGTTTAGCGGGCTGCAGGAGCTGCATGAGAAACTGACGGGCTGTCAGGAGAGAGAGGGAGGGAGAGAGGGAGGAAGGGAGAGGAAGGGAGAGGAAGGGAGAGGGGAAAAGAGAGGCTCCGTTTCTCTCGTGTTATTCTTCAAAGTTAATGTAAACTTCTGAATGTACGTTATCTAGTACCGTAGTTTGTTTGAATGTAATAATTATGTTGTTTGTTGAATCATTTTTTGAAAAATGAATCTGAAAACCCTGGTCCACAGGTGTTACTGCATAGATGTTAGCATTAGCAGTGACTTGCACAGGTAGAACGCTAGCCTTATGTGAAGTTCAACACATGAGAGGATGCCCATACAGTTCAACAGTACGCACGGTGTTAATATCCCAGCTGGGGACAGAAGTGGCGTTCAATATGTTTATGAAAGGTGATCAGAGCTTTCCAAGACGTTGACATTTTCAATATTTTGGCCGCATCGCTTTCTCTTAAATATTTCATTGTGTGAAAGGGCGAGGGTTCAGAATGGAGCGGTGGAAACATGAATCACAGACGGGAGGAAACACTGATCAGTCTGGTTAAGAGAGTGGTGTGTGTGTGTGTGTGTGTGTGTGTGTGTGTGTGTGTGTGTGTGTGTGTTGTGTGTGTGTGTGTGTGTGTGTGTGGACTAGCATTACTATACTTGTGGGGACCTAAATCTGTTTACATAGTCACGTGTGGGGACTCGCCTCCCTTATGGGGACAAATTGGAGGTCCCCATAAGGGGGATCATTAATGTTAGGGTGAAGACTTGGTTAGGGTTAGGCATGTGTTGGTTATGGTTAAGGTTAGGATAAGTCTCCAGCAAATGCATGTAAGTCAATGTAATGTCCCCTGAAGTGATGTATACATGGTGTGTGTGTGTGTGTGTGTGTGTGTGTGTGTGTGTGTGTGTGTGTGTGTGTCGTGTGTGTGTGTGTGTGTGTGTGTGTGTGTGTGTGGTGTGTGTGTGTGTGTCGTACCACAGGGTTCACTTCACTTACAGTACTGCTGAAGTCAAACCAGGGCGCTATTATGCTTTTTTGGGGGTTTTCTCCTTCCTATCGTGTGTTCTATAGGTTTTAGTGCATGTAAATGGTCTGCAAGCGCTAAAATCTCTCCCACACAACATTTGAATAGCCTGAAAATGGGCATGATATGGGTTCATTTAATATTACTGTGAAGTTTCAAACATGCATTATTAAAGTATCTTTGTCGCTTGTTTAAAAGTGAAATTGTGATATCCTCATTGTCATTTTTTGTTTTATTCTCTGCCAAAGCGTCTTTGAGTTTTTAGAAAGGCGCGATGTAAGTGTCATGTATTATTATTATTGTCATTAGTTGTAAAAACAGGTAAATAAAATAATGTTTTGACTCCTAAAAAGTTACTCCTATGCGTCCAGTATGTATGTTTCCATTTTTCCCTCCTTGAAGCAGCCCAGGAGATTAGCGCATCAGAATAAATCACTCTTAATGTATAATAATTATACCCTACAAGTTATTTTTAACATTGCCGAAGGTTGGCAGTAGCCTGAGCTGTCAGCACCACGAAGAGACACGGTGGTTAAAGGAAAGGGAGACACTTAAGCCTAAATGAGTCATTTTGTCAGCAGTGTATTAGGAGGGTGATTATGGGTACTTTTTCCACCGCTGTGCTCAAATCTGCCCAACCCCAAACATCTGAGACAGAAGCCAGCCTTATAGTGTCTGTGCTCAGCAGAAAGCACCTTGGCTGATGTTAGCCAGAGGTGGGAAGTATGGAGTACAAATACTTCGTTACTGTACTTAAGTACATGTTTCTGGTATCAGTACTTTACTCCACTACTTATTTTTCTGACCACTTTTTACTTTCACTTCTTACATGTTGAACTCAAATACCTGTACTTTCTACTTCTTACATGTTGAACTCAAATACCTGTACTTTCTACGTCTTACATGTTGAACTCAAATACCTGTACTTTCTACTTCTTACATGTTGAACTCAAATACCTGTACTTTCTACGTCTTACATGTTGAACTCAAATACCTGTACTTTCTACTTCTTACATGTTGAACTCAAATACCTGTACTTTCTACTTCTCACATGTTGAACTCAAATACCTGTACTTTCTACTTCTCACATGTTGAACTCAAATACCTGTACTTTCTACGTCTTACATGTTGAACACAAATACCTGTACTTTCTACTTCTTTCATGTTGAACACAAATACCTGTACTTTCTACTTCTTACATGTTGAACTCAAATACCTGTACTTTCTACTTCTTACATGTTGAACACAAATACCTGTACTTTCTACTTCTTACATGTTGAACACAAATACCTGTACTTTCTACTTCTTACATGATGAACTCAAATACCTGTACTTTCTACTTCTTACATGTTGAACTCAAATACCTGTACTTTCTACTTCTTACATGTTGAACACAAATACCTGTACTTTCTACTTCTTACATGTTGAACCCAAATACCGTACTTTCTACTTCTTACATGTTGAACACAAATACCTGTACTTTCTACTTCTTACATGTTGAACACAAATACCTGTACTTTCTACTTCTCACATGTTGAACTCAAATACCTGTACTTTCTACTTCTCACATGTTGAACTCAAATACCTGTACTTTCTACTTCTCACATGTTGAACTCAAATACCTGTACTTTCTACTTCTTACATGTTGAACTCAAATACCTGTACTTTCTACTTCTTACATGTTGAACACAAATACCTGTACTTTCTACTTCTTACATGTTGAACTCAAATACCTGTACTTTCTACTTCTTACATGTTGAACTCAAATACCTGTACTTTCTACTTCTTACATGTTGAACTCAAATACCTGTACTTTCTACTTCTCACATGTTGAACCCAAATACCTGTACTTTCTACTTCTCACATGTTGAACTCAAATACCTGTACTTTCTACTTCTCACATGTTGAACTCAAATACCTGTACTCTCTACTTCTCACATGTTGAACCCAAATACCTGTACTTTCTACTTCTCACATGTTGAACTCAAATACCTGTACTTTCTACTTCGTACATGTTGAACTCAAATACCTGTACTTTCTACTTCGTACATGTTGAACTCAAATACCTGTACTTTCTACTTCTTACATGTTGATCACAAATACCTGTACGTTCTACTTCTTACATGTTGAACTCAAATACCTGTACTTTCTACTTCTTACATGTTGAACTCAAATACCTGTACTTTCTACTTCTTCCATGTTGAACTCAAATACCTGTACTTTCTACTTCTCACATGTTGAACCCAAATACCTGTACTTTCTACTTCTCACATGTTGAACTCAAATACCTGTACTTTCTACTTCGTACATGTTGAACTCAAATACCTGTACTCTCTACTTCTCACATGTTGAACCCAAATACCTGTACTTTCTACTTCTCACATGTTGAACTCAAATACCTGTACTTTCTACTTCGTACATGTTGAACTCAAATACCTGTACTTTCTACTTCGTACATGTTGAACTCAAATACCTGTACTTTCTACTTCTTACATGTTGAACACAAATACCTGTACGTTCTACTTCTTACATGTTGAACTCAAATACCTGTACTTTCTACTTCTTACATGTTGAACTCAAATACCTGTACTTTCTACTTCTTACATGTTGAACTCAAATACCTGTACTTTCTACTTCTCACATGTTGAACCCAAATACCTGTACTTTCTACTTCTCACATGTTGAACTCAAATACCTGTACTCTCTACTTCTCACATGTTGAACCCAAATACCTGTACTTTCTACTTCTCACATGTTGAACTCAAATACCTGTACTTTCTACTTCTCACATGTTGAACTCAAATACCTGTACTTTCTACTTCTCACATGTTGAACTCAAATACCTGTACTCTCTACTTCTCACATGTTGAACCCAAATACCTGTACTTTCTACTTCTCACATGTTGAACTCAAATACCTGTACTCTCTACTTCTCACATGTTGAACCCAAATACCTGTACTTTCTACTTCTCTCATGTTGAACCCAAATACCTGTACTTTCTACTTCTCTCATTTCCCAAACAGCTGGTTCCTTTAGTCTGAATGTGTGTTGGTGCGTGATCATTATTCTTTAGAGTCACTGCGTGCCTATTGATTGGAACACGATCCGTGTATCCATCACTTCCTGGTCTTCTCTAAAGAAGAGGGACCAATGGAAACGTTGTCATGTTGCCGTTGGTCACCATGGAAACATTCATTAGCTAACAATGACATTATTGTTCTATTAATATAAATGGGAGGTCAGGTACTCTTTAAAACAGCTGCTAGTTATGGGTACTTTTTACTGAAGTACACTTCAAAGCCTCTTTACTTTGACTTAAAGAAAGAAGTTTAGTCAGTACTTCTACTTTCACCAGAGTATTTGTAAACACTGTACTTCTACTTGAGTAAAGGATGTGTGTACTTTTGCCATCTCTTATATCCGGGCTGCAGAACGAGCTGGGTAAAGAAAGTATGTTTTCTTTGGAAGATGGTGAGCACTGCAAGCCATCCATTTTAAACGAACTTGGACGCCAAACGGGAAGAGTTACATCTGCGGTACTTCAGCACGAGCCTGAAGCGGTGCAGAGGTCAGGGCGGCCGTAATTAGGGGGAATCTGTTTTCATATTTGAGCATATTTATTGATGCTCTTTGACATGTGGAATTACGCCCCTCTTGCTTCTCAGGGAGTTTTCTGGATCAACACTTTCTGTATGTTTCCATAAGTCATGCCACCCTTAAGCTGTTCTTCCTATTTTAACTCCATCAACACCTTCCTATCATTTATTCATGTATTAGTACATGTATTGAACATGTCAGAAACTTTTTTTTTAAAATAATAATTATAGCAAACAGATACAAAACAACAACAAAAAAAGAAATATCTTTTACAATGACAAGAACTAACATAATAAGTATGCTTTTATCTTGGAGGTTTGACGAGCAGATGTATTCCTTTCTTTGTGTGTCTCCTTTCCACCTTCAGTTTCAAAACGCAAGCGTCATAAGATAAGATAAGATAAGATAAGATATACTTTATTGATCCCAATTTTGTAAATGTTTGCGTTGTAGCAGCAACGGCATTGTACATAACAGAAATCAAAAGTGTGCTAATAAACAATTCTACAAGGTAAACATCTCAAATAGAAATACAACAGCATTCAAAAAGTAGAAAATATACATGTTGAAATATCAATTACAAGCATGCACACACGTTCCTCAGCTATTCTCCTCATATGGTCATGTTGGGGGAAAGGCACTTTGTTGTCAATCTGCAATGGATCATTTAAATTAAAAAAAGCTTTGAGAAACTGCCCTTGAGCAAGGCATTGGCCCTTTGAGTCCTCTGCTGGATGCTAAATATAACTTTCCTAGATAAATAAATATAAGAAATTGAAGACATCCAATCTTTACGGCCGAAAGGCGGTTTTTTCCATTTAAACTTGTTTTTCTTGTCAAATCTACTTAAGAGGACATTTGTTCAGTACTTGCTTTTTCCAAATGTCTGGCACTTCTCTGTGTGCGAACAGGTCAGCTGACAGGATGTTGTTTACACCGGTCGGCTGCTGGGAGACGCGATGCCCTGCCGTCTCTGCTCTGTGTTTCAACGGAGAAAGAAATGTACTCACATGACAAGACACGGTTTGGTCCTTAAACGCAAGTGGCCTCGAGACCATGCGTAATTCAGAGAACGAGACGTGGACTGGAAGCTGAAACACAAGGAAGTTGTGTGCAATATCGACTTAATGGTGTCAAAATAAGAGGCAATTTCTGTAGGCAAATTAGACTTTTCAGGGTTAAATGTTAATTTGTTTCTTACTTTACTGGAGTCTAAGTAAACCCTTCTTGCTCTAGACCAGTGTTTCTCAAACCTTCTCACACCAAGGACTTAACCAATACAAAAACACTCGCGGACCACCTAACTCCACAAATATAAAAAAAACACATCGTTTTTCTAGAACATATTACAAATCGCCTGAAAATCGTACAAACAAGTGGCAACATGTGTGACGAAGCTGTTGCGCTGGGCTATTTCATGCAATCGAAAGTGAAACTTAAGCTCGCTCCATTGCGGAGATATTCCCGCGAGAGTGCGGAAAACTGAAATGTATTTATTTATTTCAAATGTGAAATGTTACTAATATACTCACGGACCACTAGGGGGCGCTCACGGACCACACGTTGAGAAGCACTGCTCTAGACTCTTACTCTATATATAATGCGTATGCCTCGTACATTGCTAACAGGGGCGGCGCCAGGGGGTATCTAGGAGTTGCTATAGCAACTCCAACAATTGGCCTAGCAACGGCTTAGCACCCCATTGTTTTGATATGAAAATGTATCATATTTATACACATTCTCGCAGCCCGCGAGAATGTGTATAAATATGATACATTTTCGTGGGATCTATCAGGGGCGGGTCGTTGTAATTTACTGCGTGAACTGTTACTTGGCTAATTCTCAGTAGATCGAAAATGGAAACATTTCTCACAGTCACAAATCCTGGCGCCGCCCATGATTGCTAAGAAGGTTAAATACCATCAGGTAAGTTCGCATTTTGTCACTTGCGCATACAGTAGCTACCGTGCAGTTATGACAATGCAAATCTTAGGTCACAGGCTCCTCCCTTTTTACCACTTGTTTGACATGCCCTGAATCTGACGGTTCATTTTCAACGACAATGAAAAAACTGCGCCTCAAAGGACTCTGTCGTCACCGCCTGAGGCTCATTTCACACGGCGCTGCCATGGAAACGGTTTCCTAGCAGCCTAATAAACACTAACGGGGAAGATTAAACGGCCCTATCGTAAAGCACATGGCGTGTATTTAGACGCGGTGTCAGTCTGCAGACCGTCCAAGAATGTGCAGGGAGGGTTTCCTGCGGGCGCATTGATGTGTGTGATCTTAATTGGAATATTTGAGGAGGAATCATCAGAGAAGTTATCCGAAGCAAAGCGTGTCCTCTGAGCGGGAGCTGCAGACGGTTCAGTAAACACTGAGCAGATGCAGAGCGGCGGCTCTTCATGGGTTGTGTTTTTATGAGCGGTGCAGCGGGATTATTCAGATGCGGTTGTGAAGGTTTCAGTGGTTCGTTTTTATTAAAAACGTTAGAGGACTTTGATTACCAGTGAACGGATATTTAACTTGGAGCTTTGACTGGATTTGGTTCACATTTCAAGTCAAACGAGAGTGGATAAATTGTATACTTTGAATATACTACTTTCAAATGTCAGCATGACACTTGTTACTGCAATGAGACATTACGAAACCATGCATACTATTGTAAGATATTTGTATATGCAAATCGGGCATACAGTAATAAGTACAATATATGCTTCCAAAGTGTAGCGGAGAAGTATAAAGTAGTATTAAATGGAAAAACAAAAGTACAAGTACCTCCAAATTGTGCTTAAGGCAATACTTGAGTTTTGACTTTTCACCACGCTTTAGAATAAAGTCTTTCCTAAAATACTGGTTTTTCATATGAGAAAAGACGACGTGTGTGTGTGTGTGTGTGTGTGTGTGTGTGTGTGTGTGTGTGTGTCGTTCCTCTGGAGCTCCTGCCTGAACACTGTACTCTCTGACAGACAGAGAGCTGTCGAGCGTCTCTGTCTGAAGCGACGCTGTGATGTCACTATGTCTCTTCTCAGCCCAGAACACTTTCTGTCTCTGTGAGAAAAGTCTGGAGGTTTTTTTCAAAGACGGTGTCAGACTCTGGAGGGGGTGTGTGTGTGTGTGTGTGTGTGTGTGTGTGTGTGTGTGTGTGTGTGTGTGTGTGTGTGTCTAAGGGCCATCAGAGACAAGAGAAATCCTTCTAAGACAATCTGAGTCAAAGTGGTGTGTGTTAGTACGCGGGCAGCAAAGAGACCCTGTTAAACATCAAAGGCGAGTGTGGGTGTGTGTGTGTGTGTGTGGGGGGGTGCGTGTGTGTGTTGACATTCTCCTCGGCTTGGGTTCCTCAGAGTCGCACCTGCACCTTGAATCCAAAGCCCTGCGACCATCCAAAGGCTTTGAAGTTTCTGAAGTGTGTGAGTGTGTGTGACTTAAAAGGGCCCGACTCTGTGTGTGGGAGAGAAACGTTGAAATGTTAGCCTTTGAAGACCATTTACATGCACTAAAACCCACATCACACACACTACAGGAGAGAGGGAACCCCAGCATGGCCTTCTTAAACAGGAAGCCATGCTCTGACAACTGTAAAAATAGTTTGCCATAATGTCAGAAGTATTATATAATAAAATGAAAGATAAGTATTCACACACACACACACACACACCCACACACACACTTCAGGGGACATTACATTGACTTACATGCATTTCCTGGAGACTTATCTTAACCTTAACCCTTACCCTAACCATAACCAAGTCTTCACCCTAAAATTAATGATCCCTTATGGGGACCTCCAATTTGTCCCCATAAGGGAGGCGAGTCCCCACACGTGACTATGTAAACAGATTTAGGTCCCCACAAGTATAGTAATGCTAGTACACACACACACACACACACACTTCCCATCCTTTCGATAGGACACATTTATCTCTGTCGTCTCTCTTTCCCCGAGGCAGAAAACAGCAATTTAGGACCAGTTTCCAGGACGATATGATAATATAATAACCATAAAACTCTAGCTCACTCACACACACACACACACACACACACACACACACACGCACGCACACTCACACACACACGCACACACACACACACACACACACACACACACACACACACAGCTATCTTAGACTTGCTTTGTAGTTAAAGATCATTGTAGCCTCAGCACTACACCAGTCTTTCTCTGAGCATCCTTATCTCGCACACCCCACAGTTAGAAGTGAATCACAAAGCGTGGATGCACTGCCACAGACATGCTTGCTCGGCCAGCAGGAGTTCCTGTGTTGCAACCGTTCTGTTAGCATTCAAAAGTGAGGAAAGAGGAGGAGGAGGAGGAGGATGCCCCTCGGAGACGCAGTGGTTGACCCTGTTGGAGGTCATGAGAAAGGAAAAGCAAGAGAGGAGACAGGCAAATATTGAGGATGTAAGGATTAGCATGTTCTGCTTTGTTAGTGTGTTGGTTTTACTGGACTCAAGCTGCGTGTTGAGATGCATGTAGTTAGTGGGAGACGTCTAGAGATCGTCAGTGTAAGGTTGCTCTGCAGAAATACGGTTACTATGAAATACAACGAAGGGCTTTTAGGTGGATTGCAGAACGTATTAGAGCCACTGACATACACGTAACACCAAACGCCCAAGAAGCAAAAGAGAGGGTCGTCCACACAACAGCTGGACTGCTAATCTGATCGCTACAGGCCGCACAACCTGGTGTGAAACATTCAAGATCTTTGGCAAAACGAGGCTGCAAGAAAACTGCTTTTTTGCATCGACCAATCAGGTGGTCGATGCTTCCTCGTGCTTGTCGAATCCCAGATTGATCTTGATGACTTATGGCGCTTTTCCACCGCAGGGCCTCGCACGGTTTAGTACGGTATAGTTAAGCCTGGCTCACTTTATGCTGCGTTTGCATTACAGTTTAGTAGCTGGGGCAGTAACTATAGTAACGCAGTGTAGGCGGAGCCGTGACGTCATCTTCAATGAGAACCACAAAACCAAAACACAGCCGTTAGCTGTTAGCCCTCAGAGCTCACAGCTCCTCATATCTGATCAGAAACTAGACAGAAGTTAAACAAGTACAAACCACAGACTGCCTGTGTCATGGAGGATACAGTCGCTGGTTTATTTATGTCTGTAGGCCGTTGCTGTGAGTGTGGACGGTCGGAGCATATATAATGTTAGCTTAGCCGATCTCCATTCAGAAAACTCGCATTTTAAAGGGTTGTTCGCCTGCCGTCTGTCTGCAGACTGGTCAAAGCATTAATTCATGGTTTTTACTAACCGGTATCAGTATGTTGTTACTTCGGCATCATTTTGAAACGTGTATTACAATTAAATCACGGTCAAATATGTTCATTTTGTTGTAGTTGTAGCCCCCTTGCCAGCAATTCTCTCTGACCAATCAGCAGTCGAGTGTTTACGTCACTAGTTTAGCATACTCAGTAGGGATGCACGATATTGTTTTTTTGAAACCGATACCGATAACTTCCTGCTTCTCAAGACCGATACCGATAACTTCAAAAAATATATTGTATATTATCAGGGATATTAATACTTTTATCGGGTTTATCGGGATGACGTCATAATTCCTAATATCGGGCCGATAATTATCGTGCACCACTAATACTCAGCCCGGTTGTTGGCCCGGTAAGAACCTCGACTTTGGAGGTGAAAAAGTGGCCCTCGTGCTACAGTACGTGCTGCTTCTGACGTGTGTGTGGATTGGTGAATGCTAACATGCGTCGAGACTGGAACAACAACCCAGAGAACGTCGACTAAAGCGAGGACAACAAGACCGACAGACAACATAGTGTGGAGTGGAGATAGTCAAAACAACATGAGGATATGAAAGCTTCACAAAGAGACAGAGAAACCCAAGGGCTGTGTTTTCGTTTCCAAATTAGAACTCTTATTTTCGTCAGGCTGACACGGGGCAAACAAACAAACAAACAAACAAACAAGGGGGTCTGAAGTGAAGTCAGCGAACCGTCGTGTTTTACATCTGCTCTCATTTCCTGCTCGACACACAGCGACAGAGATGAGGGATCGTGGAGCAAGGAAGAAAAACGTTATCAGGCGGATATCGAGAAGGAGTCATTTGGTAACCGTGGTGACCAAATGATCCACTGACACTCTCACTAGATCTCTAGATCCAGCTCTGGATTCAATCAGCTGTGGCGGGGACGAGATAAAAGACCCCGCGTTGAGACTTTGATATCCGAATTGAGCTGGGCGCATGTTTGATTGTGTGATAAAGCTTATCAGTGACATTGTGGGGAGCAGATTTGTGTCGGAGCATTAGTGGCGGTGGTTAATGATGTGAAGCGAGCATGCTTACCCTCTGCTTTGTTCAACATGAAGGCAGAGCATGTTAAACCTTAAGAAGACTCATGTTGGTTCTCAGCGCGTCATTCTTTTGACAGTTACAGACATTCAGACGTCTGCTTTACGGCGGGATAATTGCGTGTTTACCTGCTGGCACCGTTCAGTTATCGGAAGGTGTCGTCCTTCACCAGAAGAGACTCGAGAGAACGCTTGTTAACTAAGTATGTCATCGAATACAAAGACTAGAATATAACCTGGAGATTTAGGAGTCCCGTTTGAGATCAGAAATGTTTAATTCAAAGGTTTTATTGTCATATCCACAGAGCGTAGAAATGGCAATGAAGTGATTCGACCTGAGCCTAATCCAAAACATACGCGCTCTCGCTAAACGGTCCTACGACGCGGGTTATCAAGTGGATCGCTCAAGCCAGCCGTGTCCTATCTAGCTAGGTGTGCGTTCACATGAGAGGGGTGGTATCTGGAGCATTCGACCAATCACAAACATGGAGAAGCACACTGACAGCGCAGCGTCATACTTCCTGAATGAAAAGTGAACTATAATATTAGACATATGAAGAAGTTAAACTTTAAACATCCAGGACTTAAACACTTGATCAGGATCAAAGCCTCAGAGCTGAAAGTGTTTGAATGCGTCCATTAACAGGTGTATGATATCACGGCCCGTCTAACACACCGTCTGACTTTCATTACATGGTGGAGTATTTAAGTCGAATAAACTATTGTCAAAAATGTCAGCTGCAGTGATTTCAGAACAATAGTTGTTGTATTGTATCCTCAAGGTCAAACCAATCGGTTCGCACGATACCTCTCTAGCAACAACCCCCTCCCTTCTCTCTGAAATGCCCTGCCAACTTGATATCCTTTGTACTCAAGGTCCTGATAAAGTATTTCAATCGACTGAAGCTATTATCAGAAATCGTAGCTGCAGTGATTTCAGAACATTTGTTTTTTGTATTGTATCATCAAGGTTAAACCAATCAGTTCGGACGATGCTTCCAGCTGGGGCATCGGTTCCCAATTCAATGTGGCATTTCAAATTAGGTTGAAGTTTATGCGCCAGCTGGCCGAGTTTCATCACCAACTGATCTGAGAGCAGCCTTTGAAGACATTTTGATATAAGTCTCTTCCCCCCCCCCTCCCTTTTCGACAGGCCTCTCTGTGTGTTAGGGTATTGAGATGAGGGTCTGCGGTGATGGGGGGTTATCCCCCCATGGCTGCAGAATATCACTTTCTCCATGTTGGTGGGGGGGAATTACCGACACGCTCCACGAAACGCTGCTCGCCTGCGGGTTAGGGTTTCCGAGCCGTCCCGTCTCTGTGGGTCGAAATGACTCACTGGTTTCTGGTGATTTAGTCTCATTTCCAACAGAGACACGTCTTGACGTCA
Organism: Champsocephalus esox; assembly: GCA_036324585.1. Lineage (NCBI taxonomy): Eukaryota > Metazoa > Chordata > Actinopteri > Perciformes > Channichthyidae > Champsocephalus > Champsocephalus esox. The sequence continues at coordinate 24,770,130 of CM070492.1, forward strand.
CGCTGCCTCGAAGCATGTGGAACATTCTGGGTCTTAGAGATAATTAAGGGGTTGCCCGTTCTCTTTAAAGACAAATATCATGGCTTTTCTGTAAAGAAGCAGATTTTCCCTCCGTCTGTATCCCCCATCAAAGCCAGTTAAAATGTTGCCCTGACGATTTTTTTTTCTCGCTCTGCCAAGAATATCTCAGTGGAAAGGCTGCGGTGACCTCAGAGGATGATGGATGGCACGGAAAGAGAGAGCAGCAGAAGCACCAGCAGCTCTGCAGGACTCAAGTCGTTTAGTTTGGACGGTCTCGTGTCCTTTGTGTCCAGATTACTGTATATTATACTACAGATATTTGTTGTGTTCCTGCGAGAATAAAGTCGTTTCGATTTAACAGACTCTGGACCAGACGCGCCTCTGGGTAATACTCAGATGGTTGATGTACACTAAAAAGGATTTCTGTCTCAAAATAAAGTAAAGCAGAGGTGTAAAGTAACTATTTACTCAAGTACTGTACTTAACTAGCATTTTGAGTTACGTTGTACTTCTACGCCACTACAGTTCAGAGGTACATGGTGTACTTCTACGCCACTACAGTTCAGAGGTACATGGTGTACTTCTACTCCACTACATGTATGTAATACCTTTAGTTGCTTCACAGATGAATGATGTGAAATCTAACCAAGTGTTAAATCAGACTTTAGTTCCACCTGGAGTAAATCCACCAGCTACCCTGCAGTCTACAAAGTACTTCAGACTAGCTGCACCTTCACCAGCTACCCTGCAGTCTACAAAGTACTTCAGACTAGCTGCACCTTCACCAGCTACCCTGCAGTCTACAAAGTACTTCAGACTAGCTGCACCTCCACCAGCTACCCTGCAGTCTACAAAGTACTTCAGACTAGCTGCACCTTCACCAGCTACCCTGCAGTCTACAAAGTACTCCAGACTAGCTGCACCTCCACCAGCTACCCTGCAGTCTACAAAGTACTTCAGACTAGCTGCTCCTCCACCAGCTACCCTGCAGTCTAGAAAGTACTTCAGACTAGCTGCACCTTCACCAGCTACCCTGCAGTCTACAAAGTACTTCAGACTAGCTGCACCTTCACCAGCTACCCTGCAGTCTACAAAGTACTTCAGACTAGCTGCACCTCCACCAGCTACCCTGCAGTCTACAAAGTACTTCAGACTAGCTGCACCTTCACCAGCTACCCTGCAGTCTACAAAGTACTTCAGACTAGCTGCACCTCCACCAGCTACCCTGCAGTCTACAAAGTACTTCAGACTAGCTGCACCTTCACCAGCTACCCTGCAGTCTACAAAGTACTTCAGACTAGCTGCAGCTTCACCAGCTACCCTGCAGTCTACAAAGTACTTCAGACTAGCTGCACCTCCACCAGCTACCCTGCAGTCTACAAAGTACTTCAGACTAGCTGCACCTCCACCAGCTACCCTGCAGTCTACAAAGTACTTCAGACTAGCTGCAGCTTCACCAGCTCTGAGAACACTTTCATGATCAATCATTATAAAACACATCATATATATTATTCTGAAATGGACCAATCTGCACAACGAATACTTTCACTGTCTTTACTATATTTAGATGAGAATACTTTCTACTTTTACTTGAGGAACAGTATTCCTACACTCTGGTACTTCTACTTTTACTCAAGTACAAGATCTGAGTACTTCTACTTTTACTCAAGTACAAGATCGGAGTACTTCTACTTTTACTCAAGTACAAGTTCTGAGTACTTCTACTTTTACTCAAGTACAAGATCGGAGTACTTCTACTTTTACTCAAGTACAAGTTCTGAGTACTTCTACTTTTACTCAAGTACAAGATCGGAGTACTTCTACTTTTACTCAAGTACAAGTTCTGAGTACTTCTACTTTTACTCAAGTACAAGATCTGAGTACTTTTACTCAAGTACAAGATCTGACTACTTCTACTTTTACTCAAGTACAAGATCGGAGTACTTCTACTTTTACTCAAGAACAAGATCTGAGTACTTCTACTTTTACTCAAGCACAAGATCTGAGTACTTCTACTTTTACTCAAGTACAAGATCTGAGTACTTCTACTTTTACTCAAGTACAAGACCTGAGTATTTCTACTTTTACTCAAGTACAAGATCTGAATACTTCTACTTTTACTCAAGTACAAGATCTGAGTACTTTTACTCAAGTAGAAGATCTGAGTACTTCTACTTTTACTCAAGTACAAGATCTGAATACTTCTACTTTTACTCAAGTAGAAGATCCGAGTACTTCTACTTTTACTCAAGTAGAAGATCCGAGTACTTCTACTTTTACTCAAGTACAAGATCCGAGTACTTCTACTTTTACTCAAGTACAAGATCCGAGTACTTCTACTTTTACTCAAGTACAAGATCCGAGTACTTCTACTTTTACTCAAGTAGAAGATCCGAGTACTTCTACTTTTACTCAAGTAGAAGATCTGAGTACTTCTACTTTTACTCAAGTAGAAGATCCGAGTACTTCTACTTTTACTCAAGTAGAAGATCCGAGTACTTCTACTTTTACTCAAGTAGAAGATCCGAGTACTTCTACTTTTACTCAAGTAGAAGATCCGAGTACTTCTACTTTTACTCAAGTACAAGATCCGAGTACTTCTACTTTTACTCAAGTACAAGATCTGAGTACTTCTACTTTTACTCAAGTACAAGATCTGAGTACTTCTACTTTTACTCAAGTACAAGATCCGAGTACTTCTACTTTTACTCAAGTACAAGATCCGAGTACTTCTACTTTTACTCAAGTACAAGATCCGAGTACTTCTACTTTTACTCAAGTACAAGATCTGAGTACTTCTACTTTTACCCAAGTACAAGATCTGAGTACTTCTACTTTTACCCAAGTGCAAGATCTGAGTTCTTGCTGGACGTCTCTCTTCCACACAGAAGCGTTTCCATCCACTTGTGTGAAGCATCGAACTGTGACGGACGGATGACTTCAATGCACACATTTCAAATAAAGAATCAGCCGCGCCTCGGGACCCCCGTCAGGGACCCCCGTCAGAGACCCCCGTCAGGGACCCCCCGTCAGGGACACCCGTCAGGGACACCCGTCAGGGACCCCGTCAGGGACCCCCGTCAGGGACACCCGTCAGGGACACCCGTCAGGGACCCCCCTCAGGGACACCCGTCAGGGACCCCCGTCAGGGACACCCGTCAGGGACCCCCGTCAGAGCTGGCTGATGGGGCTCTCTGCTGGAACTGCTCCCCGCGACCCGACCACGGACAAGCGGGAGAAGATGGATGGAAACAGGAACATGTGGTATCGCAGGGTTTGAAGGACGCCGGCTCATCGTAAACGAGATCTCATTTATCCCGTGCGAGCAGAAAGTGTTGACAAACTGCAGCAGCAGAACGCGTTGTTTAGGAAAGCAATTTGGCAGCAAAAAAAACAAAGAACGTCACAGAGCGCTTTCTGCTGAACACACAGTGTGTGTGTGTGCGCGTGTGTGTGTGCGCGTGTGTGAGTGTGTGTGTGTGTGTGTGTCTGTGTGTGTGCACTAACAGGTGAAATATGATATTCCACAAAGACAAACGTGTCACTTGTGTGTGTGTGTGTGTGTGTGTGTGTGTGTGTGTGTGTGTGTGTGTGTGTGTGTGTGTGTCGTTCCTCTGGAGCTCCTGCCTGAACACTGTACTCTCTGACAGACAGAGAGCTGTCGAGCGTCTCTGTCTGAAGCGACGCTGTGATGTCACTATGTTTCTTCTCAGCCCAGAACACTTTCTGTCTCTGTGAGAAAAGTCTGGAGGTTTTTTTCAAAGACGGTGTCAGACTCTGGAGGGTGTGTGTGTGTGTGTGTGTGTGTGTGTGTGTGTGTGTGTGTGTGTGTGTGTGTGTGTGTGTGTGTGTGTGTGTGTGTGGACTAGCATTACTATACTTGTGGGGACCTACATCTGTTTACATAGTCACATGTGGGGACTCACCTCCCTTATGGGGACAAAATGGAGGTCCCCATGAGGGGGGTCATTAATTTTAGGGTGAAGACTTGGTTAGGGTTAGGCATGTGTTGGTTATGGTTAAGGTTAGGATAAGTCTCCTGGAAATGCATGAAAGTCAATGTCATGTCCCCTGAAGTGTGTGTGTGTGTGTGTGTGTGTGTGTGTGTGTGTGTGTGTGTGTGTGTGTGTGTGTGTGTGTCTGGGTCCACACCTTCCACACTGAAGAGCACTTTGGATTATAGCCTCCAAGAAATTGTATAAGTTCTATTTATTTGTCGTGTGTCCCGCTGCAGGGAGGGGTACTCGGGTACTTCACACGAGCCTGGCTGAAGGAAGAAGGTCGGGGGAGGGTTCTTAGATGGGCCTTATTTTGCCCGTTGTCGCTGACAGCATAACATAACATTGCACACCGCTTAAGTGCAGGCTACATTAAGAGACACTTATTAAACATAAAAATCCATCTTGAATCCATCTTTGTCTCTGAGGAAACCCCAGATTGGTGATATCGCTTCAGAAAAGAAAGTTGTTTAAAATACAGGACGTAGTAAAAGGCAGGAGACCCTTCAGAGCAGCACATCACCCTGGAACACTCACTATCGCCTGCTCTGCCAGAACCATCACGAGGTGTGAGAAAGGGTGCTTCCTCTCCTCTCCCCCTCTGTCCTGCTTTCACTTTCATTTTGCTCGCTTTGCATTTGAGGACTATTTTATTGATGTTTGATATAATGTGAGCGTGCATATGGACACAAGTGCTGTGTTCCAGTATGTGGGGGCAAGGTGCATCTCTCCAGCATGTGAGGACCTCCAGCTGTGAGCATGTGTAAACTTCACATACGCTATAATGTGTAGAAAGTAGGGTTGGAAATGGAAACTGGGAGTTTTCAAAATGGAAGGGTGGCTCTTCGTAGGGAACTTAAATATAGCTGGGGGAAGTATATTTGAGCATAATCTTGACAGATGCCTTTGAAGTACACTTGAATATCCACGCCATAGCACGCTGCTTACTGCATGGCTGATGAGACCACACTCCCTGCTGGCACTGTGCAAACTCCGCCGCCCGTCTACTCGCCCCCACCCGAATCCGTGAACACATCACACCCGTCCTCATCGAGCTCCACTGGCTCCCTACCCCCCAGAGACTTCAGTCCAAGATCCTCCTGATGACGTCCAAAGCCCTCCATCACCTGGCCCCATCCTACCTGACTGACTCCCACTCGCTCCCTCCGTTCTGCTGCTGCCAACCTCCTGTCGTCGTCCCCCCCCACCCGGACCACCCTCAAGTCCTGGGGCGACAGAGCCTTCTCCGTTGCTGCACCCACCCTCTGGAGCTCACTGCCCCAATCCATCAGAGAAGTCCATCAGAGATAACTCAACATTCCTGTTTCCGTTCGTCAATGAAAAAAATAATTGTTCAATCAAATAATTCTAACTTGTTCTGTTCGAGTTAAAAACATTTTTTTGTTTAATTTTGCATCGAATATTTCCGAAACTCCCCGGCTTAACTTCCCGTGGAACTGTTCCGCCCCGTTGCACCCGAGTAGAAATCAACGGCAGCTTCTTCATCTCGTATAACCCACGTTTGAAATCTCAACTATTTCGATCGTCTGCTAAACGAAAATGCTTTTATAGCCGTTGTTATAGCGGCACGGAAACTGTTCCCACATGTTTTCGATCCCGTCTTCGCAGCGATGGGTCTGTGGTTCTGCCATGAGATGTTGTGTGTTGAGCGTCACGCTGTATTGTTGATGTAGAGAAACACTTTACGTCCTGCTTGTCTGCACTGTATGGGAACTGCTACCCCTCATTTCTTTCCAAATGGAATAATGGTTGGTAGTTGCAGAAAAATGCTTTGTAAACAAACTCAAAACACACACTGTCATTTTTTGTAATTTCCTCTCAATCGATCGTCGTGTGATCAGCTCCTCTTGGGCGTCTCGTCAGCTAAATAAGGGAACGCACATCAGTCGTTGTTTTCCCCCAGAGAGCCGTGACCTCATCCCTCTCGTTATTACACTTTTACAGACCATGCTGTGTTGGAGTTTATTCAATGGAAATCCTAAGCTTAGACACATCCGTTTACAGTGTGTGTGTGTGTGTACTAGTATTACTATACTTGTGGGGACCTCACATCTGTTTACATAGTCACGTGTGGGGACTGGCCTCCCTTATGAGGACAAATTGGAGGTCCGCATAAGGGATCATTAATTTTAGGGTGAAGACTTGGTTAGGGTTAGGATAAGTCTCCAGGAAATAAGTGTGTGTGTGTGTGTGTGTGTGTGTGTGTGTGTGTGTGTGTGTGTGTGTGTGTTTTGTGAGTATTCTTCAGACTTTGCATGCATTTCTTACATTCCTGTATCCTACTTGTGGTGCCTAGCTCAGCGTCCAGATGTTGTCGGGTTACAGAGGTGCGTGGTCATGCTTTCTGCAGCACAGAGAGCTCCAGTCCGACCATCGTTTGATCATCGGACACTGATTATCACACAGCAGGACACTTGATGTACTTTAATCAGAACACACACACACACACACACTGAACTCCCTTTTGAATTATGCACATTTCAACCCGTGCCTACATCAAACACCCCCAGAATACTTTGATCCTCGGCACCAAAACTTGATGTTTAATTTATGTATTTATCCCTTGAACGGGATTCAGGAAACTGTGGAGTTTCTTCTCTGCGCTGCTTATCACTTCTAATTGCCCCATTTCATGGAAGCTAATAGTAGAGCGTTTACTGAGGCTAACGTTAGCATTGAGCTCTCAAAGTGTAGTTGAGGAAATGTTAAAGAGGACATATTCTGCTGATGTTCAGGTGTATATCAGTATGTAGTGTATCTACTTTAAAGAGTCCTCTCCTGCTGATGTTCAGGTGTATATCAGTATGTAGTGTATCTACTTTAAAGAGTCCTCTCCTGCTGATGTTCAGGTGTATATCAGTGTGTAGTGTATCTACTTTAAAGAGTCCTCTCCTGCTGATGTTCAGGTGTATATCAGTATGTAGTGTATCTACTTTAAAGAGTCCTCTCCTGCTGATGTTCAGGTGTATATCAGTATGTAGTGTCTCTACTTTAAAGAGTCCTCTCCTGCTGATGTTCAGGTGTATATCAGTGTGTAGTGTCTCTACTTTAAAGAGTCCTCTCCTGCTGATGTTCAGGTGTATATCAGTATGTAGTGTCTCTACTTTAAAGAGTCCTCTCCTGCTGATGTTCAGGTGTATATCAGTGTGTAGTGTCTCTACTTTAAAGAGTCCTCTCCTGCTGATGTTCAGGTGTATATCAGTATGTAGTGTCTCTACTTTAAAGAGTCCTCTCCTGCTGATGTTCAGGTGTGTATCAGTATGTAGTGTCTGTACTTTAAAGAGTCCTCTCCTGCTGATGTTCAGCTGTATATCAGTATGTAGTGTCTCTACCTTAAAGAGTCCTCTCCTGTTGATGTTCAGGTGTATATCAGTATGTAGTGTATCTACTTTAAAGAGTCCTGTCCTGCTGATGTTCAGGTGTATATCAGTATGTAGTGTCTCTACTTTAAAGAGTCCTCTCCTGCTGATGTTCAGGTGTATATCAGTATGTAGTGTCTCTACTTTAAAGAGTCCTCTCCTGCTGATGTTCAGGTGTATATCAGTATGTAGTGTCTCTACTTTAAAGAGTCCTCTCCTGCTGATGTTCAGGTGTATATCAGTATGTAGTGTCTCTACTTTAAAGAGTCCCCTGATTGTTACAAAGTGATGCCCCTCATTTTAGCCTTTGCAGACCATTTACATGCACTAAAACCCATATAACACACGACAGCAAATGGAAAACCCTAAAGTAGAATACGTCCTCTTTAAATCCCGTTCCCTTTTGAAACGTTCTCTTTCATAATGTCTTTCCCTGGAGTTCATGTCCTCCCCTCCACAGAGCAGCCTTGTTGGACTCTGTCTCACCCGCGCTCCGCTGTAATATCCAGCTTTTCATTGGGCCTGTCCCGTTGACTCTCCGTCTAGACGCGGGGCAAATAGACTGGAAAAATGCTCGCTGTCTCGTCACAGACACATCTCTCTCCGTCAGTCTCACTCCTGGGAGAGAAGAAACCTTTCCCTCGTCCACTTCTCCTCACTTTCCTTGCTCACTTCTTCCCCAGTTTTAACAAAGCTGTCTGGGCGTGAGTTGTCTGCCTTTGACCCTGCCAGCGGACTGACGCTGCTGTCACTTCAAATCCATTATGAACGGGTGATAAATAAAGCTGTCAGGGTCCTCGTAACCTGACCCCCCCCACCACCTTTCTCCTTGTGGTAATTAGAGCAGCTAATAGGCTACAGAGGGGACGGCGGCTAATTCCCGGGTTAAAAAGAGATTTTTCGACGAGCTGGGATGAAAGCCCCCGAGGTTTCTAAAGCTTGACATGATGATTTAAAAAGATCCTGCAGCCGTTCCCCGTTGAAAGCAGCTTCTCAAATTCCCCTCTGGAGAACAAGGAGGAGGGGGAAAGCCCCGTCGCTGCACTGATCTCTCAAAGTGTCGCCTTGTCCTCGTAGGATGCTTGCGAGCAGAATTGGCAGGGTTTGCCTCGACCTTGCAGCCATTGGAGAGACACGGGCTGTGTTGCTGTTTGTGTGCACGGCACGAGCATCGGGGCTGTGAGGAACGCAGTCAGAGGGGATTGGAAAAGCCCGGGTCGTTTGTCAACCTGACTCAGGTCGAAAATAGCTCCCGTGTTTTGGTTTCTGCCCCGGCTGCACGTCCTGCAGGTTCGCTCGTAGAAAAGCAACATGCCTGTCTTTGTTTGGCTCAAATAGATGTTTTTCAAAATCCCAACTTTGGAGTCTAAGGATGCGGTGGTGGCGAAGTCGATAGGGGCTCGGCTTGGCAACTGGAAGGTCACCAGTTCAAGTCCCGGCAAGACCAAGTGCTACCGAGGTGTCCCTGAGCAAGGCACCGTTCCCCACACGGCTCCCCGGGCGCCGTTCAAAATGGCCGCACACTGCTCCTAACACTAGGATGGGTCGAATGCAGAGAAACTATTTCCCCACGAGGGATTAATAAAGTATATCAAATCAAAATAATGTACAAGTTTCAGTTATTTGAGTTTTTATAATTGCATCCTTTTCGTGTCTTTCCTCGTGGAATAGTTTTAGGCCATTGGCACCTTTCAGCCACCATAGGTTTGAAGCCAAACCTAACCGTTTGTACGGAATCTGAATCGGATGTTTTCCCATCTGTTGTGCGTGTCTGCGATGAGAAACGGAGAAACTGCATTTTTTGGGGAATGTTCCCACACCCAGTTTGTAGTACTTGATACCACATGATACAATACTTCCATCAATGCAATAGGCCCACTTATCTCTTATCTCCTTCAACAATAGATCTTCAGATTGCCACTTAAATAAAACTTAAACTCAGGAAAAATATCAGATTTCTTTCACACACTCTTTTCTCTCAGAGCCAACCTCTTGCCTCGTTTTCTCCTCTTGGACAAACACACATTTACACACGGATACATTCGCTCTGTTTCCCCTGTCTGTCTGGACTTTGTTTTGATAGCTGTGCATGGTGACTGAAAGAGAGTGTGTGTGTGTGTGTGTGTGTGTGTGTGTGTGTGTGTGTGTGTGTGTGTGTGTGTGTGTATGTGTATGTGTGCGCCTGTGTGTGTGTTGTATGTGTGCGCCTGTGTGTGTGTTTTTATTAGTGGTGCACGATAATTATCGGCCCGATATTAGGAATTATGACGTCATCCCGATAAACCCGATAAAAGTATTAATAGCCCCGATAATATACAATATATTTTTTGGGTAAAAAGAAAGAAACAGATCCTGCGGTGTGGGTGGGTTGGGGTGAGGGGCGCTTGTTTTTCACTCGGCTCCTCCCGTGTTGCCAGTGCTGTGGTGTTAGTGGTTTAGGAAGAGGGGAGTTCTTCACCAATCCAGCGCTCCCTAACTCGTGCCTGGCTGTGACGTAAACGGCGTGCGGCCGTGAAGCCAGGACAGCGAACAAACATGTCGTCGGTAGTATGGGACTATTTCAGAGTTTCAGAGTGAGATAGTTCGCGAGGAGGGAAAAGGCAACGAGCTATAATACTTCCAACCTGATCAGTCACCTGCAACATCGCCATGGCTACGATGGTGTGTTAACAGCGTACGAAGACGCCTGCGCTGCTAAAGTAGCGGCGAACCCAAAGCCAGCTGCAAAGGCACCGGGCTCTCACCTCTCCACGAGGCTTTTGAGAAAGGCAAGAAGTTTATTTGGGAAAATAAATCTGGTCACTTTGAAGTCAAAACTGTTCTTGGCTTTGATTTGTTCACAGTTGTCATGCTCATGTCCTTCGCTCACTACTAGTCTCTTTTTACCACCAGGTGTGCAAAAACTACAGGTACATTTCATATATATTATATTATTATCGGTTATCGGTCTTGAGAAGCAGGAAGTTATCGGTATCGGTTTCAAAAAACCAATATCGTGCATCCCTACTTTTAATGTGTGTGTGTTTTAATGTGTGTGTGTGTGTCAGAAAGATTCCTGTGTTGTTTCCTGTCAGCAGGTAACACAGCGATGGTACGAGTGTGTGTTCGAGTGTGTGTTCAGTCTCCATGAATCTGTTGAGACGCGGCTGTTTCCCGACAGAGGCACCTCAGGATGTTTCCTCTCCAAAAGTAAAAGAAGGAAATCCTGGCGGAGCGACGACTGATTGAACTCTGACCTCTGCTGTAACAGCTGCTCCTCACAGCCTGCTCACATCGAGGGGAAGTGGAGTGAGGACAAGTCAGATAACGAAGCTTTCACCGACACCTTATCTAATAATGGCTCGTGTGAGCTGAAGCCCTTTACGGAAGAGGATAAGGGAAACATGAGAAAACATATGTGTGATGTGTTGTTCCTCTGAATTCTGTAATTCAAGTCAGAAAACTCAGCAAAAATAGTTTTCTTTTTCGTCACAACCCGTTATCGATCAGGAAACGACAGCGAAGCACCTGGGTGTCTTTTCTGGCATTTATTCTGAGAACAAGCACAATATTCTCTTTGCATCCGCGTCGCACATCCTCAGCAGTGCTCACTTCAATGTCTTCTAGTATTTATTTATACATTGAGACATTATTAAATTACCAAGAAAATCTTATTGTTAAGTAAGAATGCAAAATACAAACATACCTGAGAACAAAAATAATATTCTCTTTGCATCCGCGTTGCACATTTTTACAAAAGAATAGAGAGAAAACTCAGAAAGTGTAAACAAAGAAAATGACGCAGATCGCGTCTATTTCCCGCCAAAACCACACCGTGGATATCACTGAAAAATACAATTTCTTACGGTGGAAACTTAACAAAAACGGGTTAATAATATACCCAAATTGACACTTAACAACATACGTCACTTTCATAAACTTAAATAGCCGGTTTACCACACAAAATTGTAATGAACTATAACACAATTCCTAGCACAGCTTACCCTCAGCAGTGCTCACTGTCACCACCCGATCTGCAGTGCGCATGTGCGAGATGGTCCGCCGTTCTGGACAACTCCGGACGGCAAGCCAAGTAGGACAATATTGACACAGTGGCTTTTAGCAAAGCTCAAAAATAAAACGAGAGAGAGATGAGTTATTGTTATTACAACGTGACTTCACTTATTTAACAACTCTTTTGATTGCGTTCTTTTATTTGGGGTTAAGTACATTGTCAGAATAAGTGAGAAATGGATTTAACTTCTGTTAGACAGCCATCATACTGAATACATATTTACTGTGAATGTATGCAAACATATACAGGGAAACAATCTCATAAAAATAAAATTCACAACCTATTATAAATCGTAATTTATAACTAATATACACATTTTTATCTCCGTTACACCAACACAGTCTCTCATGTGGCCCTACTCCTCTTCCGTAGCCCCTTGTGGAAGCAATATCTCCATTGAAAGAAATGCTACATTAACGCTTACATTGGGAATCTCTTTCATCATCAAAACACAATCAATGATGAAGGAGAAATAAGTGATTAAGAAACAGAAATGTAAACACAGAAGGCATGCGGGAGCGACTCACAGTCTGTCGCCGGCTGGAAGGAGAGAGAAGTCACGTGACTCAGCACATCTCACCTGTGACTCAGCGCCGACTCACACACTTCCAGCTCGGCCCCAGATGTTACACACATCAGTTCCACATTTACAGTAAAGGTCCGGTTTACAGCCTGTTTGTTGTGGCTCTTTGACGGCTGGTTGCATATGATGGGTTTGAACTTCCTGTCTGCACGTGGAGCTGATTTAAGGGATACATGGTGGTCGTTGTTGTTCAATCAAAAGCAAAGAGATGCCAAATGAAAAGAGACAAGATAAGACGAACGATCGTAGTAGGATAAAGAGACAGTATTTTTCATGTGATACCCAGGGTTAGGGTTGTTTAGAATAAGCCTGAGCGGGAAATGTGTGTGTGGCCTAGCATTACTATACGTGTGGGGACCTAAATTAATTTTAGGGTGAAGACTTGGTTCGGTTAAAGTTAGGATAAGTCTCCAGGAAATGCATGTAAGTCAATGTAATGTCCCCTGAAGTGATGTATACATGGTGTGTGTGTGTGTGTGTGTGTGTGTGTGTGTGCACGTGTGTGTGTGTGTGTGAAACTATTGCTTCTATAGTTCTGCAGACATTATACTTTCTGAAGCATCCTTTGGCTGTGCTCTCACTTTCGTCTTTCAGTTCAATCGAGGACACAAGTATCTTCCAAGAGATTTTAAGTGAGAACGAGATATCTGTCTTCGGACAAAGTGGGACTCCTTTCATTTTGGATCTGGTTCTCTTCCTCGACAATAACACATGTCCACGTTGCACAGTCATAGGTCAAAGGTTATTGTGTCCTTACACGAACACATAGTCCCATAACAAACCAACATTGAGCTTCTTATCATACAAAACAAAAGGGTTTAGTTTGCCTTTTCTTTCCAACTGCTCTGTATTTTCAAGTTTGTTCTGCTTCATAACTCTTCATAAAAGCGAGTTTTGAAAGCTTTTAAACGGGCATTTTATGCATCATGACGGCCTGCTGCTTCATTCTGGACACGAGGGTCTGGTTTATGGCTTACAGGAAATACAGTATGCCTCATTTGTTTCCACGGAGCCGAAGCCTCTCTGAGTTCAAAGTGTCCCTCGAAAAACAGAGATGATCTTTGAGGTGCAGCTCTGAGAGGAAGAGAGAGGAAGAGGGTCAGTGAGGTGGAGCCCCCTGCTGGACACGGCAGGGAAAACCTTTCACCTGACTCGCCTTATATCAGGGGAAGTGGAGTTCAGCGTTAAGAAGCTGCGTCATTAATATCTCTGTATGGTTTAAAATGATCAGATTCGTGTTTTTAAGATGTTTTTTTAACATGTGGCCTTCGTACCGACATACAGTATCCAACACATCTTCATTTTAGTTTATTTATAATACGTGAAATGACAGGAAATATAGATACAAAAGGAGAAGGGTATTGACGTGAAATCAAGTGGGTTGGAAGTCCAATGACAGTACACAACCTTTCCTATTTCCTATACAGCGATAACATCTAAAACATATCAAAAGAAAGTTGTCATATGTAATTTAAGTACGGCTAACTTATCACAGTTTCGAAGTACTATAGAAAACACACAGACTGTGGAGGATTTGGAGTTTCTTTGGTCAAATTGAGCACCTTATAATAATAATAAAACACTAAAATAAAGTGCATCGCATAGTGAAAGGATAACATATACAAAATAAATACAATTTAAACCCATGCTATTTTACACTGCAGCTGTGCAAAGTTATATTTAAAGTAGGCATGTCTTATATTGCAGGATTAATACCTGATTTGTCAATATTATTGCAGCATATCCGATAGAAATACCATGTCATTGAGCGTCGTAATGGAATAACACTTGATGGAGCAAGATTGAAATGTCAGATAAAGTCGGGGTGAGATTTGATTTAGCTCAGCCTGCACTTAACAGCTTCCTCCAAAGTAAAGCCCATGAATCAAACCTCTGTGTGTGTTTCTGAAAGCTCCAGGTCTGGCTCATCAGAAGTGTACAAACAATCAGAGTTCATCAGCCTGCATGCGTCGCTAAGTGTCCGGGCGTGGAGTCGCTGCCCAGTTCCTCGTCCTCTGAGAGGAGCCTTGGTAAAAAAAAACACAGCTACTGGCAACCAATCAGAAAGCCATTAATCCAGCCATCGACATTAATTTGTTCCTCAACAAGCAGGTGGCAGCCCGGATCGAAAGCAAACAGACATGTGTTCTGTGCTGCATATAAAACGGGATTATTAATGGGATTCTGTACACAAACAACAAAGGCCAGACACCTCCAGCAGGTTGGGGGGCGGCTGATTGATTAGTTACTTCAGAAGAACAGTGTTTGCCGTGAGTTTAGGGCTTTCTACACACTCCAGCCACTTTATAGGTACGGCTTGCTAGCACCAGGCTGGACCCCTTTTTGCCTTCCTTCAGTCTTTGTGGCATTAGAGCGCTTTCACACCGGAGTACTTTTCCCAGGAATAGTTCCGATAGTTCCTGGGATTTTGCGTTCACACCAAAAAGATCTGGAACTAGAATTTTTGCGAACCTTCCCACCCCCTTTTCAGTCCCTGCTAGAGAGGTGGGACTTTCCTGGGGAGAAAAAGGTTCCAACTTCTGATTGGCCGGGCGGATTGCAAACCACGCCCCGTAAAACTCTGAAAAGTTTTTATGAAGCCGCCATTTTATTTGCTCGCATTAGCATTATTAGCATTAGCATTAGCCCAGCGCACCAACGCAGAGAGACTAACTTATGGCAACACAAAATAGAACATGGGAGCGGTGGAGACGAGGAGGTGTCGGCGTTCTGGCGATTTACTCGGAAGGCTTCAGTAGCAGCTGCTGGGAAGTCCCAGCAGGTAACACAGCGATGGTAGTCCCAGCAGCTGCTACTGAAGCCTTCCCCAACTCCGGGGACTTCCGGCCGGGGACTTTGGGCGGCAGTATACGCCGTGAAGTGGGTTGCGGCCTGCCAGTAAACCCGAAGAAGAAGAAGAAGAAGAAGAAGAAGAAGAAGAAGAAGAAGAAGAAGAAGAAGAAGAAGAAGAAGAAGAAGAAGAAGAAGAAGAAGAAGTGACGTCAGCGGCTCCCTCGGGGACTTATTCCGGTGTGAACGCGATGTACTAGATATAGTTCCAGGAAATAAAAGTTCCGGGAACTATTCCTGGGAAAAGTACTTGGTGTGAAAGCTCCTATTATTGCCTCAACTAGGTGCTGGAAGCATTCCTCAGAGTCCATATTGACATGATAGGCAGGGGCAGAGGGGCAGGGGCAGAGGGGCAGTGGTGGCGAAGTCTTAGGGACTTGGCTTGGTAACCGGAAAGTCACTGGTTCAAGTCCCTAAAAGACCACATGGCCGTCCACCATGTTAGTGTCCCCTCTGTGGGATGATTAAGGGTTCCTTCTTCTTCTTCTTCTTCTTCTTCTTCTTCTTCTTCTTCTTCTTCTTCTTCTTCTTCTTCTTCTTCTTCTTCTTCTTCTTCTTCTTCTTCTTCTTCTTCTTCTTCTTCTTCTTCTTCTTCTTCTTCTTCATAGCATCACGCAGTTGCTACAGATAGATAAGATAAGAAGTAGTTTAGTTGATTCCAATTTGGGGAATTTGGTCGGCTGCACATCCGTGATGCAAATCCCTCGGTTCACCACATCCCAGAGGTGCTCCGCAGGACTGAGATCTGGTGATCTGCTCTGGACCGATCGCATCCCTTGTGTTCATATTGCAGTCCTCGTCAGTCGCAGCTGATTGAAATGCTGTAACTACAATCTAAAATAACTCGTATCGAGAACTGTTTGGAGCGGCAGGCTTCTTGTTTCCGGCTATTGAAGCATCGTGAGCGAAAGTTCTTCCAATTACAGCTCAACCTCAGCAGCTGAGTCATGATTGTTTAATGGAGAGAGAGGAAGTGTGACGAATCTGTGCAGGCCTACGCTGAGTCACACACACACACACACACACACACACGCACACACACACACACACACACACACACACAGAGATCATCATTGGAGGCAGTTTGGAGAAGCGATCTGTGGGGAGATGATAAGGATCTGTCGGTGCACATGTAGCTTGAACTGTTGTAGTTTGGAGTGGGAGGAGCCAACAGAGATGGTATATCTGTAAACAGCGAGGTGTGTGAGGCTGTAGACGAGCTGATTATCTGCTGTGAGAGTTTGAATGCCACGCTGATATCTGCCGGCTATTTAAAATGGCTGCTGCAGATACATGAGGCTTATTTAGTTTAATCTCAAGAGGTCGATTTTCAGGTTTTTTCATTTTGTTTTAAGGACATAATGGGCGTGAGGGGAGTGTGTGTGTGTGTGTGTGTGTGTGTGTGTGTGTGTGTGTGTGTGTGTGTGTGTGTGTGTGTGTGTGTGTGTGTGATGCAGATCCAGAATCGGTTCCCGCGATGCTTCTTCTTCTTCGTTGGTTCTGCAGTAAAACGGATGTGTCTTTGGGTCACGTTGTGTTTGATGTTTCATAGTGCACTGCAAACATTTTAAATATTGCCAAGTCTAATTTCTAGTCAGAATATGTCGTTACACTTTATATAAGGCAGAGCAAGGCAAGGCAAGGTTATTTATATATCACTTTTCAACGCAAGGCAATTCAAAGTGCTTTACAAAAAAAAATGAAAGACATTAAGCATTAAAAAAGAAAATCTAATAAAATAAACATTAAGGAAAAATACATGGATAAAAGTTACAGTGCAGTTTAAGATATGAATATTTCAATTAAACATTACAAGAAAAAAAATATAAGACATAATAACTTAAGTCTTGTTTTTAGACAAGGCGTCTTAAGCATCCTTTTTTTGTTACAAATTCTATAATTCTGGTCAAATATAGTTCAAAATAAGTTTCCCCGGTTATCTGAATATCCCGTCTTTACGTTGAGAAATCTTCCCACGCCATTTTGTACTCGTTCTATGGGCAGATTCGTTCACTTATTAAAGGCGAAAACACCTTGTTTTTATTATATATTTACGTGTTTTTGGAGCAGTATTCTTCCAGTGGAGAGTTGAGGATTTAGACGTGGCCTTCCTGGCTCGTTCTCCCCGGCTGACAGCTCGTGTTTGGTCTACAAACATGTCTCTCGGTGCTTTCTTCCCGTCCGTCTGCTTTTATCTCTCTCAAAATGATGTTGAACAAACTCCTCTCCTGGCTGTTTTGGAGCTGTCGTATCCCCTCTGACCGCCCCCCCTCTTTTATTCCCTCTGTCTTCAATCTTTGGCCCCTCGGTTTCTCTTTCTGCACCGTGACAGATCACCGCTGACTGACATCCAAACTGTTTTCCTTCCATTCAATTATGTCACTTTCTGCTCAGGATTTCCCCCGAGACGAAGAAGTGGCTTGGCAGATCGGGGGATGAGCAAACAATGACTCAACGTTTCAGATCCTTCGCGCCTTCTCTCCCGTTGTCTGCTGATTGCAGTGAGGTCATTTGGTCGACTTGATGCTAGCATGAGAGTGTGGAGCTGCTGCTTTAAAGGGCCAGTTAGGATTTAGGGACATTATCCCACTTATTACACAGCTATAGATTCAAAATAAAGTTTTCTGATTTAGAAATTATCTTATAGCTTCAGCTTACAGATATTGATGTTTCTACAACACCCAGTTGTCTTTGTGTATCTTGTGAATGAAGCGCCATCTCATGGTTAAATCCTGTAATTGCACAAATGGGGATATTTGGCAACGCCCCCAGCCACTGGTATCCGCTGGGCTTTTGACTGGGACACACCCATGTGAGTCCCATCTGGGGTGCTACATCTGTAGGATAAATAGTCCGTTCCACCGCTGGATCTGTGGCGACAGAATTGCAGTGATTTTAATTGAAGGCAGCACTGATTCAGGGTTTATTTAGCTTCTTCTTCTTTCATTTTAAACACCGCCAGAGCCAATACCGTGTTCTTGTTGATACCCATCATGAAAACAAGTTTAAGGCTCTCAGATAATCTAAAAATGAACATTCATAAAGTATTCCACTGTGTTTTCTGATGGATTGACCGGACTTCTTTCTGCAAATGTATATGACTGCACTGCAACGGTCTGATAGCGAACGATAGCACACCTCTAGAATGTTCAAATCGACCAATCAGAATCAAGCCTTCAACAACCATGACATTACATCTTTATAACCACGTTTTTATTGACGTGTAATCACCTGAAAGTGGTCCTGTTTACGTTAATGTAGTCATTTGTCACTGAGTCTGCTTTGTTGCGTCGCCCTTCTTTCTACCGTAGACTCACTCTGGCTTTAGAGTTCAATTGATCCTAAGGCATTGTTATTGTCAGGATGGTATTGGAGCTTGATAAAGGTCCTTAAAGGTACCACAAGGTGTGTATGGGGTTTGAACCCGGAGGCTTTAGTAATTGGAGTAGAGGGCGATTCATGTGGTTGGATCTGCAACCAAAACAAGACTTCGCCAAATCCTTCACACTGTCTCTTCACATCGTAATTCTCTTTCACTACAGCTACTCTACGTAACTGCCCATGAGCAAGGCACCTGTGCTGTCTGTCCAGCTTCTAAGTGGTATAAAGACTAATGAAAACAAGGTGTTTTCGCTTGTAATAAGTTAAAAGTTCTGCCAGTAGAACAAGTGAACATTTGCTTGGTTAGATTTATTGAAATAACACGGGATATTTCGATAAAGGAGATCTTGTGATAAACTTAATTTGAACTACGATACGATATGACTTTATTGTCAGATCAAGTCTGAAATTGGACTTGCGTCACAGCAGCTCCATGTCCAACATCAACAGACAAATATATCTTATAACGATATCTTACCAGGATCAGTAAATGATTTTCGGGGTAGGGTAAACCCTTTTTTATTTTAAATCAAGTACATTTTATTTGTTCCAACATCTTTTGCAAAAATCAGAGTAGCTTAAAAAACGTGTCTATCTCACTGCATTGCTACCTCTTCAGTTATTCGGTCTTTATATCAAGTCTGACTAGAAATTAGACGAATATACTTTTGAGCTTTGACAGTGCAGGTGTCCGAATACGCAGCAGGACCTTGAAAGCATCACGTTAATCAGTTTTCCTTTGGATGCAATAAGCCAAACAAACAGGCTCTCAGGAAACGGTGAGTAAGACGTTGGCTGGGGAATAAAAGCAGCCGGGAAGGATTAGAGGTAATGTGTGTGTGTTGTTATAAGCCCCATTTATGCATAAATCGATGATTCACATTCAATCTTTCTTATTTTGACATCTGCGGCGGCATCGTTGTGTTTTTATCAGCGTCTGAATTCGAGCTGTAAACACGGATTTCCTCTCGTTGTTATTGACACTTGGCAAGGCAGCAAAGACGTTCCGATATTCATGCCGTTCATTTTCTGCATGCTACGAACGTAAATAAAGTTATTATTTTTGATCTCCCTGTACGGGCGCCAGACCACGAGGCATTTCCAGCGTAGGATTTGTATATCGCCGGAATAAACTCCTTATTTTGGGGTTTGGGAGTTGGAGTGGAGCTTCCTGTTGCTTTGACCTCAGGGTTAGGAAGAGGTGGGAAGTAGTGGAGTACAAATACTTCGTTACTGTACTTAATTACATGTTTGTGGTACTTTACTCCACTACTTGTTTTTCTGACGACTTTTTACTTTGACTTCTTACATTTTTAACACAAATACCTGTACTTTCTACTTCTCTCATGTTGAACTCAAATACCTGTACTTTCTACTTCTCACATGTTGAACTCAAATACCTGTACTTTCTACTTCTTACATGTTGAACACAAATACCTGTACTTTCTACTTCTCACATGTTGAACTCAAATACCTGTACTTTCTACTTCTTACATGTTGAACTCAAATACCTGTACTTTCTACTTCTCACATGTTGAACTCAAATACCTGTACTTTCTACTTTTTACATGTTGAACTCAAATACCTGTACTTTCTACTTCTCACATGTTGAACTCAAATACCTGTACTTTCTACTTCTCACATGTTGAACTCAAATACCTGTACTTTCTACTTCTTACATGTTGAACACAAATACCTGTACTTTCTACTTCTCACATGTTGAACTCAAATACCTGTACTTTCTACTTCTCACATGTTGAACTCAAATACCTGTACTTTCTACTTCTTACATGTTGAACTCAAATACCTGTACTTTCTACTTCTCACATGTTGAACTCAAATACCTGTACTTTCTACTTTTTACATGTTGAACTCAAATACCTGTACTTTCTACTTCTCACATGTTGAACTCAAATACCTGTACTTTCTACTTCTCTCATGTTGAACTCAAATACCTGTACTTTCTACTTCTTACATGTTGAACTCAAACACCTGTACTTTCTACTTCTCACATAATGAACTCAAATACCTGTACTTTCTACTTCTTACATGTTGAACTCAAATACCTGTACTTTCTACTTCTTACATGTTGAACCCAAATACCTGTACTTTCTACTTCTTACATGTTGAACTCAAATACCTGTACTTTCTACTTCTTACATGTTGAACTCAAATACCTGTACTTTCTACTTCTCACATGTTGAACACAAATACCTGTACTTTCTACTTCTTACATGTTGAACCCAAATACCTGTACTTTCTACTTCTCTCATGTTGAACACAAATACCTGTACTTTCTACTTCTTACATGTTGAACTCAAATACCTGTACTTTCTACTTCTTACATGTTGAACTCAAATACCTGTACTTTCTACTTCTTACATGTTGAACTCAAATACCTGTACTTTCTACTTCTCACATGTTGAACTCAAATACCTGTATTTCTACTTCTTACATGTTGAACTCAAATACCTGTACTTTCTACTTCTTACATGTTGAACACAAATACCTGTACTTTCTACTTCTTACATGTTGAACTCAAATACCTGTACTTTCTACTTCTTACATGTTGAACTCAAATACCTGTACTTTCTACTTCTTACATGTTGAACTCAAATACCTGTACTTTCTACTTCTTACATGTTGAACTCAAATACCTGTACTTTCTACTTCTTACATGTAGAACTCAAATACCTGTACTTTCTACTTCTCTCATTTCCCAAACAGCTGGTTCCTTTAGTCTGAATGTGTGTTGGTGCGTGATCATTATTCTTTAGAGTCACTGCGTGCCTATTGGTTGGAACACGATCCGTGTATCCATCACTTCCTGGTCTTCTCTAAAGAAGAGGGACCAATGGAAACGTTGTCATGTTGCCGTTGGTCACCATGGAAACATTCATTAGCTAACAATGACATTATTGTTCTATTGATATAAAGGGAGGTCAGGTACTCTTTAAAACAGCTGCTAGCTATGGGTACTTTTTACTGAAGTACATTTCGACGTTTTTTAAAAACGCCAAATTACCGTTTTTCGTACCTGTCAGTTGACCAGCGAAACCGTCACATGTTTTCTGTGGACTCTGACTTTCCGGAGGGTTCTTCTTTCCTCCATATGCTGAGCTGACAGCCTCCACTCCTGCTTTTTGTCACGAGGCTGAGACGAGGCTTAAACAATCTTTATCACATCGATCCCGTTGTCTCTGGGCTCGCTTAGTGAAGGCAGTTTCAAGTTGTGTTTAATTACATTTAGAAACCAATATGGCAGCAGCATCGATGCCAAGTTTGTGTCTTCGGAGCCAGAGTCTCTCCTGGCTAGCCGGCTTCAAACTGCATCACACAGCCGAATGTCTTCCAATTGATTGTATATGAGCACAAAGCCCTGAAAGCAAATACATCGTTAATTTATTACACAGCGCTGGAATGATGCCCTGATTAAAGAGGGTCAGTGACAGAGTGCTGCGAACACTGGAAACTGACTTTAATGAAATGTGTTCACAGGTTTCACAAAACTACGTTAGTTCAAAGCAATAATATTAAGTTGAACCAACACAATTATTGCTTTCAACTAACCTAATATGTGAAATGTGTTGATGTGGGGGAAACTTCTGAAGCACTGGGTCAGGACTCAGTGGGTGTTTCTCAATCTCAAGTACGCTTGCGTGGTAGCACATGTCTTCCGAGTCACTTGCTTCAGAAGCGAGGCAAGAATCCTTCCTGGCATTCGGAAAACGAAGAGTGGAACAGGCGAGCAAGTGTGCAGGTGTGCGTCACATGAGAGGCCCCGCCTCTTACATTGTCCGCCACAGATTTGGGGATATTGGTCCGTGCGCAAAGCATTGTGGGGATTTTAAGCCCGGGCTCGGTAGAATTCCAAGTATGCTGGACATTGGAACAGTCCTTCGGCGGCACTCGATGACGTAGTATGCTTGATATAGTGGCTCTGGAGCATCCTTCCTCGACATTGAGAAACACCCGGAGAGACACGAGGAGAATCTGATTACAATTGTAACATTTACTAGCACGATTATTGTACATCTTTACATTTTAAAGTAAAGATCAATATATTATAAGGAGACGTACTGTCAGTTATCTTTAAGGCTACTTTAATTTAAATATCGTGTTCTTAAATGCTGACCACCTGATGCTTTCAAATACACATTTATAAACTGCTATTCTTTAGTTCAAATGCACTTTTGATGTTTTAAATATCTTAGTTACGTTACGTCACGTTGTTCTGTTGTCTTACACAATGCACTTTATTTGCGTTGCATTGGATAGTAGTCCAAAACTAACGGAAAGTAATCGGATTACATGACTTAAGAATAAGGTTGTCCGCTTTTCTCGTATTTTATTTTATAGCTTTATTGTGATGTCACTGTCTTTTTGGTCGTATTTATCCATTTTATTTATATTTCACATTCTATCTCGTCTTTTTATAATGTTCCTGTTATTTTATTTATCTTTTAACACTCTCATCTACGTTGGTACTTTAAAGTAACCCGTTATTGTATTTCTTTTAATAGTTTTGACTGTCTTTTCGTCGTATCATATCTAGTCTATACTCTACGACTGAATCCACTTGTGTTTACCCGTAACTGTAACAGACTACATTTTTAAAGTCACCCTCCCACCCTGGTCCTGCACAGTCTCCCCTCTCTCCCTCCTCTCTTCCCTGACTCCCCCCCTCTCCGGAGGCTGAGCAGCATCACTGCAGCCTCGTCCAACACCTGCGTAGCTGGAGTCGCTGCATTGAGATCAGGACGGCTAAAAAAGATCTTATTTTGGGGAGGGGGCTTCTGGATATTAGCGACACCGCGAGAGAGGCTCCGCAGACAAGAAGAGATGTAGCATCAGGAGGACCCTCGATTTCTGCTGATTAATGCTGCCTGCTGCCGAGAGTGAGACAGGAAGAGGGTGGGCAAGAGGAGGGGGGTTTAACGTGTGTGTGTGTGTGTGTGTGTGTGTGTGTGTGTGTGTGTGTGTGTGTGTGTGCGTGTGTGTGTGTGTGTGATCAGCGGTACTGAAGGAGGCGTTGTTGCTGATGCTCGGTTGTAGCGACTGCGACTCAGAGAGAGAGGAAGAGGAGGACGGTTTTCTTCATAGTAGTGAAAGAGGGGGGGCAGAAAGTGAGGAGGGGGAGACAGACAGGTGAGGTTCAACCGGAGATGGACATTTAAATGCTACCTTCTTCTGATTGATCTTGAGGTTGGTGGGAGAACAGGAAGTAGTTTCTACTCTTTTAATTTCTCTGATGTACAATGCCATGTCTTTTTATTCTGCTGCAACGCAAACATTTCCCAAATTGTGATCAATAAATGACTTCTTAACTTATCTTAACTTAAATTGTTTTGGAACTTGGTCGTCGACACTTCCAAAACAAAGCTGTATCTAAGTATTGCAGTTACTCCACCGTTCCCATGTTTTCTTTTGTGGTGACAGGGGTTTCGGCTCGAAGCTTTGAGGGTCAATTTGAGGTTGGTGTGAGAACAGGAAGTAGTTGTAGTTCTTCTCGTCCTCGACTAAATGTGTCTTTTTCTTCTAATATTGCTAATTGTTTTGGAAGTTGGTGGCTGTCACTTTCTACAACCTCTCAAATTGGTGGTGTTGTTGTCGTTGTCGTTGTTGTTGTTGTATGCCCTTTTATTTATTGGTTTGATTCCATAATCTCGGGCTTTTTTGGCATCCGTCAGGAACTGAATTTCAAAATAAATATAACCGGAAACAGACGTAGGCATTTCGAGTGATTACCCAAGATCCTCAGCTATGGTGTGAGAACAGGAAGTAGTTGTAGTTCTTCTCATCCTCGACTACAAATATGTGTCTTCTAATATTTCTAATTGTTTTGGAAGTTGGTGGCTGTCACTTTCCACAACCTCTCAAATTGTTGTTGTTGTTGTTGTTGTTGTTGTACCTCCATTGTTTATCTATTATTGCAGATTGGTGACTGGCAACGTGTTTGATTTGTGTGTTTTTTTAACAATGAATGCGAAGAAGCTTTGAGGGTCAATTTCAGGTTGGTGTGAGAACAGGAAGTAGCCGAGTTGTAGTTCTTCTCGTCCTCGACTAAATGTATGTTTTGTACTTCTAATATTACAATAGTTTGGAGGTTGGTGGTCGACACTTCCGAAACAAAGATTGGTGACAGACAATGTGTTTGATTTGTGTGTTCAACCAATGAATGTGAAGGATTTCGGCTCGAAGCTTTGAGGGTTAATTTCAGGTTGGTGTGAGAACAGGAAGTAGTTGTAGTTCTTCTCGTCCTCGACTAAATGTGTGTCTTCTAATATTTCTAAATGTTTGGGGAATTGGTGGCTGACACTTCCTGCAGTTGTTCAAAGTGTTGTTGTTGTTGTTGTTGTTGTTGTACCTTCATTGTTTATCTATTATTGCAGATTGGTGACAGACAACGTGTTTGATGTGTGTTTAACCAATAAATGCGAAGAAGCTTTGAGGGTCAATTTGAGGTTGGCGTGAGAACAGGACGACTTGTAGTTGTTGTTGTTGTTGTTGTTGTTGTTGTTGTTGTTGTTGTCCGCATTGCATTTCTCCCGCTCTTTACTTATTTGTGTTTTTGCTTTGATATGCTTCAAATTGATGTTAGATTTAAACGTTTGTGGTTCTCACTTTCCTCAACCGTTCAAAGTGTTGTCGTTGTACCTTCGTTATGTATCTATTTGTGCAGATTGGTGCATGGAAAGGTGTTTGATTTGTGTGTTAAAACAAGCAATGTGAAGGTGGTTTGGCTGGAAGCGTTATCATGTATCAATATAGCTGACTCAGCGCTTTCTCACGGTCCAGGAAAGAGGGAATTAAAATGACGATTGACTGATTCTGTTCATCTGTACATGGTTAGATTAAGATGAGATGTCCAACAGTAGGTGAAAGTAGCTTTATCGTTTTTGTTGATGTACAATCAATAGAGGCGAAGTCCCTCCCTTTCCTCCATGGGACCTTATTTCGGAAAAAGTATTGAAGTCAATGGAGAGAGAAAGATTATCTTTTGATCCCATTTTAATTGTGCCACGAATTACACGTATGATGTTGGTCAATTTAAAAGATAATTTTGCAAGTCAAAAAAATTCAAATGTGTCGTAAAAATGTGAAGTAACACTTTGTTTGTGTGAAACGCTCAATGAACTACAACTCCCGTCTCGCACCACACACCCAGACGGCCGTCACGTTGGAGCATTCCACTTCTCTCTTTCAGAACGAGGCGGAAAGTATTAAAAGAGGTGAAAATCACTCCGAGTCTGGGCGCGTTGAGAGCTGTGCGTACACACAAGGGGAGTTAGTCGGTCCGTGAGAGCCAGCATGCGGGACCGGGACTCTGGGATTTGTCGTCTTTCTAGTTACATATTTTTCATAGTCTTATATTTAACAGTTTTACGACAAACTGACTTTTTTGACATGGAAATTATTTTTTAAATTGACAAACATCATGTGTGTAATTCGTGGCACAATTCAAACGGGATCGAAAG
Organism: Champsocephalus esox; assembly: GCA_036324585.1. Lineage (NCBI taxonomy): Eukaryota > Metazoa > Chordata > Actinopteri > Perciformes > Channichthyidae > Champsocephalus > Champsocephalus esox. The sequence continues at coordinate 24,795,875 of CM070492.1, forward strand.
ATAATCTTTCTCTCATAATTTTTCCGAAATAAGGAAGTGGAAGGGCGGGACTTCGCCTCTCTATTAACCCTGAGAGACGTATTGATACCTAATTGATTTCCTACATGCAGAGCTTATTCCAGAGCAGTGTTTAAAGTCTCTTTGGTTTACTTACAGCCTGTTGTAGTGAAGGCTAATCCTCCCCAAGCAGCATGAATTAAAACTCTCCAAATGAAATGCAAACACAGTCTGAGCTGCAGCTGTTATGTAGCTACAGTGTTAGCCGCCATTTAGCTACAGATATCACACCCTCCTCTTGGCATCACTTACTTCCTCTTTCTTGATTGAAAGGCCTCTTTGATTTCCTGGAAACAGTAAGTGTGTTTCCATTACCCTGTCATATATTTCATTTCCAACTTGGAAAGCCTCTAACTCTTTCTTGAGTTGCACTTTACTCCTAACATTAGCATAAAAGCAGTGCTAAAAACACATATTCATTCACTGCAGATTCCCTTAAAATGAAAGTGGACCTATCATGGTATATTGGACAAATATATTGGGCCATGTATACAAAACATGTCTGTGAAGTGTTTTGCTTAAAATACCAAACAGTTCACCCGTTACGGCCCGTCTACACTACAGCGTCGAGAGCGTCGAAAGCTCCAAGCAGCTCCAAGCTGCCCATTCACTTTCAATGGGGTGACGTCACGTAGCCGCGCTTTTTCGCCGAACTGAATTGTGGGTAGCCGAGCGCGGCGTCTCAGGCGTCCCAGGCGACCAGAAGTTGAACATTGTTCAACTTCTGGTTGCCTGGACGCCGGAGTAGCCAGCGCCAGCCAATCAAATCCCGTTTCCCAAAATCTGACAGCTGAAGCCGTAGCCAATCAAACCGCGTCTAAGCTGGGAGAGATATCCCGCCGTTCATTTCTATATTTCTAAAAAAGTCGGAGGAGCAACTAACTATCGCCGTAGCAAATCACCCGGTTTGTGTATGACCAGACCCTCTTCACCTACCGGGATACAAACCGGAGGAACCAGCATGGAGGGAGGGGGCAGAGGCAGTGGGGGAAACTGGTAGGGTTTTCGCCTGTTTGGGGAGTTTATATATATATATATATTGCTCGCATAAAATCCCCGGGGGTTTTTTGCTTTGTATGTCGGGGGCGGGAGATTCATGTGATTGGTTGTTGGTCGTGTTGCTTGAATAAAATCCCCAAGCTCCAGACACGCCCAGCTCCAAGCTATTTTTGGAGCTGTAGTGTGGACGCTCCGTTATACTGCTCAAACCCACTCTATTCCAGCAGTTAGAGAAACGCATTTTGGGTCCTTAGCTTGAAAAAAAGAAAGAAGAGGAGGCGGAGCTAATGCCTGATCAGAATTCCACCGGAAATAAAGTTAAATTCTGCTGTGATGAAAACGCCATCCTGTTCTAAACCACATGAAAGGTTATATCTGAAACAGTATGGAGCTCAAATGCTGTTTCTCTTGCGGGTTTATCACAAGGTGAGTTCCTTTTTGTATTTCCTGCTTTTTAAACACATTTGCTCTCCAGTACAGGTTAGCTCTGAGTGTTAGCGAGGCTAGCTAATGTAAACAAAGACGAGATTACGTCCAAAACACGTCACGCATTGTTTCTGATAGCAATTTCCTCTGGGTCCGCTGCCGATGTTACGTCATATCGGCAGCAAATCTGTATCCGCTCGTTGAACCCGTTTTTAAAGGATTTGGGCATGGGGGAAAAGAGAGGGTTTTATTTTCTGACGCTGCGTGAGTTCCCTGACACACCGGCGGCGATACATATGTAGCCTATGTATAAAAGACACCACAAAGTGCATTTTGCATGATAGGTTTAGCTTTCACGCTAAATTTGGATGTGAATCTGACTTTGTCTGGCAGAGGTCTTTACTCGTTCTCCCGCTGCGTTAATCTTCTCTTCGTAACGTGACTGTCGATGTCAGTAAGGGCAGAACACACACTTTCTCCGTCTTCCTGTTTGTTTACTTCCCCCCCGATGGGATGTGGTTTCTTTCGAGTTCTGTGTTTTCCTCTGTGTCCGTGTAAGTGAGCCCTGTGTGTGTTTATAGATGTGCAGATGAGTGGCTCTCATGGAGAAAGTGGCTCTGAAACCACCACAGATCCCGAGTTAAGAGGCCGCGTCTTTAAAGCAGTCTCTATTGCGGGAGAGAAAACGCTTTTAATTGTGAGCGGTTTGTGGTTAATGAGGGGAAATCATGATTATTTCATCATGAGGAACACGTTTTATGAGGGTATTCCCTGAGAAATGTCCCAAAGCATGTTTTTATTTAAACAGATTCATCTGTGGAAGAGATTAAAATACCACCGTGCAGTTTGACGACTAATGCAGGGCGCAGAAAAACATACATCTTTAAATAAGAGCTTTACTTTCCTATAGGCTACAGTTAGGGATTTATTTACATCAAAAAAGACCCGCCATGTTCCATTTCTGAACAGATGCATGCTTCTCACGCCGGCTTTTTTATGATAAGCAATAATATACAAAATGGCAAAGATGTTCTTTTAGTCCCAGATTCTCGACTCTTCTAGGAATAAAGACGATTATTTTTGTTTATTTATCTACGTGGAGATTTGTCTGATCATATTTCCATTGTTGAGGTCGACTAGAATATATTTAAATTGTTTAATGTTCCAAACTCTCATTGGTTTCTCACAGCATCTCTGTAAAGTATGTGTATTCACTCTCTGTCCTACACGGCTTGTTGGAGCTCCTGCCCCCCCCCTCCCTGTGAGCCCAGTGTGCTCTGATTGGTCGGGACGTTGCGATGCTCGTTGCTGCGAGGAGCGGACAGGTTTCCGGGTCGGTGATACAGCGAGAACAAGCGAAACTCATCCTGAGCACACAAATCAAATCAAGTTTTATTTATATCGCACATTTATAAACGATTTTCGGTCGAGCCAAAGTGCTGTACATAAAATAAAAATAGCCTACAGTAGAGACACTTTACAGCAAATACAACAACACAGATTGTTCAGAATATCAGTATGAGAAAAACGACTCCCTCTGTCCTTAGACCCTCTGTCCTCAGACCCTCTGTCCTTAGACCCTCTGTCCTCAGACCCTAACATCGTACAAGGAAACATTTCCAGAGAAACCCACAGTTTAAAGGGAACATGGAGAAACCTCAGGGAGAGCAGCAGAGGAGGATCCTCTCCAGGACGGACAGACTGCAATAGATGCCGTGTGTAAATCCAAGAGATAATACATTTGACAGCATATAGACCGAATGTTAGGAAATGCATGTGTCTGTGATGAGAAGATGAATCCACGAGGATGTCAGCTACAGTCCTGAGGAAGCCATCAGGGAAGCAGCAAGACGAGACCCAAGGCAGGACCGCAGAGACGGGTTCAGCCACGACCCGAAGTCCACGACTTAATCCAGAACTCAGGATAGAGGATCCAGGACACAGGACTACAGCAAGAGGACCAGCCTCGACTCAGGGTCCCGGCGTAGAGATAGATACAAAACAAGAACAAAGATTTGGTTAATGGGAACAAGAGAAGACACAGACACAGACAGAGAGGGGAGGGGAGGTCACTGGATCAAAGTTATTCTTGATGACCCTCTAGAAAGATCTCATGAACTTACCCCACTCAATCTATCAAGACCCGAGCAGTTCTATAGATATGGGATAAGAAACAGAGAGAGGGAGCACAACAAGCTATCTCTTCGTCAGACGCACTCCCCCACACACACTCACAGCCGAAGTAAAAACAATAAGTGTGGCTCGATATCGAGAAAGAAAAAGGTTTGTAACGCTGTGAGAACGGGTCTGTGGAGAGCGTTCCTCCACCATCCCAACTCGTCTACTACCAGTGTTCAGGGAGCTCTCAAGTCAATGGGACTCGGGGTCCTGGTGTGGGAGGGGCTCCGCGGATTGGTCCATTTGGGCCAATCCGGTCATTTGTTGTTGATGTGGGAGTTCACACGTCACAGAACCCAGGAAGCAAACAATGGAAGAAGAGGAATGTCCACCGAGGCGTTCTGGGGCAGCAGACAGGTCTTCTCTGAGTGAGAGCTTTACTCGCTACAGGGTGCACTCTGAGGGTCTGTGACTGCAGACCGTTTACATGCAGAACAACCTTCATAACACGAGGGGACGGGTCAGAACCGGAAGAGCATGACGTGGGCCCTTTGAGTCAGCCTTCACGGCTTCTTTAACCCGCTAGTTTGTGTGTGAAAACTGATCTATTTGTACCTCGAATAATTGAATAGAAGTTTACGGCAGCAGATAGTCTTTACATCGGCTCGTAAAGATGTTCTTTTAGTCCTAGATAACTTAAAGGTGGGGTATGTCATTTATTTCAGATACACTTTTTGTTATATTCCATGGAATGCTCTCAACGTCCCGATAGCAATGAATATATTAAATGCTTTGACAAAAAACACATAAAGAAACATCATCTGTGGAAGCCGGGGCGCTGTAAAAAGCTCGACCAATCATCTGAGCCGGCGAAAGTAACTGGATGGCCTACCTGCCTGTCAGCCTTCCATCGGGGCACACACTTACCTCGTGCCCTCATTGGTCATGTGCGCGTTCGTGTGTGTTGGGGGAGGGGCTCTGTGAGGAAGTGGCAGATTTGTTCCGGCTGCGTATTTTCTAATTCTAGCGCACTCGAGCCGGTTTCTCCAAAATGACCAACCCCACCTTTAAGTGATTTAAGAACACTTAACTCAGCGTTCACAGCTTCTTTGGCCCGCTTGCTCTTGTGTGAAAACTGATTTATTTGAACACCAAATAATTTAATAGAAGATTAAGTCAGCAAGAATAAAGATGTGTCTCCACATCTGTAACACTCATTGGGAAAGATGCATTATAATCTTAACACTAGAACCGCCAGAGGTCGCTGTTTACCTAAAACCGCTAACGGGTCAAATGTACCCGCTATTGATTTTCAAGGTACAATGTTCATTTAGTTATCATACAGAACAGTGAGTTTTGATCGCACAGGGATGAAACTTATACCAATAGAATCTGTGGACTCTCAGCTTTTCATATGATATAGTTTGTGCAGATAACATGAAGTATAAAATATCGCTAAGAGTGCTGATTTAAACGCTTGGTGTTAGACTTGTGTTTTGTTTAGGTACAAATCTCTCTATCTCTCTCTATAACTATCTATCGATCTGTAATGTTTGTTCTATGGACATATAATTGTCTACATAAACAGACGACGCGGACTACTTCTCTCATTCCGAGTGTCCATCTTTATTCAACTGGCACGTAACCTGCACACATGCATTACGTCCTCAACGTGAGCTCAGTCATCCAAGATCTTGTATTCTCCAAGATGTTACACTCTCTCTCTCTCTCTCTCTCTCTCTCTCTCTCTCTCTCTCTCTCTCTCTCTCTCTCTCTCTCTCTCTCTATCATATCTATCTATCTATCTATCTATCTATCTATCTATCTATCTATCTATCTATCTATCTATCTATCTATCTATCTATCTATTATCTATCTATCTATCTATCTATCTATCTATCTATCTATCTATCTATCTATCTATATATCTATCTCTAAGCACCGCAGTAGACAAAAGGCGTTGCTATAGCAACACGTCATGTTTACGCTGCATTTTCTACGAGGTAAATATTACCCGCTGGCGGATATGGGTATAAATGGCATTTTTTTTGGGCGATTTTTTTCAATCCGACTTCATATTGACAATTGTTAACAACAGAGGGTGCTACATAACACACTTTCAGGAAAAGTCACGGACTGGGAGACTTTAATATGTTATTGAAAAAAAGTTACATACAATCAAAAAAAGAGAAAATAACAAAGCCTTCGCATCAACTTTGCCCCCGCAAGTTCTCGTGTGAAATCTGATCCTTTCGTACACAAAATAATCTTTCAGTAGATGCTTATGTTCGTGGATATGGACTCAGTGAAAGTGCAACAGCTGTTCAAAGCAGTCAATCGATGCGGACAAAGCGACGATTACCATCCGGCGCTAAGCTCTACTGAAAGACTGAGCGGCTGTTCGGAGGTGACGAACAAAGGCTTTCAGACCTGCTGCTCGCCGAGTTTTGAAAAATAGTTAGGAAAGTGAATCCAGCTGATGAAGGAGAAGTCTTCCTTCATTACTCTTGAGGTCGGGTTTGATTTCTCTGCTATGTTAAGTACTGCGTTCTGTGCAGCAGGTAGTTGTTTTGGGTGCTGTAGTTGTACTACATCTTTGTCAAAGTGTTTTCTTGGACTATTTATGAACATGTACAACGATCTTTTTCACATTGTGGCTTACTGACATCGTAAGTAAGTAAATAGACTGGACAGAGAAACTAGAACTCATGGTCGAACCTGAAACTCAGCTTTCCTTCCCAATACTCTCGTGTGTATCTACTTGTTTTACTTTGGATGGAGATAGGATCAGTTTGGCTGTTTTGGGAGGTTTAGACTCCGAGTTATAAGAAGTTCTCACACTTTGGATTCATTTTAATATACTGTAACTAACACACACACACACACACACACACACACACACACACACACACCCACACACACCCGTGCTGACAGGACTGTTGTTGTTTGGTTGCAGATTTACACAGACTGGGCGAATCACTACCTGGCGAAGTCCGGCTGCCAGCGGCTCATCAAGGATCTGAGCCAGGACGTTACCGATGGAGTGCTGCTGGCCCAGATCATCCAGATCATAGGTACACACACACACACACACACACACACACACACACACCACACGCACCGCACACATACACAGACTCATCGCGCACACACACACACACACCACACACACACACACACACAGACACACACACACACACGCACACACACAGACAGACATACGCACACACACACACACACACACACACATGCACACACACACACACACAAACATACACACACACACACATACCCACACACACACACACACACACACACACGCGCACACGCGCACACACAGACATACATACGCACACACACGCACACACACACACACACAGACGCACACACACGCACACATACCCACACACACACACAGACACACATACACACACACACACACACAACCCTAACCCTAGTACTCAGATCAGATGTACTTGAGTGAAAGTAGAAGTACTCAGATCTTGTACTTGAGTGAAAGTAGAAGTACTCAGATCTTGTACTTGAGTGAAAGTAGAAGTACTCAGATATTGTACTTGAGTGAAAGTAGAAGTACTCAGATCTTGTACTTGAGTAAAAGTAGAAGTACTCAGATCTTGTACTTGAGTAAAAGTAGAAGTACTCAGATCAGATGTACTTGAGTGAAAGTAGAAGTACTCAGATCAGATGTACTTTAGTAACAGTAGAAGT
>CM070492.1:24810703-24900703 GCA_036324585.1 Champsocephalus esox
GGCGTCAGGCTTTGAAAGCGCGTCATGGATCGTGTTCAGAGCAGCTCTTCGCACGTTTGGCTCTTGTCCAGTTTGGTTTGACTGTTTCATTCACACGGCTGTCAGCGCACGGATGGAGCGTTCGAGTGAAATTGCGATGCAGCTTTCAAGTGCTCTACATAGGTCGAGATATAATCTATAACCACACCATGACATTGCCATGACGGTGTGTTCATGCTTTCTCGTTTCAAACGTGTCAGGATTTAATGAAAGGTCGCCTGAATACAATTTTCTTGGGGATGATGTGTCAGAGAAGAGGAAGAAACTCCAGATAGAGGTCATGAACGAAGCTAAAAGGAAACATGAATGAACGGTGAGGCTGAGAAATGTAATTCAGACGAATATTTAACGGTAAATCTGGAAGAGAAATCGAGAATCTGACCAAATCAAACGCTTTTCGATGTGGACTAACGTAGAGAACTTCTTGGCGACGCATCCAAAGGTTTCTGGTATATTTTAGTAAACATTGGCATCGCGAAAGCCGTGCAACTGTGTCGGTGACTCTTTCAATGACACATAGCAACCTTAAAGGTGGGGTAGGTAAGTTTCAGAAACCGGCTCGAGATACGCTTTTTGTTATATTCCGTAATACTGTAAACGGATCGGATGGCCTACCCGCCTGTCAGCCTTCCATCGGGGCACAAACTTATCTCGTGCCCTCATTGGTCATGTGCTCGTTCGTGTGTGTTGGAGGCGGGGCTCTGTGGGGAAGTGGCAGATTGTCTCCGGTTGTGTATTTTCAAATTCTAGCGATCTCGAGCCGGTTTCTCAAACTTACCTACCCCACCTTTAAGTCGAAAAGTCCCACTGTTCCGTAGATAGTGTGCTGCGTTTGAGGCCCTAATAAAGTGTAGGGTTTCCGGGAGACTTGAAAAGCCCAGCAGTCTCATCTGGGCTCCATCTGTTGGAGGTTTGCACAGCAGCCAGACGAGAGGACAAACATTAATATCATCTCCACGGCTCGCCGTTAATCTCTGCTTCTAATTGATCTGAGTTCCCGCACTGGCATCTGTGTGACATTCGAGCCGAGCAGAAGGATCCGTTTTCAGATGTAATAACCCGGTAGCTAAAGGCTGAGAGAGTGGCAAAACTAAATCTCGACGAAGGCAGATTGTGTCCAAAATAGGCTACGCATTAGCATGAAGTAAACAAGAGGTACTTTCGATTACTCAGTGGACATAGGGTTAAGTTTAAGAACCATAAGAACCGGATATCTTTCTCCGGAGCCCCAAAACAGAGGTTTAAGGATTTGTAATCGCGTTATAATTTATTAATCTTAATTAACGCGTTAAAGTCCCGGCCCTAGTTATTATATTAGACATCTCTTTCAATCCCAGAAATGTCCAGAAGACAGAAAACAGGGTAACGGTAGCACAGGCTATGGCAGGGATACGACGGGTTAATGGCAAAGAAAACAGACTTTGATAGCGGTCATTTTTAATTGGTAATAGAAGGCTGAGAGAGGGACAAAGGGACATCTCGATTAAGGCAGATTTTGTCCAAAATAGGATAAAAATTAGCACGAATAATCCCCACCAAAGTCTTCTTTTACAGTTGCTTTACTTTCGATCAAGACGAACCAAGAGCTAGATATCTTTCTCCGGAGCCCAAAGACAGAGCTTGAAGGGCAGTGAATATTGCATTACCAGAAGAAGACAGAAAGGACGAAAGGGGCTACGGCAGGGTTTAAAGACGGGTTCGTGGAAAAAGAAAGCCGACATGGCAGAAAACCTCCATCAGTGCTGCGGTCATTTCAAGTCACGTCGCTACAGTATCGTTGCATTACTTCGCCATTAATCTCCGCTTCTAATTGATCCGGGTTCCTTCAGGCCAAACCAACCCTCGCCTGTGTGTCATTCGGTACAGCAGCTCTGGCTCTCAGCAGCTATTATGGGTCAGTCGGTTTGGAAACACACAGGCAAATGGATGATGGGCCTTTTTTAAAGATTCCCTTATGTCGGTTGTCATGCCAAGTGAGTGTCCTACAGAGGCCAGCAGCAGATGGCTAGTTTAGACTGCTGAAACCACATATCATTAATTCTCTCTTTTTGTTCGCCGTTTATACGTCGTGATATTCCTTCTGCATGCGTCTTGTTTTGATCAACCGGTAGCTAACAGATTTGACTACGTTTAAGATGTTTAGCTATCTGAAGATCTTTTTTTGTAAAACTGACATATACGAAAAAAAACACACACATTCACAAAGTGTACAAGTTTGACTTCCGGTGTCACATTAACAAAAACGGCATCATTAAGCACCAGTGTTGAGGTAATGTATTACTTTTTGCTGTAACGAAGTAATGTAACGCATTACTAATGACATCTGGGTAATATACTACCCGTTAAAATTCTCAGTAACGCAGTTCCAACACATTTGAACCCAAAGTTAAATTGGGTTTTGTTTTTGAAGAATTTACAAATATCTCGAGACATTCCGACATCAGAGAAAAATTGCGCGGGTAGATTGGTAAGGTCCTCAAGATCCCCCCGCTTCGCGTCGGGTTCCCTGATCAGCATGTCGGGTGTTCTTTTCCCCATAAGGACGCCTCGCTGCACATTATCCCGTTTATTACACGGCCATATACTAAACAAACTACAGAGCCCATTCCGTGTTCCTGTTTACTTCCTGTCTGCCTTCTTCTGGTGATTTATCTGACGTCCAGCCAGGGGCGGTTCTAGGGGGGGGGGCAGGGGGGGCCAGTGCCCCCCTAACACTGACCTCTGACCCCCCTAACAATGAAAACAAAATGTTTTTTGTTTTTTTTAATGTATATTTTCTGGTACTCAGGATTGTGTTGCTGTAATGTGAGATTGTGCAGACGCCCTTATGGAAAGTAGAGATGTAACTGTTCATTGCCTTTTATTTTTATATAAATATGGTGTTAGTGCAAACATTGCACTATAACTTAAGCTGAAGCTAACAGTAATAACTATAAGATCTATCTGAAATAAATAAGTGTACTGAAACAAATACCATTAACTGTATTGCATTGTTTTCTTAGGGGCAATTACTTCATACTGTCTAGTTCTCTTTTTCGTCCTGCATTTATTGGGCCCCCCTCAGAAAATAACTGGCCCCCCCCAGTCAAATTGGTCTAGAACCGCCACTGCGTCCAGCGCTCAGTTTTTAACCTCTTTTCCTTTCTCTTTCTTGATCCTCCTTAGCAACCTTCATTATAGTCCTTGACGTACTACTTTATTAACAACGTGTAGCCTACATGTTAAGAATCAGTATTCAACTAAGCTGTGTAATAAAAGTTGTTAGTAGCCTTAAGGGCCTACACAGTTGTTATGCTATACCACATCGCCCTTCACTGGATGTATAATGAGCTGCGCTAAACTACATTTTAACATTTAAAATACCTAGCCATTCTTTTGAGGTTATTTTGGTAAAGTAACTCAAAAGTAATATAAAAGTAGTGTAGCCTAACTCATTACATTTCAGCGACAGTAATATTGTAATATAACTTATAAAGACAGTAATAAGTAATATGTACTGTATTACATTTTGGAAGTAACTTGCCCAACACTGTTAAGTACTGTCCTATACAACATACATACTCAAAGATGAGATATCTATGCATTACATAGAGCTGACGATTAGCATGAATGCTAACTTAACATTAGAAAAGCCATTGACAAGCTAACGCGATTAGCATTGCAATTTTTTTTAAAGTTTCCACACATATTTATCAACTGTTTTAAAGAACTGTTGCTGTATGTAGGTATTGATATTGACTATAGCAGACTTCTTATGACATGTGCTTCAGGGTTAAGCAGAACAATTATGAATTAGGAGGGGAAAACACCATTTATGGATCCATTTTCTACACAAGAAACTACGGCAAGCCAATGTGGACAAACAACTCTCTTAAAGAAAAAGCAAAGTCAAGAACACGATATAATGTGTCTGCATGTATCATTGTGGGTGTTATATGTGTGAATTGGTCTATTATGCCCTAAAATAGGATGTTTAGATCCAGTACCAATCTTAGTGCGATCTGGTTTTTATTGTATGCTGCTCTCAGATTTTTCTTTCTTTGTTAAAACTCCCCTCACACAGTTTTAACATCACTCTCCTCGCTCTCTGACTCTCGTGAAGCTCCTTTAGGTCCATCTTCGTCTTCCTCCGTCTTCTCTACATGGTGCTGACCCGGGTACAGCAGGCTCACTTGGAAGCTTTTAACTACTCATTATAACTGAACGACGCAGGCAGATCTCTCTCTAAGTGAGCGGTGAGCTGGTGGGTTAAACGGGCTTTGAAAAAAAAACGTTGATCTGGTTTGACTGCGATGCTCCAGCTGCAGCCTCCACTTATTCATTATTGGGAGCCTGTAGTAAAGTAAAAATCAATCAGTCTTTTTATTTTTAAATCCCTTTCTGCTTGATGCGTTCTTCTTTATCCTCGTCAGTATTTGCACAAGGACCCGTTGACAGCCAGTGTTGCCATGTAACTAAGTACATTTACTCAAGTAATGTAGGAAAGTAGACATTTTAGGTACTTCCTTTGAGTATTTAACTTCTGAAATCTGATTTTTTTATGTCGATCACACAAAAAAACCTAAAACCTGTTGAAGTGTTTTACAATTTTGCTAATTATCAGTAATTATTTGCATAGAAAACATCCCAGCTTCTCAACTGTGAAGATGTTTCCTCAGTATACAGCAGTACAATGATTACTTTTCTGATCTTGCTAAAATACTTTTACTTAAAGGTGGGGTAGGTAGTGATGTTACGTATTGCGCTGAGGCTTCGGAGCGCGTGTCGAGTAATCCCCGAAGCTTTTTGTGAAGCATGTATCGAGGCTCGTATCGTTTTGGGCCAGTGACGTCATCGATGACAAACGAAGCCTCGCCGCCTGTCGATACCACGTGACTGCTTCAGGAAGCGCTTCAGATCGGTTTAACCGTTGAACCACAACGCTCATAATACCCATGGATGTATAATAAGAACCATATTACCCCTCCTGTACCCGGGCCCGGAGACACGATGGAATTAAGAGAGCTCAGACCCTCACTCATATAGAGGTCGGAACATGTCATAAGTATAAAGAGATACAAGCATAAATACATGTAGGAATAAAAACATCAATAAATACAGAAATAAAAACATGAATAAATATCTTGCAGTGTTTTCCGGGAGCTTTAGTGTGTGTGCTGTGGCTCAGCTGGAAAGCAGTTGACTCATGACCGCAGGGTCCCTGGTTCAACGACTGAACAATACATATTTTTTGCCCATGATGAAGCCTCATGAGACGAACCCTTTTGCCAACCAATTGGCTGGAAAGCTTCAAAGCTTCATAAGGCTTCATCTCACCATCACTAGTAGGGGTGGGTAATTCTGGAGGAACCGGCTCGAGTGGCTAGAATCTGAAAATACACAGCCTGAAAAAATCTGCCCCTTCCTCACAGAGCCCCTCCTCCAACACACACGAACGTGCACATGACCATTGAGGGCACGAGATCAGTGTGTGCCCCGATGGAAGGCTGACAGGCAGGTAGGCCATCCAGGTACTTTAGCCGGCTCAGATGATTGGTCGTGCTTTCTACAGCGCCACGGCTTCCACTGATTATATTCTTTATGGATTTGTTGTCAAAGCACTTCAGATATTCATTGCTATCGGATGTTAAGAGCATTCCATGGAATATAACAACAAGTGTATCTCGAGCCGGTTTCTCAAACGTACCTACCCCACCTTTAAGTACCATTCTCCTCATTATCACTGCTTCAAAAAACCTCCGACTTTTGTCCAGAAATACTGTATTTGCTGAGTCTTTTGGAAAGTGCTCTGACCTTGTGTTTTTCTTACCTTATAAAGAACTACAATTACTGTTCAAAGCTATAAAATAGGGAAATAGGCAAACCAGCATTGCACGTGAATTATTACTGACCACTGCACACGACATTTAACATCTGGGAAAAGCTGGTGTACAATTTGCTGTGCTGGTTTATCAGGCCCACTGAGGGAGACTACAGCCAGACACAGCTCCGTAAGTGCAGCATCGCCAAAAGAAATGTTGCATACAAATTGAAATAATGTGACTGAGCTGTACTGAGGCTTTAAAGTCAAGATTTCACACTCAGTAAAGGTGAGGAAAATATTAAAGTTGCCGCGGTTTTCATACATACACCTCCAGACATACCGTCCGCCTGTGCAGCAGATGTGCAAAACCACGTGATTTCCCTTCAAGGGTTTGATGCTGTAAACATTTTTATTTAAACCACCATATATAATTGAGACATGTATGAATGTACGTTTGTGTTGCCATGCCGATTCTGTTGATTATACATCGTGTGTGTGTATATGCTGACTTGATCTAGGAGCATCACTGCCCGTCGAATCGTGTGGAAAAGGACTTTGTTTTGTCTGTGAAACCTCGGCTACTTTAAAGTGAGTTATTTTATTTAGCTTACGGCGTTCAGTTTCATAACATTAAGGCGGCCATATCAATCTGGACGCACGGGACTCAGTGAGGTTTACACTTACACATACTTTTGAGAATACAGATCCTCAGCTATTAGAGACTTCTGTTGGGTTAAGGGATTATCGGGAGTGCTACTGTGGACTTAAAACCGCTCTTGAGCCGATACCAGATGACAAAATGTTTCTTGACTTTGTGTTGTTGACATGTTGAGCGATGATCCTTGCATTATGAACCAGGATTCTTTAACCCTGTGCCCATCAGCTGCTGTGAAGCTCTGTCCCATTTCATCTGCTTTTGATTCATCGCCTGTCAGCAGCTGTCTGCTCTGGACGCATTCAGAGCGATAGGAAGAGGAATCTAAGGAGTGTTTTTGGATAAGGCCGGTGTGGGACCCTGAGATCTGCAGAAAAGGACTGCAATGAGAGAGGAGGTTTCTTTGGTAAAAGAGAGGCTTCAAAATCGGACATTATCGTACTCTATTCTTTGGATGAAACCCTCGAATTCTCGCCTCTGAGCCACAGGGACTTAGGGGCTCCGTCTGCATTGACTCTTCGATAGATTCAAAAGCATTATTTAATAAAGTGTATCTGTCTGTGATCCATGTGTGTCGCCCGGTGGGACTGAAGTGGTAAATTAATCTAAAGTCAGATTCAGGTCATAAATCAATCTTTTGAAAGTCTTGAAAATGCCAACAATAGAAGAAGCTTTATAGAAGTACTGTTCGTCTGACATTTAAATTTAAAATCTCAAATCAATCGGTCACATCTATTTTATAACCGAATGCTTTTCAGATTATCGTCATTCAGATGAGGATGGAGAAACTGCTAACAAACTAGCAATGATACTTTATGAATTGTATTTCTTTAGTTTTGGTTAATGTAGAGTAATCTTGAATTTCATTACCAAAAAAAGTCATAAAATCTTAAATTGAATTTGCCTCAAGCTGTAGGAACCCTGCTTTTAAGTACCTAAAGTGTGTGTTCACTGTCGCAAAACTCTGCTGAGTGGAAGAAAGAAACACAAAATCTCATACGCCGGTGTTTTGAGGCGAAACTAATTTTGTTAACTTGAACTGGTATCGATTTTGATCCGCTGGATAATATCGATGTCACATGTCGGGGAATCTCTTGAATTAATGCTTTGATTTCTGCCTCAGACAAAGAAAAAGAAGTCCAAGAAACCCAATCATACCTGCAGCTTCTATTAACCAGACAAGCTTGGAGCGTAATCTCCATGTGGGCGTTCATAACCGAACGGTGACAGCATTAAGTAAATAACCACCGGGTTTGATTGGAAAGAAAAACACGAAACCTACTCACAGAATATCCTTGTCTGCAAACGTTGACTCATCTGTGTCTTAAAAAAGTGGGATTTAAGGTGGCTTTTATTTTCCAATGGATGTGTAGCTTTTTGAATAAACCCTTCAATTATCGAGCTGTTCTCATATGAAGCGCTAACGCCTGTTTTCCCAGTCCTGGATTTAAGGACTTTGCTCCGTCGCGTAGGAAGTGATAATTGGGATGTTGGCCTGTTTTTATTTGACGGTTGCATCGAAAGGATAACACTTTCCAGGTCCAGACACCATGCATCAGTCACTTTATATGTTTCGAGGGCCAGCCGGCGTCCGTGTATTTAAGTGATGTCTCAGGTTAGGGTTAGTCTACTTCAATTCTGTAGAAGTGCTCACACGTTGCCGTAGCGATGAAGCAAGAAAAAGACGAGTCATATTTGTACGCCTACATTGTGACCTTTCGATGTGGGCTTTGAAGAAAAGAATGAAAGACGGAGTTAACATTTTCAATGTGATAGAAAAGACGAGATTAAGAAGACTTTAACAGATGAAGTGCAGAAGCAAATTAAAGCTGAAATAAAGGATGTTTATCTTGTTGCAAGAACAACGAAAGGTCCATTTACAGCTTCTGCTCGAAAGCAATGCACACAAGTGATTTACAGCTAATTCATTAAAGGCGAGTTTAAAGAGTCTTTGGGGGGTTGTCCCTTTCCTCGAGTGTGTTAAATGGGTTATAGTGCATGTAAATGGTCTGCAAGGGCTAAAGTCCCTGTGTTTCTCATTCTTGTTTCGTAACTTTAAAGGTCCCGTGTCACGGTCATTTCTACTGATCATAGTTCCATTCTTGAGGTCGACTAGAATAGATTTAAATTGTTCAATGTACCGGCCCTTTGAGAGTGTACCGGCCCTTTGAGAGTGTACCGGCCCTTTGAGAGTGTACCGGCCCTTTGAGAATGTACCGGCCCTTTGAGAGTGTACCGGCCCTTTAAGCATGTACCGGCCCTTTGAGAGTGTACCGGCCCTTTGAGAGTGTACCGGCCTTTTGAGCATGTACCGGCCCTTTGAGAGTGTACCGGCCCTTTGAGAGTGTACCGGCCCTTTCCAAAGTCTCATTGGTTTCTCACAGCATCTCTGTAAAGTCTGTGTATTCACTCTCTGTCCTACACGGCTTGTTGGAGCCCCCCCCCCTCCCGGTGAGCCCAGTGTGCTCTGATTGGTCGGGACGTTGCGAGGCTCGCTGCTGCGAGGAGCGGACAGGTTTCCGGGTCGGCGATACAGCGAGAACAAGCGAAACTCATCCTGAGCACACACACACTCACAGCCGAAGTAAAAACAATAAGTGTGGCTTGATATTGAGAAAGAAAAAGGTTTGTAACGCTGAGAGAACGGGTCTGCGGAGAGCGTTCCTCCACCATCCCAACTCCTCTATTACCAACCAGGGAGCTCTATGCAAGTCAATGGGACTCCCTGCTAGTTAGCCAAGGGGTCCTGGTGTGGGAGGGGCTCCGAGGATTGGTCCATTTGGGCCAATCCGGTCATTTGTTGTTGATGTGGGAGTTCACACGTCATAGAACCCAGGAAGCAAACAATGGAAGAAGAGAAATGTCCAGCGAGGCGTTCTGGGGCAGCAGACAGGTCTTCTCTGAGTTAGAGCTTTACTCGCTACAGGGTGCACTTTGAGGGTTCGTGACTGCAGACCGTCCACATGCAGAAACACCTTCATAACACGAGGGGACGGGTGATAACCGGAAAAGCATCATGGGAGATTTTAAGCATGGAAACATGTCACAGTAGAGACAATCAATACTGATATGAAAGCTGACAATGAGCAGAATACGTCCTATTTAAGTATAGATTGAAATGTGTCTGCTAACCAATAAGATCTTTGAACAGAAGGTGCATTCGATAAGCGGCAAGTAAAGTAAAGCAAGTAGCAAATAAACCGGTGTGAGCCTTCGTCCAAATGTAGTCAGAAGAAGATTGATTAGTGACCGTTGGAAAGGCAATGTAACAAAGGTCATCACAACATCCATTTACCCTCGGTCTCTACTTTCTGTGACTTTAGGAGACATGGAGGAAAGGTTAAGTGCGGGTTTGCCTCGCTTCACCGACCACAAGTACAACTTCCAGTTCTCTCCACTCTGTCAGCTCAAACGTGATATTTAGATTTGTAGTAGCTGTAATTGAAACGTAGCTTAATTGAAACTGATTATCAAACAAAACTTTACAGCTCCCCCTCATTATGCTTTAAAGCCTGGTGACAAGTGTCCTTTCCGCGCCGGGTCTCAAATGTGTTTCCGTTGCCCTGCTCTTCGTCATCCGGTGAAGTGTGCTTCATCAAAAGGCCCTTTCCCAAATTGCTTGTAATGGCTTGTGAGGATCTGCCAGCTGCCTTTGGAAAAATAAATGATGTTGGTTTCTGGAGGAGCTGTTGCAGGATGCCACAAAGCCAAAGCCCACCGAACGAGAGGCTAAATACGGCCAGGACCCCCGTCATCAACGCCTTCAATCATTGTCCCGCTTGTTTGCGTCATTTCAGAGTTAGGGCTGAGTAAAAACAAACGGCGGTTTGGTCTGAAAGCCTCGGAGCTGATGGTCGGAACATCTCGTGAAGCCTCCTTGGAAGAAGGTTCATCTGTAAAGCCTGTCCTTTAAAGGAGAGAAGTCTGTCTCCAGAGTGTTTATGAGTTCTCTCCTGCTTGTCTTGATCAGCATATAAAAGCAGCCTTCAAACGGAAACACACACACATACACACAAACACACACACACACACACACACACACACACACACACACTGCCTGGGGAACAGATGCACATTTCTTCAAGGCCTCCTAAATGTTGTGTGGTAATCATTTAATTGAGCTTTATAGAGAGGTAGCTTAGGGAAATATTCAGTGGTGGTAGAAGTACTCAGATCTTGTGCTTGAGTAAAAGTAGAAGTACACAGATCTTGTACTTGAGTAGAAGTAGAAGTACTCAGATCTTGTTCTTAAGTAAAAGTAGAAGTACTCAGATCTTGTACTTGAGTAAAAGTAGAAGTACTCATATCTTGTTCTTGAGTAAAAGTAGAAGTACTCAGATCTTATACTTGAGTAAAAGTAGAAGTACTCAGATCTTGTACTTGAGTAAAAGTAGAAGTACCAGAGTGCAGGAATACTCTGTTACAGTAAAAGTCCTGCATTCAAAATGTCCCTCAAGTGAAAGTAGAAAGTATTCTCATCTAAATATAGTGAAAGACAGTAAAAGTAGTCGTTGTGCAGATTGGTCCATTTCAGAATAATATATATGATATGTTTTATAATGATTGATCATGAAAGTGTTCTCAAAGCTGGTGGAGGTGCAGCTAGTCTGAAGTACTTTGTAGACGGCTATTTTTATATAACATTAGAAAGACTGATTCTTATTATAACATTATAAGCTTATTGTGCTCATTTATGTGGCAGTGACTTTGGAATAAATAGACGTCTTTGTGGGGTTCCTCAAGGCTCCATCTTGGGGCCTCTTCTCTTTAACGTCTACATGCTACCACTGGCTCAGATAATGAAAAACAACAAAATAAGTTACCATAGCTATGCAGATGACACACAAATGTACGTAACAATTTCACCAGGAGACTATGCTCCAATTCAAACACTGAGTAAGTGCATTGAACAAATCAATGACTGGATGTGTCAGAACTTTTTTTGTTTTATAATGATTGATCATGAAAGTGTTCTCAAAGCTGGTGACGGTGCAGCTAGTTTGAAGTACTTTGTATACATGTAGTGCAGTACAAGTACACCATTTACCTCTGAACTGTAGTGGAGTAGAAGTACACAGTTATTGTACCGAAGAACAGTTCTTGATTAAATGTACTTAGTTACTTATTGCTCTGCGTACAGGAAGTGTATTTCCTCAGTCTCATTATCGCTGCATTAACGATGGTCTCTAACGCTGCTCAGCACATGTCTCTCCACACAAACCTCAGAGACTTTATGAGAGATAATCAAACAAGCTAGCACCCAGCACACATGTGTCAGAGTGTGTGTGTGGGTGTGTGTGTGTGGGTAGGAAGTATCGCAGCCCACATGTGAAGGAGTTTGATGCCTGCTGTGAGAGTGTCGGGCAGATGGAGACGCTCGTGTTGGACTGCTTGTCCCACAGAGATCCCCGTGGATTCAACAAGTGTAAACACATCAGTCTGAGCAGGGAAAGTGACGAAGAGGGAAGGGACTCGTCTTCATCAACTGCTCGAGGTGCCTTTGAGCTGCTTCTGAGTGGAGGAAGTGGCTGTATTGGCGGGAAACTGTGTAGACCATCTTGAACGCCTCGGGTTTATGTTGAAGAAGCAGTGCACCTCGGAATTGGACACGGACAAAACTAAATAAGACTGATGGAAGTTCAGGGTGTTTGCAGACAGGTAGGGATGTCATCTAAGTGCGCCATCCAAGTGCTACAGTAGTGATGACCTGACGTTGGTGCTGGGAAATAGTGAAGTCAGGGTACTTCCTCTATTTGCGATGAGTGTCTGCTCACTACTTTTTCTACGAGACAGAGAGAGGAGATGATAACAAAAATAAAATACATTTTGATGTGTGTGTGTGTGTGTGTGTGTGTGTGTGTGTGTGTGTGTGTGTGTGTGTGTGTGTGTGTGTGTGTGTGTGTGTGTGGACTAGCATTACTATACTTGTGGGGACCTAAATCTGTCTACACAGTCACATGTGGGGACTCGCCTCCCTTATGGGGACAACCCTAACTTATATACATGGTGGGTGTGTGTGTCTGTGTGTGTGCGTGTGTGTGTGTGTGTGTACTTATGTTTATATATTGTATATGAATATTTCTACAGATATTCTACCCTATATGGGTATTAGCGTGGATTTGACATTAATATGTATTTGTGTGTGTGTGTGTGTGTGGTGTGTGTGTGTGTGTGTGTGTGTGTGTGTGTGTGTGTGTGTGTGTGTGTGTGTGTGTGTGTGTGTGTGTGTGTGTGTGTGTGTGTGTGTGAGACAGAGGCTGTGGAGGTGGCAGCACACTGCGGTCAGTATGTCATGCAGTGTAGGGGGGAGGGTTGGGTGATGACCACACAATGATGTGCTTTATGGGTAATAATGCAGATCATCTCCACAGACATTTAGACTTTTTGAATGTTAAGCATGGCCACATTCCTCCTGCTGTCTGTGTGTGTCCTTTGTGCTGACCGTCTCTCGTCCTCTCCACAGATCGAGAATGTGGACGCCTGTCTCAATTTCCTGGACGCTAAAGGAGTGAACGTAACAGGGCTCTCAGCAGAAGGTAAGAAATACACTTATTTTAAGGGCCTGATTGAACTCTTAATTGATCTCCTGGTTGTATTTCTAACTTCTAAACCTGGGAAACGCATTTGGCTCAAGCAGCACCCGACCTTCTGTGAGCAGCTTTCCAAACATTCACAGTACCAACAATTTAAAAAGCCGGTCTTAGTATTTCCAAGACATACTATCATACTTCACACCAAAGGAATTTACCACGTTGGTATCATGACAGTTTCTCCATCGCCATGGCAGCGTAAGCAATCATTAGGGCATCAACGTGGATTGTGAGAGGATGAAAACCCCAGAGTAAACCCTCCTCTCAGCCATCAGGGTCCACATCCCTCTGCTCTCACACAGCACCGCTCAGGGCTGGAGGAATGCTTTCAGACATCAACCATAATCTGGTGATTTATCACAGTGCGGGAGCTCAAGAGTTCACTTTAGTCCCAAATGACGAGTGCTGGTTTTGTTTTACACTTTGGAACAGCAACGCAGAGTTTATGTTTCCAGAACTGAGTAGCATTGCTTAGTGTGATGTTTACCAATGAAGCGTGAAGAAGGCATCGACACACCAGCACTTACGATGGTACGATCTCGCTTGAAGTGATATGTCTGCACTTTCCTTGTTGTTCGGGGTTTGAATCGTTGTGCTTTTTGCACTTATTGAAAGTCTCTTTGGACAAAAGTGTCATGTAATGTAATGTAAAAACTAGAGCCGGGACTCGATTAAAAAAATTAATCGAAATAATTAGAGGCTTTGTAATTAATTAATCGAAATTAATCGCATTTTTAATCAAATATACATATTTGACCTGAGAACAGTGAGAAGCCATTTCCACATGGATGTTACTCCAGGTGGTCGACAGTCGAGTGCAGTCCAGTGAGCCAGGGAGCTGGTTATTCTCTCAGACGTGGACTGACTTATCCTGGCCCTGAAACCAGTCATCTGGTTGAGTGTGGGTCGGGTCAGGGTGTGGTTCCTTGCATTCGGAGTCGGGCTAACGTCCACGCTAGCTGCTACATGCTTTGCATTTAAGTGATACTTTAGGCTTGATGTGCTGCGGTGAAATGCAAATTCCTTTTTGCATAATTTGCACACAACCGTGCTCTTGTCGACGCTTCCATCCGTCCGTTTCTTAAAACAGAATGTCCCATCCACGGGGCCGACCAAAGCGGTCTCATCAGCTTGTTCGTTCATGTTTGACTATTGTTCACCGTGGTTTGTTGTTGTTTGAAGTCCCATGCTGAAGTCATGAACGTTAGTTGGTGCTCCAGTATAATCGGTACGCCTGAAACTCATCCAGTGAGAAACGTTCCGCTGTGCAAAAATAAGTGCGATTAAAATGCGTTAATTTTTTTAACGCGTTAATTTTTGTGTAATTAATTAATCTTAATTAACGCGTTAAAGTCCCGGCCCTAGTGAAAACACAACAGCTAACATGTCCCTATCTCGAAAGTAAATCAATGCTGTTCTGTTGAAACCATTGTCTCTTTTCAAGAGCTAAACCCACCTGCTAACAGCTTGGTGAAAATGCCCTTGTGTTTTCCCAACCGTTTTTGTATTTATTATTAAGAAGACGAAGAAACGATGTCTTTCGGTTTATCTGGAAAATGCGAAATCACTTTAATCACATGGACGGGGACGAACATGTTAAAGTCTGTTGCCTTTCTGAGCTTCAACGTGTCAGAAATGAGTACTTCCTGTTCTATGCCGCGGTCACTGTCCGATGAGACACTTGATCCACAGAACTGGACTTGGAGTTGAAATACAAGCAGATTCTGCAGATATCTAAATCATCGCCAGATGTTATTTTGCTCCAAATATAGACGATTTACCTGGATTGACCAAAGCCCACCCGAATGCGATTGGTCGGTTTACGTTCCCCACTGGGCTAGGGGAACCAAAGGGAAGCAACACAAACCAGAGGGGAATTGGTCAAAGTTATAAGTGGTTTTATTACAAACGGGTGAAACAAAATGGCAGCCTGAAACACACAAAAGAGCCAAAAGGACACAGGTTGATAACCAAACAAAAGGAGTACTCAAAAGGAGTCTAAAGGCATACAGGGAAAATACATACTAATATACTAAATAAAGAACGAAACAAAACCTCGCTTTAACAGTGGTACAACTAACCAAATAATCTATACACAACACAGCTGAACTAAAGGCAACAGTCACACAATACTACCCACTCGAAACACTATCTAAACACAGACCGCACAAGTTAACCACAGAACAACGAGCGAGTAGCGAGTAGCTAGTAGCAAGTAGCAAGTAGCGAGTAGCAAGTAGCGAGTAGCTAGTAGCAAGTAGCAAGTAGCAAGTAGCAAGTAGCGAGTAGCAAGTAGCTAGTAGCAAGTAGCTAGTAGCGAGTAGCGAGTAGCGAGTAGCAAGTAGCAAGTAGCGAGAGGCGAGTAGCAAGTAGCGAGTAGCGAGTGGCGAATAGCGAGTAGCGAGTGGCGAATAGCGAGTAGCGAGAGGCGAGAGGCGAGTAGCAAGTAGCGAGTAGCGAGTGGCGAGTAGCGAGTAGCGAGAGGCATCTGTCCCACATCACAGAGCCTCCAGAGTGAAGATAGTCCGCGGCCTTTGTCCTCCTCCCCAGCAGGTGTGCACCGGCTGTGCGCTGCGATTGGACGACGTCAATCCAATCACCATCTTCAGAGGCGGACCAGAGGATGGGCAGCCAATGACGTTGGAGCAACCACACAGCTCATTTGCATAATCACACACACAGCTGAAAACACTCACAGGCAGATTCATGAGCAGACAAACAGCGAGCGTAACAAAAGTGAAACCAAAACCCGATCTGTTTGGGATGCTTACAGAATCCTTTTACTCCATGTATAGCGTCTAAACGGATGGCATTTGTATTAGGCCTGTCTTCAGTCCCGCCTCAAAACCCACCTCTTCAACTCTGCATCCATAAGCCCCTCCCCCTCTCAACCAACTTCCTCCTGACTGCTTTTCTGTTTTGTTTGTCTACCCTCCCTCCCAAATGTAAAGCGTCTTTGGGTTCAAGAAAAGCGCTATAGAAATAAAATGTATTATTATTGTTGTATTATTGTTAACACGTTTATGCCGACAACTAAGCTATGAACCTTTCGAAAAGCATGTTAAAATGAAGTAAAAAGTCCCCATGGATTTATTTAATCTCCCCAAAATACAAATACATACTAGTATTTGAGTCTTGCGAGTCATCATGATTAATCAGATCAAATGTACATCGATTGACGGACACTATACTCACTTGTAGATATTGTGCTTTTCTATTCTCCGTGGCCCTTTCACACACGTACTGTACATGCACACTCCGCTGGTCCTGTCTGTCATTGGTAGAAACTCTCCAGACCCCCTGCTGTTCCTTCCCCCCTTTAGACATTAAAGAGGGTCATGCCTCTGACCTCTCAGCAGCAGAAATAGACAGACAGTCTGACACACTGACCGACAGCTCAAAATGCCCCCCCCCCTGTACCGCACTCTAAACTGCGAAGTGACTCACTAGACGTGGCATGTGGCCTGTAAATCTCTGAGCTGTTGCTGCAGCGTTTCATCACTCAGTCCCTCCTCCTTCCCGTTGTGTTCAATTACTCCACATGTGCCGCGTGTGTGTTTCAATTAGATCCAATCAGGCTCTCCGGGTTTTGTTGGTGGGCTTTCATTACCTTACTGTAATAACCTCTCTCCGGTGAGAAGCTGTCACGGGAAGTCTCCTGAAAATCATGTTGTTAAATGATAATAATAATAACTTGAACTGATATAGCGCCTTTCATAACCTCAAGGTCCGGGCAGAAATGGAAGTGCAACATTGCAGTGTGAGTTATTGTTGGAAGGCGATGTTGAACAGATGAGTTTTCAGGGTTGATTTGAAGATGTTGAGAGAAGGGGCGTTGCGGATTTCAGCAGGGAGGGAGTTCCAGAGGGTGTGGCAGCGACACTGAAGGCATGGCCCTCGAAGGTGCGGAGGCTTGAAGGTGGAATGGAGAGCGGGCCGGAGTCTGAGGATCGAAGGGTGCGGGGCGGGGGGTGGAGGAGATCTGTGAGGGACTGAGGGGAGAGGGCATGGAGGGGCTTGGAGGTGAGGAGGAGGAGTTTGTAGGTGATGCGGGACTTGACCGGGGGCCAGTGGGAGGGTGGAGAGAGTGGGGGGGATGTGCTGCCAGGGCTCTGTGCGTGTGAGGACCCTGGCAGCTGAGTTCTGGATGTACTGGAGCCTGTCCAGGGTTTTGCTGGGAACCCCGGACAGGAGTCTGTTGCAATAGTCCAGGCGTGAGGTAATAAAACAATGTATCAGCTTCTCTGCAACAGTCGGACAGTGATGGCCGGAGTCTTGATATGTCTCCGAGCTGGAAGAAGGCTTGATGTGGTTTTGAAATGAGAGGGTTGAATCCAAGACAGGACTTGAGGGGATGGGGAGATGAAGGAACCGTCGATGTTGAGGAGCAGATCTCCAAGCTTCCCGAGCCGTGCCTTGGGGGCCGCAGCCATGAGCTCAGGTTTATCACTGTTTACTCTGAGTGGGTTGGTGGTCATCCAGGCTTTAAGTTCGTGTAGGCAGTGGATTAGTGACTGAGGGGGAGAGGGTTTTGTGCCGATGTACAGTTGGGTGTCGTCGGCGTAGGAGTGGAAACAGAGACCATGATATCACCAATCAGAAGGATGTATATTCTAAATAGAATAAATGACTTTGGACGTAACTTTAGATATTTGTATATTTCAATAATAAGAACGAGACTTGACGTAGACGTGTTGGCAACACTGCTGAGAAGAGACAGAGGCCTCCTGCTTTTATTATATTTTTGGAAAAGCTATCGGCCAGGGTCACATACAGAAAAACATACGAAGGTCTGGGCCCCGCATTAGAGGTATATTGCCTAAATTATAAGTTAGCAAAATCAATCAAATGTGGGTCAATGATGCTTGATACTTGAAAATACAAAAGCCCCAGATTGAGTATGAAGGGGAAATATGAAGCGTCTATTTCAAGCTGGGTATGGAAATAAGTTATCGTGCTTTTCGATAAACTAAGATTGACTGAATGTATTTGAAGTGGGCTTATTAACACGTGAATACTACTGTGTAATATATTTGTATTGAAGAAGTCAAATATACAGTAAGACAAGCATACGTTTCCGGTGTGGGCCATACTCCTATTTACTTAATACAAATGGACAACAGGCAGTAGTTTGGACACCCTTGCTATAGGCCAGTGTTTCTCAAACCTTCTCACACCAAGGACTTAACCAATAAAAAAACACTCGCGGACCACCTAACTCCACAAATATCCCAAAACATATCGTTTTTCTAGAACAGATTATAAATCGCCTGGAAATGGTACAAAAAAGTGGCAACATGTGTGACGAAGGTGTTGCCCTGAGCTTTATCATGCAATATGATGTGAAACTTAGGCTCGTTCCATTGCGGAGATATTCCCGCGAGAGTGCGGAAAACTTAAATGTATTTATTTATTTCAAATGTGAAATGTTACCAATATACTCACGGACCACTAGGGGGCGCTCACGGACCACACTTTGAGAAGCACTGCTATAGGCTAATAGGAGCTTTAGCAATGTGCTATAACTGTACAAAGAAAGTCATACTGATGCTCTCATACCACAGTTACACATACCACGCATGTCATTTTTAATAACCTTTCAAAAGAATGGTTTGGAGGGCAACAGAAGGTTATGGATCGAGTCGTGTTAGAAGAAGTTGTGGTGCAGTTATGGTATTTTTAATGCAAGGCTACGTTGTTCTAAAGTTACAAATGTGTCTGACCGTGACCTCGAGGGCGTCTTCTCTTCTGGGATGAAGTATTATTATTCCTCATTACTTGAACCGTCTGCCATCAGTTTCAAACCACAGCAAAGTCTCTTTCGAGCTGTTCAGCCTCTCGAAGACCCAGCAGGCTCTGGGCGTTTGGAAAATGGAAAACACCCCAGGAGATGAATCTTCTCCCCACGTTCACAGTGTCAGAAACAGCGCAGTGTACTCATGGACGTCTGGGGGAGACTGTGTGTGCCTCACCAAAATGAATAATGGAGTACAAAGCCCTGAGTCAGCTCCCCCCCCCACACCACCCGAGAGTTTGATCTGAAAAGTCAATTTCACAAATGGGTGCGTTAGCCACAGTGATCAATTCCTCCGCCTCAGACTGCTGAATCACATCTTGTGTGTGTGTGTGTGTGTGTGTGTGTGTGTGTGTGTGTGTGTGTGTGTGTGTGTGTGTGTGTGTATCTGCTGGGGCTGCTGTTTCTTTGACTGTGAAGAAAGAAATTTGAGATCTGTATGTTTGACGAACAATTAGGGAAATATCATATTGATTAATTATTCATATTAATATTTATTTCATGTGTATTTTCTACTTTTTTAATGTCTATTTAAGATGTTTATATTTTGAATTGTTATTTTTAGTCTTTTAATTTCTGTAATGTACAATGCCTTGTCTTTTTATGCTGCTGTTGGGATCAATAAACTACCCTATCATCTTATCTTAATAGGACACATAGGACACTTAAAGAGGCCCTATTGTGCTCTTCCCTGTTCTATAGGTTTTAGTGCATGTAAATGGTCTGCAAAGGCTAAAATCCCCAAGTTCCCTCCATTTTCTCTTGGAGTCCTTTGTTTGATTCCAGAACACAGTGACTGAGAGGACTCTTTAAAGTAGAGACACTACATACTGATATACACCTGAACATCAGCAGGAGAGGACTCTTTAAAGTAGAGACACTACATACTGATATACACCTGAACATCAGCAGGAGAGGACTCTTTAAAGCAGAGGCACTACATACTGATACACCTGAACATCAGCAGGAGAGGACTCTTTAAAGTAGAGACACTACATACTGATATACACCAGAACATCAACAGGAGAGGACTCTTTAAAGTCGAGACACTACATACTGATATACACCTGAACATCAGCAGGAGAGGACTCTTTAAAGTAGAGACACTACATACTGATATACACCTGAACATCAGCAGGAGAGGACTCTTTAAAGTAGAGACACTACATACTGATATACACCTGAACATCAGAAGGAGAGGACTCTTTAAAGTAGAGACACTACATACTGATATACACCTGAACATCAGCAGGAGAGGACTCTTTAAAGTAGAGACACTACATACTGATATACACCTGAACATCAGCAGGAGAGGACTCTTTAAAGTTGAGACACCACATACTGATATACACCTGAACATCAGCAGGAGAGGACTCTTTAAAGTCGAGACACTACATACTGATATACACCTGAACATCAGCAGGAGAGGACTCTTTAAAGTAGAGACACTACATACTGATATACACCTGAACATCAGTAGGAGAGGACTCTTTAAAGTAGAGACACTACATACTGATATACACCTGAACATCAGCAGGAGAGGACTCTTTAAAGTAGAGACACTACATACTGATATACACCTGAACATCAGCAGGAGAGGACTCTTTAAAGTAGAGACACTACATACTGATATACACCTGAACATCAGCAGGAGAGGACTCTTTAAAGTTGAGACACCACATACTGATATACACCTGAACATCAGCAGGAGAGGACTCTTTAAAGTCGAGACACTACATACTGATATACACCTGAACATCAGCAGGAGAGGACTCTTTAAAGTAGAGACACTACATACTGATATACACCTGAACATCAGTAGGAGAGGACTCTTTAAAGTAGAGACACTACATACTGATATACACCTGAACATCAGCAGGAGAGGACTCTTTAAAGTAGAGACACTACATACTGATATACACCTGAACATCAGCAGGAGAGGACTCTTTAAAGTAGAGACACTACATACTGATATACACCTGAACATCAGCAGGAGAGGACTCTTTAAAGTAGAGACACTACATACTGATATACACCTGAACATCAGCAGGAGAGGACTCTTTAAAGTAGAGACACTGCATACTGATATACACCTGAACATCAGCAGGAGAGGACTCTTTAAAGTAGAGACACCACCATGTTAATTCACAGTTTCCTGGCTGTCTTGGCCCTCAGACTTTATCGCTAAACAGCGTTCCAGTTCTCATGCTGACCTTCACTCCTTTCTGAACCAGCTGTGTGTTTATTAGACATTTTAGATTTTACAACTGCTTCCTGAGAGCTGTGACTAAATTAGAAATGTTCGCCCGTGCTGTTACAATTAATGCTATAACTCTGAGTATTATATACAGAACATTAATATCTCCTGCTGTTAGAGACAGTGTATAACAACTCGTATAAAACAGCTCCTCTGTCCCCAAGAGTCCTCTTTAAAAAACATATGTTTACTTTACAGTGTTGGAAAGATACAATGAAAGGTCTGGAAATTATTAAATTTTTTTAAGCGCCACATGACATTTGTTCTAGACAATTACTATCTGTGATAGTGAGCACTTCTCCTTTGCCGAGATGATCCATCCCACCTCACAGGTGTGGCATATCAAGATGCTGATTAGACCGCATGATTATTGCACAGGTGTGCTTTAGGCTGGCCACAATAAAAGGCCACTCTGAAACGTGCAGTTTTGGGGGGGTCCGAAAACCAGTCCGAAAACCAGTCAGTATCAGTAACCCTAACCCTACCCCTCACACCAGATACTGACTGGTTTTCGGACCCCCCCAGACCCCCCCAAAAAAGCAAAACTGCACGTTTCAGAGTGGCCTTTTATTGTGGCCAGCCTAAGGCACACCTGTGCAATAATCATGCTGTCGAATCAGCATCTTGATATGCCACACCTGTGAGGTGGGATGGATTCTCTCGGCAAAGGAGAAGTGCTCACTATCACACATTTTTTCAGATTTGTGAACAATATTTGAGAGAAATGGTTATTTTGTGTTTATAGAAAAATGTTTTAGATCATCTCAGTTCATCTCGTGAAGAATGGGAGCAAAAACAAAAGTGTTGCGTTTATAATTTTGTTCAGTGTATATTCGAATTCAAATAAGATTAAGCCAGTGTTAGTGCTGGTGCATTAGTTTCATGCAGCCAAGTGCGAATTGGTATAGGTGTTTTCGGTCGTTTTCATGGCCAAAGTGCAGTGGAAACAGGTGGAAGAAGATGTGTAGACTTGTTGCTGTCCTGTATCAATGGACAGTTCCTTCCACAATGTTGCAGCCAGGATAGCAAATAAGCATGTTTTTATTGAGGGGTTTCTGTTAGAGCCAATATTTCGTATAAGAAAGGCCACCTAATCGTGACGTCTGTAGTCAACTAGAGTAGCAAAGACTACAATTCCCAGGGCACCTCCTCTAAAGTGACAGAGACGGGTAGCGACCTGTATCGAGGCAGCTTTTAACCATTTAATTAACCTTTAAGTTACCAAGTTATATAAGCCTTAACAAAGAAAGAAAGCCAGAAAGATACTAAGTTGTTTGTTATTTAATTTGCGTTTTGCCTCTTTGTTTTGACTATGGTGAGGCGTCTTTTCTTTGTTGCATGTGTAGAAGTTTGTTGTTTTATTCGGAGCAAACCCATTGCATTATATCATCCAAACCATCGGAGGCCGAGCGACTCATCAACACAAATATAAAGGACAGAAAACAAGCAAAAAATGTCAGTTTAAGGCGTCTAGTGGCTCGATGGAGAAATGAGGATGGAAGCCACGGGGACAGGATCCCTTCACAGCACTGTAACACCACTCAGATTGTCCTTCTGCTTTGTCCCCTCCAGAGATCCGTAATGGCAACCTGAAGAGCATCCTGGGCCTCTTCTTCATCCTGTCGCGCTACAAGCAGCAGCAGCAGCAGCAGCAGCAGTACTTCCAGTCTCTGGTGGAGCTCAGCCAGCAGAGCAGCAGCTCCTCAGCCTCCAGCAGCCGGACCGCAGACATGCAGTCCAGGTACCTCACTCAGCTGATACGTAGGCCCTATTCCAAACCACACCCTACCCTCTCCCCTCCGTCTGTAGTGACACTCGCAGCTGAACGAGTGTTTGAAAAACAATATCACTGGTCCCCGGGTGGAGCTACTTTTTTCAAAATCGAAACATTTCAGACTTTTTCTCAAAATTCTGACTTTTTCTGAATGCTTAAAAATGTTAATAATCCCTGGTCCCAGGCTTGAGCTTGAATATCAGGATCCATGTGTTTCTGATCCTCTCCAGAAGGGAAGGAGTCATCACATACAGAGCATCAGCTAGTTCCTGAGCAGTGTCCTTCACATGCTGATATCAAGAGAGGGAGTCACTCAGTCACAAGATGGAGGAACAGAAAGCAGTATTCAATGTTTACTTCAGATCAGCTCCACGTCAGAAATGAGCATGCTTGATGTTTCTCTCCATAGAGGCTGAATCATCATGTTCATCACATAGCTATCATCTGCCTCAAATAGTCCTGATGCTCTTCCAGGTCCTCACACATCCTGTACTTGAGTAAAAGTAGAAGTACGAGAGTGTACAGGGCCGCACCTGGCTAATTTGGGGCCCCAAGCGACATTGTGAGATGAGCCACGAGAGGAATGAAAACTATTTTTTTGGAAACAAAGTAGGCTACTTTTCAAATATAATTCCTGTTTATTATTATTATTATTATTTCAACACAGTTACTTTTTTTATGTACACAGCTACAGTTGGGATACCTTTGTTATCATGTGACTGGAAGAGGACACAGTAACTCAGAAGGAGGCTGTAAAAACAATTTTCCCTCTCCCCGACAGAAACAGGAAATGGCGTAACTTTTCGTAACAACGGCTAAAATATCAGCATCGCTTGGATTACAAATAACAAAAATGAAACTATACAACAATCTTTAATCGTGTTGCCTCTCTTAGTTTTAAACCTGATGTGTTTGTAACAGTCTGTAAATATACACAACGTTATAATAAAATGCACACATTTATCTTGTTCTAGTCTAAACACAGGTATAATCCTAAATTTAAAAAACACGAGGTTACCGTGAAGTTATTAACATCTGTATGACGATATTAAATGTCTGTCTTGTTGTGCAGTTTATCAGTTCATGTTTCCTGGGGGTTGGTTTGGCTCTCGGGTGTTTCCCAGAGGTCGCTAATGTCGCTGGTTTGAATCTTTGGACGCGTTAATAATATCTAGAGTCTCTGCTGGAATACAGATCTGGTTTTTCGCTTCTTAATTGGCTCCAGTTCAAGCTCATTTGAGCAGTGACTGTCTGTCAGAGCAGAATGAGGCACAGCCTTCTGAAATGTGTCTCATTAAGGCTTCTGCCGAGTCAGCTCCATGAGGAGGACGAGGCGGAGACAAGCTGGAGGATCTACAGTACCTTAGCCGCAGAGTGCATGTGCTTTCATACTTTTAGTGAAGAGATACATTAGACTCTCATGTCGCTATGTTATTCTACAGGACAAAGGTGTGTGTGTGTGTACGTGTGTGTGTGTGTGTGTGTGTACGTGTGTGTATTACAAGCCATGCATGTATACATAATATACACACATAAAAAGTAGGGTTGCCAGAAACTGACCATGATCAAAATCGATTATTCGGCAGCCCTGGCGAATAATAATCGATTATTCGACCGACCCCTAACCCTAAGCCAGAAAAATAAATAAATACATAAATAATATAAAAAAAAATAGATTTTTAAAAATAATATTCGATTATGGAGACTGTAGCGAATATTCGAATATTCGAATAATCGCTGGCATCCCTAATAAAAACACAGTATATACCCTTATATACATACAAAGCTACATAAATGTATCTTATTTGGGATCCAGATCCACAATCCCAGAAAGAGAGATTGAGAAAACATTTTAAGAAAACTTAATAATTATAATATAATAATGTAATAATAATAATAATATAATAATTCAAACACGAGACACTCAATAATATGAAGACGTGTACGGTGCTGGCAGCTCAGCAGTAAATAGAGCATGATGCCTTCGAGGAGTTTCTAAAGGAAGCTGACCTGACATGCCGCAGCATTTCCCCCTGATCAAGTTACTGTGTGTGTGTGTGTGTGTGTGTGTGTGTGTGTGTGTGTGTGTGTGTGTGTGTGTGTGTGTGGTGTGTGTGTGTGTGTGTGTGTGGTCTAGCATTACTATACTTGTGGGGACCTAAATCTGTTTACATAGTCACGTGTGGGGACTCGCCTCCCTTATGGGGACAAATTGGAGGTCCCCATAAGGGGGGTCATTAATTTTAGGGTGAAGACTTGGTTATGATTAAGGTTAGGATAAGTCTCCAGGAAATGCATGTAAGTCAATGTAATGTCCCCTGAGGTGATTTATACGTGTGTGTGTGTGTGTGTGTGTGTGTGTGTGTGTGTGTGTGTGTGTGTGTGTGTGTGTGTGTGTGTTGTGTGTGTGTGTGTGTGTGTGTGGTGTGTGTGTGTGTGTGTGTGTGTGTGTGTGTGTGTGTGTGTGTGTGTGTGTGTGTGTGTGTGTGTGTAATGAGAGCATTTAGTCTCAGGCCATGTGAGTAAGATGATATCGTCGCTCTGTTTGGACGCGTTATTATGAGGTGGAAGGTCACTTTATCGTGTGTGGGGGGGGTTATTAGGGGCACAGCTGCCTCCCATTCCTACAGTCCCCCCTTAGCAACAGGTGGAGACTGATCTCTCTCACACACACACACACACACACACACACATGTAAACACAATGAATCCTGGAGTGTGGGAGTTCAGTTAATGATAAAGCCGCCGCAGCATCTTCAGCTGAGAAGGTTTGATCGTTTCCCACATCAAGGACATCAGGACATGTTGCTTCTGTGAGGAAAAGTCTGCACGTATAGCGTCTTGTTGGTGCAACATCAATTTAAGTGTGTGTTGGACTGGTTTCCGGCCCAAATAAAAATTCTGATAGGGCGACAGGACGCTCATCGTCGGCCTGACATCGGCTTGGAGTGTCCGGGGCTTTAGGTTTTAATACAAATCTTTTAGTCGTGTTTTTTTTAGGATTCTTCTTTAATAATATATTTATGAAAGTAACACAAACCTTAAGCTGATTCTGAAACCCTCTGCTACTGCGAGGACACTCGTCAAAAACTCATATTAAACACCATTTAACACACAGACACACACACACACACTTTATTCTGATTTTAAGATCACAGTGTTTCCAAAGAAGAATTAGACCAATTCTTTCAGGCTAATAATCTGTAAAGCTTTCTAAATTATCAAATTATCACACCACACACACACACACGCCACACACACCACACGCACACACACACACACACACACACACACACACATTTAGCCCGCTGCACATCCTCACTGGTGTTACTGGGCTTTCTATAGACACCACCTGCTGGTCTGACTGGTGTCTCTGGGGTGTGTGTGTATATTTATGTGTGTGTGTGTGTGTGTGTGTGTGTGTGTGTGTGTGTCCGAGGGTGGAAGTCCCTCATTGGTCAGATCCCGACAGCGTGGAGCCGCGGGAGGTTTTTCAGAGCAGTAGTTTAGCCTCAGCACTCCCTCCCTCTTTACCTTTTATCATGTCCCGGGGCGAACAAGTAGACCCCCCGCTGTGCCGAGCCTCTCGCCTGCCCACCGCCGTGACCAGGAGGAACCAGGTGCATTATGGGAGAGCCGACGCATCTCCTAGGTACAGCATTAGATCGTGTGGGTGTGTGTGTGTGTGTGTGTGTGTGTGTGTGTGTGTGTGTGTGTGTGTGTGTGTCCATCAAGGAATGAGATGTTTGGAGCTTTCACACTCGCTGATATAATATGTCAGTGGCATCATGAAGTGTCCTGGTTGAGAGAGACCGTCAGACAGAGATATGAATGATGTCTTGGTCTTTGTTACGGCATACTGTGAGAAGAAGTTTGAGAGGAAGTCATGATTACACTTTTCCGTGCCTGAGTAGATAATAAAAGGAAGAGTGTAAAATACAACCGTGATAGCATGTGTTGTTACGCTTGGTGAGCTGGAGACACCCTATGAACTCAAAGTGTTTCCAAAAGAAGAAGAAGATAAAATATCTCAGGCTGACTTTGAGTGAAACATATAGAATATAAACCACAAGACAGTTTGAACGATGCAGCCGTAAAAACATCGATATTTGGAAGAATCTGATATTGAGTAATGTCACACGGTTTGAGGTAATATGCGTCCAGCTTGAGTAGAAGTAAATAAAAGGTGGGGGTTCATCTGTAACCCAGGCACAGTGTCGTTCAGAAAAAGGAAATAATTCGTCTTCGTGGACAGGTTGATGTATATTTGTACTATAGGCTACGTGCAAGAAAATTCCTCTTTGTACACTTAAGCGGGCAGTACTGAGGCTCGAACAGATGTTGTGTGCCAGAGTTACAAAAATACGATTACACATATAACACAGCAGCATAATAATACAACTGTACACTAACAGTGCAATTAAATAACTACAGACGGTGAGATAATTAATGTAAAGTCCTGTACAGTGATTTAGTAGTGCAAAGACTGCTTGTCACTGTATTTCACATTAACACGTGTGAGTCTGTGTCCGAGCTAACAATGCTAAAAGTAGCTGTTTGAAAGGTGCTGATTGGACCACATTAGACAGACCTCACTTTGGACACGAAGGTCAGCCGACGTCTCGTTTCCTGCTGTCATCACGTCGAGCCGTCTCTATTCTGGATCCGAAACCGTATCGAGCGGAAACCGATAGTCCTCAGACTTTACCACAGTGACTATTAAACCCTGTTGATGTGTGTTGTATTGGATCAAAAGTGACAGATGTCCCACACACACACACACACACACACACACACACACACACACACACACACACACACACACACACACATACCATGTATACATCACTTCAGGGGACATTACATTGACTTATATGCATTTCCAGGAGACTTATCCTAACCTTAACCATAACCAACACATGCCTAACCCTAACCCTAAACCTAACCAAGTCTTCACCCTAAAATTAATGATCCCCCTCATAGGGACCTCCAATTTGTCCCCATAAGGGAGGCGAGTCCCCACAAGTATAGTAATGTAAACAGATTTAGGTCCCCACAAGTATAGTAATGCTAGTTCACACACACACACACACACACTTCTGCTTTCCACCAGCAGTGTGAGATCCTGGTGTCTCTTTTTCCACTCTGGAAACATCTGAAATGCTGTGGGTTGGGGAGCCGCTGCAGGCTGGGGACCGTCTGCTTCATGTTTCACTGCATTATATAAATATAACGGCGTCAAGAGGCGTCTTGTGGTGGAAAAATGTTACACTCAAAGTCAAACATTTAAAGGGTTTGCACGATACCTACAGCTTAGTCCAAGGTTCCTTCCACATTTAATATAATTAAGACATAAAAAAAGTAATATTAGTGAAAAAAGTCACTCATATTGGTTGTGAAACCTTCTCTCATATGTCTGGGACCTTTGTTGCTGTTAATAACTATGGTTCTTCTTTCAAACAGTCCTGCGCCACACAACCTGAATACAAACACACAAACTCCTTTTAAATTGATTTAAACTCAACCCTTCTTTCTATTAAAAAGTTCAGAAATGCATTTTAAAGTGGCTTCATTCATCTCGGTGTAAGCGTGCCCTGTCTTTGGGATACATCTAAATCCCCACACTTGACGCCTTCAAAAGGGCCCTCAAGTCCCATCTGTTTTCCAAGGCTTTCGGCCCCTAATCGATCTGTTGTTTTGTTATGTTTTTTTTTGCCATACTACTTGTAAAGCGACCTTGGGTCCCTTGAAAGGCGCTATATAAATCAAAGCTATTATTATTATTAAAGTATTTCATAGAGCAACAAATAGGGACATATTTTGCTGCCGGACATCATTAACTGGCGTCTTAATGATCATTATTGCACGGCTTGGTTGAATAATGGATTCTGATTGGTCAATTTGGACATTCCAAAGGTTGTTCGTTCTCACTAACATACCGTTGCTAAGGAGAACTGACCGTTGCTATGGAGGATGAAGGGACTGTGTGAAGCCATATAAATCCGCAGAAAGAAGTCCGGTGGATTTTGTGCGATGTGAATCTGTTGGCACTCGGAGAAAGGCTTTTCGAGAATTAGGAGCTGATTAAAATGCTGCTCAACACCTTGGAAAGTTCATTGTCATTCATAGATCAACCTCCCATTCCCGTTCTCTGAACAAAGCTTTAAATATCACACTGTCGCTCTCAGGCGGCTGATTTATTCCACAGACTGATGACATTTATTTAAGATATTGACAGAGAATCACCCAGAAACTTCTTCACCAGTCCTTCTGTTCTTCTTCTATATTAGAGCAGAGGTGGAAGAAGTGTTATTTTCCTTCTCTTAAAGGGGACCTATCGTGCAGAATGCACTTGTTGATGTCTTCTCTCCATCACCACGTGTCCCCGGTGTGTCGGGGAACTCACGCAGCGTCAGGAGATAAAACCCTCTCTCTTTTCCTCTGTACCCAAATCTCTAAAAATGGGGAACCACGGAGCTGATCCAGATTTGCGTCCGATATGACGTAACATCTGAAATGTGGACCCACGGGCCAATCAGAAACGTTGCTATCAGAAACAACGCCCGACTGTTCTGGACGTAATATGGTCGGTGTTTACATTAGCATCGCTAACACTCAGAGCTAACCTGTGCTGGAGAGCATGTGTGTGAAGAAGCAGGAAGTAGAAAGGAACTCACCTTGTGGTGTAACCGGCAAGAGAGAAAGCCTTTGAGCTCCAGACTGTTTCAGATCCTTGATGATCCATGATATGGAGTTTCATCACGGCAGCATTTAGTTTAGACGGTAGCTGCCGGGTCCCGCATGAGCTCAGACCCCTCCTCTTTAAAGCTTTATCCCCGAATCAGCACTTTAGAAACAGGAAGTGAAACAGAGGGATATGAGGCGTGGCTAGAACGATCTGTTTGGTATTTTGAGCAAAACTCTTCATAGACATATTTTCTATATATTTTTATATATCTGAGAGCTGTGCTGTCGGCTACAAATAGCATAATAGGTGACCTTTAAGTAGAATAACTAATACTGCACTGTAAAAGTACTCCATTACAAGTAAAAGTACTGCGTGTGGAATGGTACTTAAGTGGAAAATGTACTTTAAATATTAGGAGAAGAAGTGCTTGCTGTATTAAATAAAAATAAATACATATTTAAGATGCAAAGCAGGAAATCTTCACGTTTAAAAGCTGGAACTGTTTTTACACAAAATAAAATGTAAAAAAATAATTAGATTGCTTCCAATTCAATTCCTATGAACTCACTCATTGTTTGTGGTGTTCATAAATAGACCAGTGAAAGAAGTCCAGATGATAAGCGCTAAATGAAATAGATGGACGCCTGATTGGCAAAGAAAACGTCCTTTTGGTGACACATTTCTTCTTTACACGATAATGAATATATAAAATCATGTGTTTCAGCCAAACCATGTTTTGTATCTGTGACCTGTGATATAAGATACGATAAGAAGTACTTTATTGATCCCAATGTGGCAATAGTTTGTGTTACAGCAGCGTAAAAAGACAAGGCATTGTACATTAGAGAAATTAAAAGACTAGAAATAAAGAATCCAAAATGTAAAACATCTCAAATAGCGTTAAAAAAGTAGAAAATATGCATGTTTAAAGTAACAACATATAAAGCAGGATATTATATATATAAAAGTGTGTAAGGAAAGGAATATTACATATGAAATTGAATATGAATGTAAAATGTTCAGTGTGAGTTAAGTCCAGTTATCCAAGAGAAGCTTGTTGAAAAGAGTCAAATAGGAGACCTTTAAAACCCGCCCGTTGTCTTCGGGTCAAATCTGACCGAGTTACTACTTTCAGCAATCATAACCTTTTTTGTTTTACATTCGATTGCATTCAGGCTTCATGATATCCTTCACAGGAGACATAGGAACATATAAAATGGCTGATCACCACTTTCATTGCATTCTGGATGATTTAGCCAACTTTGAAACACCCACTGCCGCCATGAAGAAAAATAATTAGTAACCATCGGGATCAGATCACACACACACACACACACGCACACACGCGCACACACATACCATGTATACATCACTTCAGGGGACATTACATTGACTTACATGCATTTCCTAGAGACTTATCCTAACCTTAACCATAACCAACACATGCCTAACCCTTACCAAGTCTTCACCCTAAAATGAATGGCGAGTCCCCACACGCGACTATGTAAACAGATGTCCCCACAAGTATAGTAATGCTAGACCACACACACACACACCAATTTGATACATTTCCCGCTCTTATGCGCCCCTCCCCCGACATGGATCCCACATGGCACACCAACACATGTTCAGTGTCTGTTCTTTGTATATTTACTGCAGTTCTTCATGGATACCAGTACTCTGATACAATATGTACAGTTTGAAAGGCTGTGAAATGAAATGTGGTGATGATTAATGTTTTTTGTGTTAATGTAAGCAGTTAAAACAAGACTGGTCACATTTGACCGCGAACACCAAAGTGTGGGGCGAAGGCAATAGGAGGGTTAAAACAATTAAAAATACTTTAACAGTCTCGTGGTAATGAAAACCTCAGAGGGCGAAGAAACACCCACTCGCTGTTAGTCATCCGAAGAGACGGGAATCAGCCGCTACATTCATGCTGGACAGGAAGTAGTTAAGCTCCTTCATAAAAAGAGATGCCTTTCATCATCACGCCTGTAAACAATGGAGAGTAACGCGTCCAGGTGGCAGAGCTGCTGGGCGTGTTCAGAGCGGACTGAGGGACTCCGGACTTGTGAGGGAGGCTCACTTGTTGTCGTGAACCGAGTGGACAGATCATGTAGTCATTCCTTCTTTTTTAAACAAGCCGAAACCCACCGGATTAACGGGATATCATTTCACTTACAAAAGATCTGGTTTGATTTCCCGTCACGGCTTCGTGCGTGATTTTCTCTTTTTTACTCACATGTACTAAGTACTGTATACTAAAGTACACATGTGAGGTACTTCAGTTGAGTATTTTCTATAAGTGCCACGTTATACTTCTACTCCACTTAATTTCTATATATTTTTTACAGCTGTCGTTACTTTTTAAATTAAGATTCTCACACGAAACGTATACAAAACTTTAAACCGCGATGTTTTGATGAAGATTCAACTAAACGAAAAAATCAAGAAGAACAAAATGAAACTAAAAGGAAAGTTTGTCAACATTTAATGTATTTTAAAATGTTTTAAAGCTTCGCAATCCTGCTAGAAATCATCCTTTTTATGTTGTATCTACCTTATAGCGTCTTCTTACGTCACTGTAAGAGAATACAGTTCCTACTTTGTGTACCATGTAATCCATTGCTCCGGTCATAAATAAGCTCGTGGTAATCGTCATGTGATAGAAGTAAACACGCAGAGTACAGCGCAGCACGTGTGTCCCTCTCTCTCTCTCCCCCCTCTGTGTCTGAATGCCTCTTTCATCGCTGGTTATCATATTAAAGCATGAATTAAAGAAGGTCTCAGTCCTTCTCTAACTGTCCGTCTCTCTTCTTCTTCTTCTTCTTCTTCTTCTTCTGCTCTCTGCAGTCTCACAGCGCGGTATGCAAGTCCTCCGGGCCACAGTGGGTTAGGGTCACCACAGAAGAAAAATACGAGGTAAATATCACGAATGAATGGTGTTTTCATCTGATTCTAAAACCTTCTTTGTGTTCGGCTTTTCCATTGCTCTGTGCATGAACCTTATCCTTCGTGGAACTGTCCTTAATGTGATGTTGCGTAATGTTATCATGTGTTTGTTAAAAGGGCTTTCTGTAGAGTCAACTACTTTGTTTTGACCATTACATGTGTTATGGCTCAAGAGGCCACAACAGAGAGGAGACGCACCATAGCAACGGTTCATAAAATATGTTTATTGGCGTGGTGTCGCGTGTAAATGCAGGGTGAGGGTTGCATGGACGTGTACAGTATGTGTGAGGTGCACAAAGTAAAGCAACTGAAGTAACAAATAGCATACTCAACAGAACCGGGTGCCTGCAGGGCAGTGTTTCTCAAACCTTCTCATACCAAGGACTTAACCAATAAAAAAACACTCGCGGACCACCTAACTCCACAAATATCCTAAGACACATCGTTTTTCTAGAACAGATTATAAATCGCCTGAAAATGGTATAAACAAGTGGCAACATGTGTGACGAAGGTGTTGCCCTGAGCTTTATCATGCAATAGAAAGTGAAACTTAGGCTCGTTCCATTGCGGAGATATTCCCGCGAGAGTGTGAAGAACTTAAATGTATTTATTTATTTCAAATGTGAAATGTTACCAATATACTCACGGACCACTAGGGGGCGCTCACGGACCACCAGTGGTTCGCGGACCACACTTTGAGAAGCACTGCTGTAGGGGAGACCGGGGGTGCGTCTCACTTTAGTTATTTTTCATTTCGTCGCTCCTCTGGCTCGGTATCACCGGAAGTTGATTTGTCTGCGCCATCTTGAGTCCCAGTGGCCTTATTTGTGCCCGAGGACCGAGGAGCGATAATCGAGGAACTACCAGACCATCCTCCGGTGAAATCCTCAGACATTCGTCCCACCCCCTTACTGTGTATCGCTCACTGATTGGACGATGCAACGCATGCACTGATCTGGCTGCTGTCAGGCGATCAGCTGTGCGGCGTCCTCACAAACGGACGTCCGGAGGAAACGACGTCCCATTGCTCTTGAAACTAATTTCCCTGCTTCTCGTGGTTTCCTCGCGTCTCTCCGTGCTTCCCTGGTGGGAGGGACTAGTCGCAGGGAAACAACGCAAGTGAAGGATGCAAGGAATCCATTTAACCGAAGTGAGATGCAGCCAGGACCCAGCACAGCCACACCCTCTCCAGATGAACCCACAGCATCACACATGCCAAAAGGAAAAGTTAATAGGTGAAAACACGAAGGTTAAGTTAACTGTCTTTGTGGGTGATGTTTGACGGTCACTTCCTCGTCTGTGGTATCTTTTGAATAAGGTGGATTTGAGGGGAATTTGCCTTAACGTTGTTTATATCCGCACAACCTGCAAACTGAAGACCTTGGTGGCAAAACATTTGGCAGAAGAAATAATCCGTTTGACCTCTTCCTCTCCTCGTCATCCTCACTGTGTCTCATACTCTTCCTCTGTCTTAAAACCAACAGCAGGACTTACGTCACGTTTCCCTTTCAAGCTCCGTTTTGCTGATGCATTATCAAACATGTATTTTGGAAGATGAAAGAATGTTATGATAAAAGGATCTCCCTTTGATTCCCATTTGAATTGCCTCAATCTCAGCGTCGGTTCTCCTCACGGTTCACCTCTCCTTTCTCTCGTCTGGCTGCAGTCGCTCCCGCCCTGCGTCCATTAGCTTCTCAGTCAACTCTCTTTTGTTCTCTTTCTTGTCCTCTTCGTTTGTTATCATGTATTGTTCTGTCGCTCACTCTTCCCCTTGGTGATTGATCGTATCTTTACTTACATATTTCCATTGTATGGAACAATTGGTCCTTTGTGTCCTTCCATAACACGGTGACATCACGATATAACACTCACGCTCCGATTGGCTAGCGCTCCAACACATTGTACGTGATCTCTAACCATCTCTCAGCGGTTCACACAATCACAACAGAGCCGGCCAGCTAACCAATCAGAGCAGACTGGGCTCTGGTTTCAGACAGAGGGTGAAAAGAGGTGCTGCAGCACTACACACTGATATACACCTGAACATCAGCAGGAGAGGACTCTTTAAAGTAGATACACTACATACTGATATACACCTGAACATCAGCAGGAGAGGACTCTTTAAAGTAGAGACACTACATACTGATATACACCTGAACATCAGCAGGAGAGAACTCTTTAAAGTAGAAACACTACATACGGATATACACCTGAACATCAGCAGGGGAGAACTCTTTAAAGTAGAGACACTACATACTGATATACACCTGGACATCAGCAGGAGAGGACTCTTTAAAGTAGAGACACTACATACTGATATACACCTGAACATCAGCAGGAGAGCACTCTTTAAAGTAGAGACACTACATACTGATATGCACCTGAAGATCAGCAGGAGAGGACTCTTTAAAGTAGAGACACTACATACTGATATACACCTGAACATCAGCAGGAGAGAACTCTTTAAAGTAGAAACACTACATACGGATATACACCTGAACATCAGCAGGGGAGAACTCTTTAAAGTAGAGACACTACATACTGATATACACCTGGACATCAGCAGGAGAGGACTCTTTAAAGTAGAGACACTACATACTGATATACACCTGAACATCAGCAGGAGAGGACTCATTAAAGTAGAGACACTACATACTGATATACACCTGAACATCAGCAGGAGAGCACTCTTTAAAGTAGAGACACTACATACTGATATACACCTGAAGATCAGCAGGAGAGGACTCTTTAAAGTAGAGACACTACATACTGATATACACCTGAACATCAGCAGGAGAGGACTCTTTAAAGTAGAGACACTACATACTGATATACACCTGAACATCAGCAGGAGAGGACTCTTTAAAGTAAAGACACTACATACAGATATACACCTGAACATCAGCAGGAGAGGACTCTTTAAAGTAAAGACACTACATACAGATATACACCTGAACATCAGCAGGAGAGGACTCTTTAAAGTAGAGACACTACATACTGATATACACCTGAACATCAGCAGGAGAGGACTCTTTAAAGTAGAGACGCTACATTCTGATATACACCTGAACATCAGAGAGAGGACTCTTTAAAGAGCCAGTGTGACAAAAATAAAGTTGACATGATTTGTTCGTGTGGTGTGTTTGATAGTGTATGAGAAAAAATGAAAATGGATCAAAGAAAAGACGAGTTTAACGTTAAAGCTCATCAGAGATATTTTGATTTGACAAAGGAATCACGTTTTTAATCAAAGCTATATGTCAATTTCTCTGTATTTAGTTAGTACTAGTTGAGGAATTAAAGACACGATGGAAGTAAATTTCCCCTTCGACATCTGGCCTCCATCTGCATACGAGCGACATTTTCAGCATGACAAAACGACAGCTTTCAGGCAGGGAGACAGAAATATGTTATACTTAATTCAAGGTTTTTGTTGCCCTCTTAATGTTGACAAAGACCAGGCTATGAATGGAAACACCCACGGCCTTTTCTGATGCATTCAGGGTTTCATTCAATGCCTGTTTTTCTCCTTTTACTCCCACCTTGTTCCCTTCTTTCTGTCTGCTACAAGGTTTGTCTTTAATGTGGCTTTAACGCAGTCGAGTAACAGCATGCAAACAAGCAAAAATAATAAGATTGGGATGAAGGAATAATAAAACATCCATCCATCTTCTCCCGCTTATCCGTGGTCGGGTCTCGGGGTATCAGTTCCAGCAGAGAGCCCCAAACGTTCCTTTCCCTCATCAACCAGCTCTGACTGGGGGGTCCCAAGGTGCTCCCAGGCCAGCGAAGAGATATAGTCCCTCCACCTGGTCCTAGGTCTACCCCTCGGTCTCCTCCCAGCTGGACGTGCCTGGAACACCTCCCTAGGGAGGCGCCCAGATGGCATCCTTACTAGGTGCCCGAACCACCTCAACTGGCTCCTTTCGACGCGAAAGAATAATAAAACAATAATGCATCAAATGTAATATCTGGAATCCGTTCATAAAAATCACATCAAACCATAATAGTAAAGATTAAAGGTTGGATATACATTGTTGTGGTAAATCTTGTTATGATCCTTGCGGCAGCGGCCAAATCTGACTTACTTACAAACAGATGGGTGAAAGCATCTGGCAAAAGGGCATAAAAATTGCAATGTAAAGTTATTGTACGATAGCAACAGAATTTTGATGAGATAATTATTTTAGTGTTCTCACAAGGGTCGTGAAAATCCTCCAGCTGCAGCGTGGCAAATCCATATTTGACACTTCACGGCTTTGACTCTGTCGAGAGAAAAAGTGTGAAAGAGAGTAGAGAGAATAAAAACAGCCTTTGGTAAACAAACGAGTAAACGTGTAGGAGGAATAAAGAGCCGTTATATGTTCTCCTACTTCTATGTTTTACTTTTACACCAGTAATGGCTTCAGGTACTGTATATAAATCAAGCTGCCATGAATCAAACTTTTCGATCTATATTCTCTCTCACTTCCTTCGTTCTTTCTCAACACACAGGGGAACACACACTGTCTTCAAGCTCTCAGACTTCATCTTACATCACTGACACTGAGCTGCTGTTGAGACAAAGGTTATTTAATCCTAGACATATTCTTAAAGTGATAGTAATGTGAAATTCAGGTCGGAGTCAATATCTTATTCACCACTCCTTAGGTCCAAGAAAGATTACCTCAGTTTTTATCTTTGTTTAACCCTCCTATTGCCTTTGTTCCCCCCCTCACTTTGGTGTTCGAGGTCAAATTTGACCGGTCCTGTTTTAACTGCTATTACATTAACACAAAAACCCTTAATAATCACCAAATGTCATTTAACGAGGAACTGCAGTAAATATACAAACAATAGACACTGAACA
Organism: Champsocephalus esox; assembly: GCA_036324585.1. Classification (NCBI taxonomy): domain Eukaryota; kingdom Metazoa; phylum Chordata; class Actinopteri; order Perciformes; family Channichthyidae; genus Champsocephalus; species Champsocephalus esox. The sequence goes on from CM070492.1 coordinate 24,848,107, forward strand.
TGTATTGCATGTGCCAGGTGTGATTCACATGGGGGGATTGGTCACATAAGGGGGGGGACATCTAGAGTTTGTGTGGGTGTGTGTGTGTGTGTGTGTGTTTTATCTGATCCCGATGGTTACTAAATCCTTTTCTTTATGGCGGTCAACGGGAACACCATGCAAAGTTGACTAAATCATCGAAAATTCAACGAAAGTGGTGATCAGCCATTGTATATGTTCAAATGTCTACTGTGAAGGATATCATAAAGCCTGAATGCAATCAAATCTAAAACAAAAAAGTTATGATTGATGAAAGTAGTAAATCGGTCAGATTTGACCCGAAGACAACAGGAGGGTTAATTAAATAAAGTTCTGACACATCCAATCATTCATTTGTTACTCAATGAGCAGTTGGAGAAGTGCTTATGTAAATTCATCATCTGCATAGCTATGGTAATTTATTTTGTTGTTTTCCATTATCTGAGCAAGTGGAAGCATGTAGATGTTAAAGAGAAGAGGCCCCAGGATGGAGCCTTGAGGAACTCTGCATGAGTTTGTCAACTTTGACGTGATGCTACCTTTCCTATGTTTTTCTTGTCCTAAAAGTAGGATTCAAACCAATTAAGAACTGTGCCAAATGGAGCCCTTTTTAAAGCGGATTTTTGAGTTGATTTGCACATTAAGATGACAAACCAATTTGTCGATTGACAGAATAATAAGGACTCACTGTTTTGATAACGGATTATTCGTAAAGTGATTTCTCATGAAGAAATAGTGAATATTTGTAGGTTCTTGACAAACAAGACATGTAAGGACATTGCCTTGGACTTGGACCAACTGTAGAGTGATCAATTATATAATTATTGTTTGCAGAAAAGGAACAATTACAACAACAAATGCCTTTCTCCACAAGCAAGGCTGCTCTAACGGCCCGTCCACACAGCGGCATGCGTTGAAGCTTTCCGGCGGGCGTGTCTGAAAATTGACCAACAACCAATCACATGCATCTCCCGCCCCTGACACACAAGCAGCGGTTTGATTGGCTAGAGCTGGTACTGGCTTATGATTCGATTGGCTGACGCTTCTGCCGAGGCTTCAAAAGTTGAACATTGCTCAACTTTTGCAGCGAGCCACGCCAGCAAAGCTCCGCATCGCTTTCCCACAATGCAGTTCGGCGAAAAGTGACGTCACCCCATTCAAAGTGAATGGTGAAGCGTCAACGCACGCCACTGTGTGGATGGGCCGTAAAGGCAGGTCAAGTTAAATCTCAGGTGGATGCAGACAACACACGGAAGAAAAAATTATTGTTTCTTGCCAATACATTTTCTCATGTAGACTTTTTATAGTCCTTATAGTGATGTATCCTCACACCAACCCCTCTGTTTCAGATTACCGGGCCCCTCCAGAGTTCCTGCTGCAGGCAGCGGGGCCTCCAGGAGTTCGGGGTCCTCCAACCTCAACCGTCGCAGCCAGAGCTTCAACAGCATCGACAAGAGTAAACCTCTGCAGTATGCCAGCGGAAACGACAGAGGTGAGGACGCCATATCTGTGATCTCTGTACCATGATGTGAAAGATAGAAGGATAGATTCGTTTATTGTCACTACACAGAGTACGGCGAAATTCCAAGCACTCCCGATGGTGCAATCACACATAACAGCAGTATAAGCATCATTTTGACAATACAAGCTAAAAACGTTTAATATATAATATATAAAGTGACTATAAATTAGACCTATGATACATTGAACAGTATGCTTACAAAACATTACCATACAAATACAAGAACAACACGGTCAACGGTATTATATTTTATTGAATTTTGTCAGAAATACTACAGTGACTCACTCACCAGATATATTATCACAAAGACTTATTGCGCAATATGCACAACATAACTATCAAACACGACATACAATAGAAGGAAGGTTTGTATTCCCCAGATCGAAATCAAATATGGGACAGAGAACAGTCCAGAGCCGTGATCAGCTGGAACTCTGTACCGGTTCACATCACTCAGGAAAATTCTCAAGTACATTTCAAATGGTTGCTAAAAAATTATTTAAGTATTACAAAGTAAATTTGAACTGTGCCTGTGGCTATGTATGCATATATTATTATGTACACTTATTTGTATTTACTTTTGTTTGGCCTTAGGATGGCGATAATTGGATGACCATTTTAGTTTCACTTCATTTCACCGTAAATAGCATGAAATTATGAGCCGTTTTGTTTTAATTTTGTTGTATGTTTATGTGTGTTTTGAGTGTGTGAGGACCCCAGGGAGAATAGCCAATGCTCATGCTAGTGCTAATGGGGATCCTAATAAAGACATAAAAGACATAAGGCAGTTAAAGTAAGTTATTGCACATGTATTTATCAGTGCAATTGATAATTACAAAACTACAAAGGTCATTCAAGAGGCTATATTGTCATGTGCATAGTAGCTACAGTGTAGATATGGCAATGAAAAACATAACCTGAATATATATAGGACATAAAACCAATAAAACGAATAAAATAGTGCAAGAGAATGTTTTGAGATGTGCAAGTAAATACAAAAAAAGGTGGAAGAAGTATGCAGATCCTTCACTAAAGTAAAAATACTAGTTAAAGCAAAAGTCCTGCTTTAAAATGTTACTTCAGTAAAGTATAAACTGTTGGCTGGTTTAATTTGTAACAAAACATCGTATTTTTTATGTTAACATCTTCATTTTTAAGATGAATGTAGTGGATTAATAAGTATAATATTTCCCTTTGTAGTGGAGAAGTGCACACTTTTTAATATCATATTTATATTTTATTTAAAGGTCTTTTTAATAATAATAATAGATTTATTTTGTTAGCGCTTTTACAGGTGCTCAAAGACGCTTTACAGATAGAGTGAAAAGAAAAGATAGGAACAACAAATAAATATATAGTTAAAGTCAAATAATACAAAAACAATTCAAACACATTAAAAGCCAGATGTTCATTTTTGTTTATTCTTATTCATGTTATCCATTTCTTTATTTACATTCTGCTTTCGCACATTTTCTTCGCAATTTGTGATCGTATCAAATCTAATCTAAAAGTATACACAAACAGTAGAGAACAATCCCAAGTCCCGGTGGGTGCCTCAAATATTCAATTAAGTACAATTCCTGAGTAAATGCACTTTGTTACATTCTTCCTCTGCACGATACAACACACACTTTAACATTCCCTGAAGCTCGGGTGGTGTGTAGGTGTGGATGGTGACCACTTGGTGGCAGCGCTGACTCAGACAGACCCTCTCTCTCCACTCTGCTGAATCATCCCCAGATCGTTCCTCTGACAGAGATATAACGGATTCTATTGAAACACGAGAAATGACCGGAGAGGGAAATCCATGCACTGCTGTGTCTGGCATGATGCAGCTAATCAGAGTCATTACGCTGTGTGAGAGGAGTTAGGGCGTACGGCTGTTTATTTAACACCTAATCCACTATTCACAACAAATAGTTAATCAACAGCCTTCTGCTATCTGCTCACATGGCATTCATCACAGGCGTCAGGTACGAGAATGGCCAATTTCGTCCGAACATCTCAAACGGCTGCTATTTAGAACATGTGACACATTTAATAATATGGGCTACTCTAAAAATAAGATGTACTTTATTAATCCCAATGTTGACATTTGTTTTGTTGCAGTAGCATAAAACAAAACAAGGCACCACAAATTAAAAGAGTAGAGATAAACAATTCTAAAATAGAAACATCTCAAAATAGACATAGAAATATAAAATGCACTTTTCTTTTAAAGTGTGTAGCTAGATCAGGGGTGTAAAATTCAATTTCATCGCGGGCCACATCAGCATTATGGCCGGTTGTAACTTTAAGACTAAAATATATATATAAATATATCATATCGGATAGGGTAATAACTTCATAATTAACTACGTCTGAAAGCAGAAGTCTAGGGCAAATCATTGCACGTCTCTTCAGTGAGGATGTCACAATATGATTTTAAGAGAAAAGTCAAATTCTGAGATGCATTGTGGGATAGTTTAGTCAGTTTAGTCAATTCATTGAACATGTGAGAAACAAAAAAATATAACAATAATATATATATATATATATATTCTCTTTTTTTTCACTCAGATTAATAATTATAACAAAGTACCAAAAAATAATAATAATAATAATAATGTTCAGATAGTCTCTGTTCATGGTCAAGAAGAAGCTTAAAAAAAGTGTTCTGGTCCTACCCCCTCTAGCATATATATTTCTTATAAAACATTAGGTCATCGTCATCATGTTTGTCTATATATGGATATGTAGTGTATGGGCAACGTGCTTCTGTAAATCGGCATGTAACCGTATAGTAAACGTATTATTCTTTGCAAGCTCTTGTGGGGCCACAAAAAATGAAGTCACGGGCCGGATTTGGCCCCCGGGCCTTGAGTTTGACACCCCTGAGCTAGATACTCATACACATATATACTATTGGCAAAAAGCATAAAAGGGCCCCTTTCAAAGCATTATTCCAGCCCGTGGAGCTGAGGCAGGATCAGTAGGACGTGATGGAGGTGAAGAAGAGATGCATTTAGACGTTGGAGTAAAAACCAAATCAACAATTGTACTCAAGACGTCCACTTGCTTTGAGATTTCTGTCTGAATTTCTCTGACAGAAAAAGGGACAAAACAACGACCAAATAAATCGTCAGGCAGCTTTTCCTTTCCCCTCGCTTTAAATCCTACAATTTCACTCACTTACGTTTTGATTGAGACAGAAATGGCAGTCCAAGAATTGTGATAAATGCTATTGTTCAGTAAACCGCATCATAAATGTTTCAGTCGAGCAGTTTCCTTTCAAGGTTTTTTTCGGGTGTATCCGTCCTCCTCACACTGCAGCAGACGAGCTTCACTTGGCAGAGATGAGACTCGCTGCAGGGGAGATGAAACTGCGTTTTGGTCCAAAGTAAAGGGAAATGCAAATCAATTGTGGGTACTGTAAATGTCAGCAATGCAGACAAACCCTTGTGGGCAGAACCAGAAACCGAGAGCAGGTGAGAGTGAAACAGAGACACAGGATGCCCCCCCATCTTCTTTATTTATCTTTCTCGTGTTTTTAATCTTAAACAAAGTCAATGTTGTGCTTTGAAGAGGATACAAGGAAGTGGCTTGACAGAAGAACTTCTCATGTGTTTGTTATATGTTTCTGGTGCTTCTGTCTTGATTAATAACCTCACAAAAAAACGTCATTTAAATGTACGGTGCCATAAAACAACGCTTAAGCAGCATATGGATTAGGGCGGGGCTAGTTTATGATTGACAGGTGGCTATCACAGTGAGAATTAATGCTGTGTTTCAATTAGGGCTGAACGATTAATTCAAGTATTTATCACCAATCAGAAGTGCTGTGCTCCACATGTACCAGCCATTGTTAACCAATCAGAAGTGGCCCATGATAGAAGGTGATAGACAGATTGATCCAATCACCTGCCAAGTATTTTTGAAATACTTTTCCAGATGGCTTCCAGTGGAGCTTTAGATGGTTTCTGAGTCAGGTTAGCGACGCTCCATCACGTGTTTCTATCACAGGGTGAATCTGAAACTGAAGCTCGACTTTAAAGCAACCCAACGGAAGCTTCATGTAACTTTAGTTCTTCCAGCACGTTGATACGACCTTCCTAGCCGGAGCTATGGCCGCATTTTACAATAAACTTCCGTTGGGTCGCTTCAAAACAAATATCGCAAATCGCAATATTTGTCAGAAAAATCGCAATTCGATTTTTTCCCAAAATCGTGCGGCCGTAGTTTCGATGCAGATGTTATGAACTAAACAGGAACAGGTGTAGTTGTGTTACACTCAGCAAAGAGGTCTTTATTTGTGTTTCTGTTCCGGCACGTACGGCCTTTTGGGACTGAAGTAAACACATTCGAGTTACTTTGTCTCAGGATTAAAGCTCTCACCAAGTACATAAGCTGTCTTGTTGCCATGCCTACGATTATCAGATATTAATTGAAGCACCAAAAAGAGCACGTTTGTTAAATTGGACCGAAGGACGTTGGCGATAGCTCTCCTCGTTGAAAGGAACGAGGATGAGGAGGCAAACTCGGTGAAAGCTGAACAGAAATGTGCCATATTAATATTAATGTTCTAGAATGACGTGTAATCAGGTATCTGCCACTACGTTTCTTGGCTAATCAATCATTCTGTACAGTTTTTATATTAATTATTTGACCATCTATTTGTGTAGTTATGTAATTAGCTCTTTTTACTGCTCTGTTCCTGTACACTTTTATTATTATGCTGCTGTGTTTATTGTATCGTTGTAACGTTGGCACAAACGTGTCCTTTGGGATAAATAAAGTCCTATCTTATCTTATCGTCAATATACACACACACACACACACACACACACACACACACACACACTGTTTATGTGGCGGCTTAATTCAGATAAGGTGAAATGAGAAGGGTCTTTGTGATAATGTTCACTGTGTACAGGATATTAGAAGTTTTTAATGTGAGTGTTATTAACAATCACAATGTATATCATGAACTAATTATCAAAGCACATGAACATATACAGTAGTCATACTATCTGTAGTTGCACACAGCGAGTGTCACAAAGGGTCCACCAACGCCCAGGAGAAACTGCATGTCATCGTTGGCCGTTGAGGCGAGAAGAAGAAGAAGAGGAGTCTGTTACCATGGCAACAGCATGTGGTGAAAAGTGTGTTCGGCACTGCAAGGGGCTGGGCAAGGAGGAGCAGACAGGATCTCTAAAGATGGGGTTAATTGAGTGGACAGACACAGACACACACACACACACACACACGCGCACAGACACACACACACACACACACACAGAAACACACACATGTTTTGAAACGTCTTTGATTCACATTGACCTGCCCTGAGGGTCAAGCACATGAACTCACAGGAAAAGATGCTCCCCATGTCTTAATCACTTTCAGATGGCCACACACACACACACACACACACACACACACACACGCACACACACACACACACACACACACACACACCACACACACATCATGTATACATCACTTCAGGGGACATTACATTGACTTACATGCATTTCCTGGAGACTTATCCTAACCTTAACCATAACCAACACATGCCTAACCCTAACCCTAACCCTTACCCTTAACCTTAAGCTTAACCTTAACCTAATCCTAAACCTAACCAAGTCTTCACCCTAAAATTAATGATCCCCCCTTATGGGGACCTCCAATTTGTCCCCATAAGGTAGGCGAGTCCCCACACATGACTATGTAAACAGATGTAGGTCCCCACAAGTATAGTAATACTAGTCCACACACACACACGACTGATTGGTGACCTGCAGTATTCATGACTCATCATCATGAGTTTCCCAACCTGTGAACTCCTTCCAGTAAATCAGTGTCGGTTCATTTGACTCTGCAGACACAGATCTTCCTCATCCAGGCCGGAGGAGATGATACCATGTAGCTGATGGATACACTTCTCACGTGCTACTCTTTTTTGAATGATTGAATATATCAAATATTTGCATGCATAGACACACATACACACCGACTGTAGATCTCCGCCATGGATGTCAGTGTTTGAGACGAAACGTTGGGCAGGCACCTGACGAGGTAAGGTTTGGTTTTAGCCAAGCCAGAAATAAACAAAAACAGTGTCAGTTTGATGGGTCCAGTATTTGTCAGGGTTACCTGAGGATGGACAGACACGTGGGCACGGACGCAAGTAGAAGGCGTATAACAGATGTTGTGTGGACAGAACAAACCGTACGTTTCAGTCAGTCAGTGTTGAGGCTTTTGTCTGTTTTTCTATCCAGCTGGTTTGGTTGGATTGTGTCCTAAAATCGTCAGCAAGATGTTCATTAATGCCCAAAAGCTTCAGGTACCAGTGGTTTAAAGAAATGGTCGTGAATAGTCCTCCCTATAAGACTTGCCCACAGATACCCTCTTCCTAATAACCATGGAAACGTAGTTGTGAATCACCTGTTCCTCTCTTCTCTCCTGCTCCAGAGGCGTTGAGGGGCATCCCGTTGCCGGGCGGGATGAACGGGAGCTGTTCTGGCGGCGGCTCGGTCCCCAGTAGCCTCAGCGGCCAGCAGCTGGTCTCCTCCTCCATCCCCTCGCCAACCAAATCGTGGAGAAGCAAATCCATGAATCTGAAGCACAGCGCCACCTCCTCCATGCTCTCCAGCCCCGCGCTCTCCCCCTCTGAGGCCCCTGACGCCCTCCACGATGGGTCAAAGGCAGGCGGCGGCGGTGGTGGGCATCACCAGAGGTCGATGTTGGAGAAGTTTCGCTTGATTAACCCCAGATCAGCGTCTCGAGCGTCTCCATCTGTGGCGGAGATGTCTCTCGAGGAGGAGGACGATTTGTCGGAGTACGGTGAGGACGGGTTTACGAATCTGGCGTGCAGCAGTGGAAGTAGTTCGACAGCAAATCAGATATCGACAAAAACCCCATCTCCGTCCATCACGGCACCGAGCAGAACGTCCCCTTCGTCTTCCTCCTCCTCCTCGAAAGCCAATAGGACAGGAGCATCGTCCAAAGACAGGGAGGACAAAAGCAGCAGCAGATCTGGACAGAAATCCTCTAAGGACAGTTCTTCGCCCAAAGAAGAGTCGTCGCCCGCTGACGGAAACAAGAAGAACTCCAAAATCGCCAGTCTCATCCCCAAGGGAGGGAAGCCGTCAAAGAAAGATGGCGGCAACTCTTCAAGCGGCATCCCCAAGTCAGGACTTAAAGCTCCTTCCTCCTCTTCCTCGTCCTCTTCCTCCACCTCGACGACGGCCAAGCCTCAGAGTCAGAGTCCGGCGCTGAACAGCAGCGGGAACCTGAGAGGAGGAGAGGCCGACAGAGGAAAGATGACGAAAGGAGGGCAGGGTGGGAGTTTCTATATCCAGAGGTCCAGCGGGGGCTCAGAGACAAAAAGAACCAGTTTGACCTCCTCCACCAGTACCTCTGCACTTTCTGGTTCCACTGGGATGCTGGGAGGAGGGGGAGGAGGAGTTGGAGGGGGAGGAGCGCTCGGAGGGAACGGAGTAGTTCAACTTCCTCAACAACAGCAGCACAACCATCCAAACACTGCCACGGTGGCCCCCTTCATGTACAGGTGAGTGTGTGGAACAGTTACTTTAAAGAGTCCTCTCCTGCTGATGTTCAGGTGTATATCAGTATGTAGTGCCTCTACTTTAAAGAGTCCTCTCCTGCTGATGTTCAGGTGTATATCAGTATGTAGTGTCTCAACTTTAAAGAGTCCTCTCCTGCTGATGTTCAGGTGTATATCAGTGTGTAGTGTCTCTACTTTAAAGAGTCCTCTCCTGCTGATGTTCAGGTGTATATCAGTATGTAGTGTCTCTACTTTAAAGAGTCCTCTCCTGCTGATGTTCAGGTGTATATCAGTATGTAGTGTCTCTACTTTAAAGAGTCCTCTCCTGCTGATGTTCAGGTGTATATCAGTATGTAGTGTCTCTACTTTAAAGAGTCCTCTCCTGCTGATGTTCAGGTGTATATCAGTATGTAGTGTCTCTACTTTAAAGAGTCCTCTCCTGCTGGTGTTCAGGTGTATATCAGTATGTAGCGTCTCTACTTTAAAGAGTCCTCTCCTGCTGATGTTCAGGTGTATATCAGTATGTAGTGTCTCTACTTTAAAGAGTCCTCTCCTGCTGATGTTCAGGTGTATATCAGTATGTAGTGTCTCTACTTTAAAGAGTCCTCTCCTGCTGATGTTCAGGTGTATATCAGTATGTAGTGTCTCTACTTTAAAGAGTCCTCTCCTGCTGGTGTTCAGGTGTATATCAGTATGTAGCGTCTCTACTTTAAAGAGTCCTCTCCTGCTGATGTTCAGGTGTATATCAGTATGTAGCGTCTCTACTTTAAAGAGTCCTCTCCTGCTGATGTTCAGGTGTATATCAGTATGTAGCGTCTCTACTTTAAAGAGTCCTCTCCTGCTGATGTTCAGGTGTATATCAGTATGTAGTGTCTCTACTTTAAAGAGTCCTCTCCTGCTGATGTTCAGGTGTATATCAGTATGTAGTGTCTCTACTTTAAAGAGTCCTCTCCTACTGATGTTCAGGTGTATATCAGTCTGTAGTGTCTCTACTTTAAAGAGTCCTCTCCTACCTGCACATCAACACGTGAGGAATATTCCTGGCTCTCTCTCTCTGATCAACTGCTGCTTTGTGTTCACGTTGCTCTCGCCTCCGCATCTCTTTCACAGTCATTACAGAACACACACTCGCTGCCTGACAAGTGCCACGGCCTATTATTCAACTGTCTGGGTTTCATCTTTCAAGTCAGACTTTGGCACCGACCCTTCTCTGCGTTCCACCGGCGTGACAGCCGTCAGGAAGTGAGGCGAATCTGCCCAAAAGGGACGATGTCCTCTTAAGACATTAGAGGTAATCCGGGGAAGAGAAGAGAAGCCGCCAAAGTCTCTGCGTTCGAGAGAAAGAGATTTAAGAATCCTATTACTTTTTAAACGACTTAATCCTTCACCCCGTTGCTCCTCTCCGCCTCTGTTGTGCACCGTCAGCTGCGCCACACTGAGCGTTTAATCCCACACATTCAGTTAAAACTGCTGCGTCCATTAATCCAGGGTTGATAGTGACTGATAGAGGCAACCCTCAAGCTAACGGCTCACACAATCACAAACAACTGAAGTGAAGCGATATTTACCATCATTTGAGCCTGATTCAGACCCTCCAGAAAGACGCGGGCTAAAATCCTTAATTATGCGATCAAACATGCGGCTTTATGTGCTTTTATGCGGTGAAATTGCGGGAAGTTGCGAAATATGCTAAATATGCAGAACAAATAAATATTGGGCTGTCTTATTTATTTATTCTCTCTCACACACAACCTGCCACTAACGTTACACCCCTTTATTATTGTATTCTCTCTCTCTCTCTCTCTCTCTCTCTCTCTCTCACACACACACTTCTCCGCCTCATTCTGTTTTCATTTACGGTCGGTAAATGAGACGGATTAGATTTCATCATCTTGGTGTTTTCTCTCTCGTGGTTACCTTGGTTACCTTCTGTGATGCGCGAGTTGATGACGTCGCGTCGTCATCACTGCTTCACGTCAAGACGAGTTAATTTTTTTGTTTCTCAACTTTGTGTGGACAAATGCGGGGGTTACGCGGCCTTTTAAAAATCTGCGCCATTTTGCGGTAAATTCTGCGATGGCGTTTTTCTGGAGGGTCTACTAATTACGCTTTTCTCTCTCGTTGTATTCCTCTTGTATTCCTCCCTGCAGTTGTGGCCTCTGCCAGGTTTATTGTGTGTTGGTTGATAGCACTGTGCAGGATTTATGGTGCTCACACACACACACACACACACACACACACGATGTTGAAATGAGTCCTGGGAGCATGCATGCTGACTGCAGTGGGGTTTGAACCTGTGACCCTCTGATACGAACACCAACCCACTGCGCCACACGCCTCCCATTACAATTACAAAATGTATATAGTACGTACTTTAAAAGAGGTTTTCGAAGCAGCGACATCGAGGAGAAATAGAGCTCGAAACAAATAATGGACTTCAACTGAGGCCAATAATTGACAGTTAAGATAATGGAACAAACAGTTCTAGTAAAATAATTTCATCAGATTCCTTCACAAGGATCATCCAAAAAACATTGTTAGACAATATTATACATAATACACACAAATACATACAGATCGTGTATTTGAACCTGCTTGGCTCCTTTTATGGGTCAATATTCCTAAACAGGTTTCTTTAGCTAAAGGACATTTCCTTGCATTGTTTTTAAAGCGAACGAGCGAATAGGACACGGAGCATCTCTTCCAGGAAACACTCGAAATGACTGTTGTTGGGTTTAGCAGACACCTCCGCCTGCCCCTCTAACGGCTGTGTTGTTGTTTTTGTTCTCGATTCCTTGCAGGACTTTCTCAGAGAACGACTGCACGATGATGGCCCCCGCGGAGCCCTGCCTCAGCCCCACCAAGGGGGAGCTGGTCTACAGCAAGACCGCCAAACAGTGCCTGGAGGAGATCTCAGGTACAACAGCTCAACAATGCATGTATGATGAGTCTGTGGGTTATTCAGAGAGAGGGCAGAAGTACACACGTCCTGTACTCAAGTAGAAGTACAAATACTTGTGTTTAAAAATACTCTGGTGAAAGTAGAAGTACTGACTAAACTTCTTTTCTCAAGTGAAAGTAAAGAGTTGGGTTCAACATGTAAGAAGTAGAAAGTACAGGTATTTGAGTTCAACATGTAAGAAGTAGAAAGTACAGGTATTTGTGTTCAACATGTAAGAAGTAGAAAGTACAGGTATTTGAGTTCAACATGTAAGAAGTAGAAAGTACAGGTATTTGTGTTCAACATGTAAGAAGTAGAAAGTACAGGTATTTGTGTTCAACATGAGAGAAGTAGAAAGTATAGGTATTTGTGTTCAACATGTAAGAAGTAGAAAGTACAGGTATTTGAGTTCAACATGTGAGAAGTAGAAAGTACAGGTATTTGAGTTCAACATGTAAGAAGTAGAAAGTACAGGTATTTGAGTTCAACATGAGAAGTAGAAAGTACAGGTATTTGAGTTCAACATGTGAGAAGTAGAAAGTACAGGTATTTGAGTTCAACATGTAAGAAGTAGAAAGTACAGGTATTTGTGTTCAACATGTAAGAAGTAGAAAGTACAGGTATTTGAGTTCAACATGTAAGAAGTAGAAAGTACAGGTATTTGAGTTCAACATGTGAGAAGTAGAAAGTACAGGTATTTGAGTTCAACATGTGAGAAGTAGAAAGTACAGGTATTTGAGTTCAACATGTGAGAAGTAGAAAGTACAGGTATTTGAGTTCAACATGTGAGAAGTAGAAAGTACAGGTATTTGAGTTCAACATGTAAGAAGTAGAAAGTACAGGTATTTGTGTTCAACATGTGAGAAGTAGAAAGTACAGGTATTTGAGTTCAACATGTAAGAAGTAGAAAGTACAGGTATTTGAGTTCAACATGTAAGAAGTAGAAAGTACAGGTATTTGTGTTCAACATGTGAGAAGTAGAAAGTACAGGTATTTGTGTTCAATATGTGAGAAGTAGAAAGTACAGGTATTTGAGTTCAACATGTAAGAAGTAGAAAGTACAGGTATTTGGGTTCAACATGTGAGAAGTAGAAAGTACAGGTATTTGTGTTCAACATGTGAGAAGTAGAAAGTACAGGTATTTGAGTTCAACATGTAAGAAGTAGAAAGTACAGGTATTTGAGTTCAACATGTGAGAAGTAGAAAGTACAGGTATTTGAGTTCAACATGTAAGAAGTAGAAAGTACAGGTATTTGAGTTCAACATGTGAGAAGTAGAAAGTACAGGTATTTGAGTTCAACATGTAAGAAGTAGAAAGTACAGGTATTTGAGTTCAATATGTAAGAAGTAGAAAGTACAGGTATTTGAGTTCAACATGTGAGAAGTAGAAAGTACAGGTATTTGTGTTCAACATGTAAGAAGTAGAAAGTACAGGTATTTGAGTTCAACATGTAAGAAGTAGAAAGTACAGGTATTTGAGTTCAAAATGTAAGAAGTAGAAAGTACAGGTATTTGTGTTCAACATGTAAGAAGTAGAAAGTACAGGTATTTGAGTTCAACATGTGAGAAGTAGAAAGTACAGGTATTTGAGTTCAACATGTGAGAAGTAGAAAGTACAGGTATTTGAGTTCAACATGTAGAAGTAGAAAGTACAGGTATTTGGGTTCAACATGTAAGAAGTAGAAAGTACAGGTATTTGAGTTCAACATGTGAGAAGTCATCAGAAAAATAAGAAGTGGAGTAAAGTACTGACACCAGAAACATGTACTTAAGTACAGTAACGAAGTATTTGTACTCCACTTCTTCCCACCTCTGTCTGTTGAAATATTGCTCGCATCGGGATCTATTCAGCTTTTTGCCGTTGCTTCTAATTGAACTCTTCATATCTCACACTGCACTGTAACTTTTATGCATGTCCCCGTGTTATTCATATTTTATTATCTGCACTATTTCTTAATTCTCTAAATGTCTGTAAAGCACTTTGAAAGGCCTTGTGTTGGAAGGTGCTAGACACACACAGCATGTTTAATGTGTGCTAAAAGCTGCTTTAGGTGCAAGCGGACGATGCATTTACCCACTTTACGAAACAAGTGGTTATATTAAGTGTTGTATCGTATAATTCATTAGCTCTATTGTCTCTACTGCAGAGAGCAGTCTTCAGTGTGGAAGAGTGAGGAGTAGCTGCAGGATGTGTACAGGTTGGGCAGAGAACGATGCCCTGGTGTTTTGTATCCGTTATATTTCTTATTTTTAGACCACTTAGTTGTGTGCAGTGATAGTAGGGGATCTGTCTGTGTGTGTGTGTGTGTGTGTGTGCGTGCGTGCGTGCGTGCGTGCGTGCGTGCGTGTCCTCTGAGGTGAGGGAGCTTGCAGGAAGAGGCTTTCTGAAGTGAGGATGCTGCTGCCGGTGGAAGTCAGTTGTATCTGCAGCTCTGCAGACCCTGGAGTCTGTGTGTTGTAGAATAGCGTCGGTTTGCAACGGTCTGGTTCGTTTGTGTGGTTTAAAGGACTTGTTACGGTGGGGGAAGCAAGCGGCACCCAAATGCAGATTACCCTGATATTGCCTTTATTTCAAGGATACAATAATAACTGGGACGAAGCAGAACTCTCCCCGGTGAACTCAACCAAACAAAAGACGAACCAACACTGAACACAGGACGAGAGTAAATACAGGAGGGGTGATCACGAGACGAGAAGCAGCCGCGCAGGGGAAACACGAGGGCGACAGGTGAACACATTCAGACAACGAGACACACCAGGGAAACTAACGACGGGGGGAAACACGGAGAGAAGGACCCATAAGCAGACATTCAAACCTACAACCGTGACAGACCATGAGGATCCTGACAGCTCTCCTATCCTGCTAAATGCACTTTTTGATGTCTTTTATACATAAATATGTGTCAGGAGAATCACGCAGCGTCAGAAAATAAACCCTCTCTCTTTTCCTCCGTACCCAAATCTCTAAAAACGGGGAACAACGGAGCTGATCCAGATTTGCGTCCGATATGACGTAACATCTGAAATGTGGACCCACGGGCCAATCAGAAACGCTGCTACGGACGGTAAATGAGACGGATTAGATTTCATCATCTTGGTGTTTTCTCTCTCGTGGTTACCTTGGTTACCTTCTGTGATGCGAGGTCTGTGTTCACATTAGCATCGCTAGCACTCAGAGCTAACCTGTGTTCTTAATTTCCCTCACACAGCACAATAAAACAAAGATGTTGCTCTGAAGTTGTGTGAGTGTGTGGCCAGAGGGTCAGGACCTACACACACATTTACTTCCCATTACGTTAAGAACCCAAAATCAGCGTTTCTCAAACAGGGCTGGAATAGATTTCTGAAATGCATGATATTTGGTATTTGGAGCAAAACACATCATAGACATGTTTTTTATATATGTTTTGATATATCTGAGACCCATAATACATGCCTAGAAATGGCATGATAGGAAACCTTTAAAGTGGGTTGGTTTTCATTGTGTTTCTGCGTGTGTTTATTTGTGTTCACTGGGGGGAGGGGGGGGTCCCTGCTCCGCTGGTCTCTTGTCTGGGAGGAAAAGGTCAGCGCTGACAGCTGGACTCGGGGACGCTGCAGGCTGCCATCATGTGTTCTCATCCTGACCCAGGATCAGTTCGCTCAGCGACGGCCTTTGCAAAGTGTTACCTGACATTTAATGGGTATTTTGTATCCAAAGCTCCCAAAGTGCGACAGGTATTTCAACTACGTAGTCACTTCACAGGAACTATACCGGAGCAGAACACGTGTGTATCAAATCATTTAAGACCCTCTGAAGACTCATGGTGAAGACATGGCGTGGCTCTCCATGGCAACGTTGTTGTCGGATATTTCCGGGTGCAGCCATGTTTCCGTAAACCACGTAAAGCTACACTCCAGATATTCCGTCTGAATCCTAGCTTCCGCCGTTAGCTCGTCCATTTCTTCAGCGAGTTATCTTACGTTGCCCACGATGAGAGGGGCGTGTATCACCTTTTCAAATACACATCTGGATCCAGCTCTCCCTCTTCGTGTCTTTGGTTTCTTCTGCATCCTCTGTGTCCTTTCCAGATGTCAGTGCGAGACTATGCTAACTGGATTTAGCGTGATTAGCTTCTCCCGGTGGCCTGGATGCGCAACAGCTGCAACTCAACGGCAAACGAAACAACTTCATCTCTCTACAAAATAAGATTATAGGGGGCAGAGCATATTACTTTACTCAGAGAGAACATAAGTAAGATTAAATAAGAGCAAGTTGAAAATAGTACACATCTAGCAGGAGCAACAGGTTGCAGGAACGTTAGCGCATGCAGACGATACGCTGCAATAACCGGACTGTTCTATTCAATTTCTTATCACACCTGTACAACAGAAAGCTGCTACTGAGAAAACCTTTTGTTTCAGAGAGAGAGAGAGAGAGAGAGAGAGAGAGATGGATGGATGGATGGATGGAGAGAGAAGGATGGATAGAGAGATAGATAGATATAGGAGAGAGATAGATGGATGGATAGAGAGAGAGAGATAGATATAGGAGAGAGATAGATGGATCGATAGAGAGAGAGAGATAGATATAGGAGAGAGATAGATGGAGAGAGAGAGAGAGAGAGAGATGGATGGATGGATGGATGGATGGATGGAGAGAGAGAAGGATGGATAGAGAGATAGATAGATATAGGAGAGAGATATATGGATGGATAGAGAGAGAGAGATAGATAGATGGATGGAGAGAGAGAGAGAGAGAGAGAGATATATATCAAGAAATGGATGATTCAATATCAAATTGAATATGAATGTATCCGTTGGCCATACAGTGTGGTGATGGAAGTCCCCTAAAAAGCCCCTCTGGAGAAGTATTGATCTCACTCTGTAATAACAACAACCAACCAAGGGAGTCAACATGATGATAAATCACTCACGCCAGAAAGGGATGGAGGCAATCTGCAGCGCACGAACACACGCGTGATTACAGGTTCGGGTGTCAGGTCTGCAGTTTCATTCCAGACGCTTCGCTTTGCCACTTCTCTCAAGACGGCAGCCTGTGTTTGGGGTCCTTTCCAACACTTACTTTCCTGTTGTCACACACTTCATGGTTGCTGTGTGTGTGTGTGTGTGTGTGTGTGGTGTGTGTGTGGTGTGTGTGTGTGTGTGTGTGTGTGTGTGTGTGTGTGTGTGTGTGTGTGTGTGTGTGTGTGTGTGTGTGTGTGTGTGTGTGTGTGTGTGTGTGTGTGTGTGCGTGTGTGTGTTCAGGTGTATATCAGTATGTAGTGTCTCTACTTTAAAGAGTCCTCTCCTGCTGATGTTCAGGTGTATATCAGTATGTAGTGTCTCTACTTTAAAGAGTCCTCTCCTGCTGATGTTCAGGTGTATATCAGTATGTAGTGTCTCTACTTTAAAGAGTCCTCTCCTGCTGATGTTCAGGTGTATATCAGCATGTAGTGTCTCTACTTTAAAGAGTCCTCTCCTGCTGATGTTCAGGTGTATATCAGTATGTAGTGTCTCTACTTTAAAGAGTCCTCTCCTGCTGATGTTCAGGGGTATATCAGTGTGTAGTGTCTCTACTTTAAAGAGTCCTCTCCTGCTGATGTTCAGGTGTATATCAGTATGTAGTGTCTCTACTTTAAAGAGTCCTCTCCTGCTGATGTTCAGGGGTATATCAGTGTGTAGTGTCTCTACTTTAAAGAGTCCTCTCCTGCTGATGTTCAGGTGTATATCAGTATGTAGTGTCTCTACTTTAAAGAGTCCTCTCCTGCTGATGTTCAGGTGTATATCAGTATGTAGTGTCTCAACTTAAAAGAGTCCTCTCCTGCTGATGTTCAGGTGTATATCAGTGTGTAGTGTCTCTACTTTAAAGAGTCCTCTCCAGCTGATGTTCAGGTGTATATCAGTATGTAGAGTCTCTACTTTAAAGAGTCCTCTCCTGCTGATGTTCAGGTGTCTGTCAGTATGTAGTGTCTCTACTTTAAAGAGTCCTCTCTTGCTGATATTCAGGTGTATGTCAGTATGTAGTGTCTCTACTTTAAAGAGTCTTCTCCTGCTGATGTTCAGGTGTATATCAGTATGTAGTGTCTCTACTTTAAAGAGTCCTCTCCTGCTGATATTCAGGTGTATATCAGTATGTAGTGTCTCTACTTTAAAGAGTCCTCTCCTGCTGATGTTCAGGTGTATATCAGTATGTAGTGTCTCTACTTTAAAGAGTCCTCTCCAGCTGATGTTCAGGTGTATATCAGTATGTAGTGTCTCTACTTTAAAGAGTCCTCTCCTGCTGATGTTCAGGTGTATATCAGTATGTAGTGTCTCTACTTTAAAGAGTCCTCTCCTGCTGATGTTCAGGTGTATATCAGTATGTAGTGTCTCTACTTTAAAGAGTCCTCTCCTGCTGATATTCAGGTGTATATCAGTATGTAGTGTCTCTACTTTAAAGAGTCCTCTCCAGCTGATGTTCAGGTGTATATCAGTATGTAGTGTCTCTACTTTAAAGAGTCCTCTCCTGCTGATGTCCAGGTGTATATCAGTATGTAGTGTCTCTACTTTAAAGAGTCCTCTCCTGCTGATGTTTAGGTGCATATCAGTATGTAGTGTCTCTACTTTAAAGAGTCCTCTCCTGCTGGTGTTCAGGTGTATATCAGTATGTAGTGTCTCTACTTTAAAGAGTCCTCTCCTGCTGATGTTCAGGTGTATATCAGTATGTAGTGTCTCTACTTTAAAGAGTCCTCTCCTGCTGATGTTCAGGTGTATATCAGTATGTAGCGTCTCTACTTTAAAGAGTCCTCTCCTGCTGATTGTCAGGTGTATATCAGTATGTAGCGTCTCTACTTTAAAGAGTCCTCTCCTGCTGATGTTCAGGTGTATATCAGTATGTAGCGTCTCTACTTTAAAGAGTCCTCTCCTGCTGATGTTCAGGTGCATATCAAAATGTAGTGTCTCTACTTTAAAGAGTCCTCTCCTGCTGATGTTCAGGTGTATATCAGTATGTAGTGTCTCTACTTTAAAGAGTCCTCTCCTGCTGATGTTCAGGTGTATATCAGTGTGTAGTGTCTCTACTTTAAAGAGTCCTCTCCTGCTGATGTTCAGGTGTATGTCAGTATGTAGTGTCTCTACTTTAAAGAGTCCTCTCTGCTGATGTTCAGGTGTATGTCAGTATGTAGTGTCTCTACTTTAAAGAGTCCTCTCCTGCTGATTTTCAGGTGTATATCAGTATGTAGTGTCTCTACTTTAAAGAGTCCTCTCCTGCTGATATTCAGGTGTATATCAGTATGTAGTGTCTCTACTTTAAAGAGTCCTCTCCTGCTGATGTTCAGGTGTATATCAGTATGTAGTGTCTCTACTTTAAAGAGTCCTCTCCTGCTGATGTCCAGGTGTATATCAGTATGTAGTGTCTCTACTTTAAAGAGTCCTCTCCTGCTGATGTTCAGGTGTATATCAGTATGTAGTGTCTCTACTTTAAAGAGTCCCCTCCTGCTGATGTTCAGGTGTATATCAGTATGTAGTGTCTCTACTTTAAAGAGTCCTCTCCTGCTGATGTTCAGGTGTATATCAGTATGTAGTGTCTCTACTTTAAAGAGTCCTCTCCTGCTGATGTTCAGGTGTATATCAGTGTGTAGTGTCTCTACTTTAAAGAGTCCTCTCCTGCTGATGTTCAGGTGTATATCAGTATGTAGTGTCTCTACTTTAAAGAGTCCTCTCCTGCTGATGTTCAGGTGTATATCAGTATGTAGTGTCTCTACTTTAAAGAGTCCTCTCCTGCTGATGTTCAGGTGTATATCAGTGTGTAGTGTCTCTACTTTAAAGAGTCCTCTCCTGCTGATGTTCAGGTGTATATCAGTATGTAGTGTCTCTACTTTAAAGAGTCCTCTCCTGCTGATGTTCAGGTGTATATCAGTATGTAGTGTCTCTACTTTAAAGAGTCCTCTCCTGCTGATGTTCAGGTGTATATCAGTGTGTAGTGTCTCATACTGTCTGAGCTGCAGCACCTCTTTTCACCCTCTGTCTGAAACCAGAGCCCAGTCTGCTCTGATTGGTTAGCTGGCCGGCTCTGTTGTGATTGGTCAACCAGCTTAGAGATGTCCCGCCCCTTCTTCTTCCGTAGTGACGTCACCGTGTTCTGTAACTTTGGGATGTTAGCCCCTGCAGACCCTTTACATGCACTCAAACCTATAGAAACACTACAGGAAAGGGAGAGAACACATAATGAAGCATCTTTAACACACGGCTGAGCTTTAGGTAGAGGGCGCACTCACACACGCGGCATGATAAGGACACCCTGAGATGGTTTCTGCGGCAACAGCTTCCCGCTAACAGACAGCTGTGACTAATAACGGCTAATAAAGCGAGCCCTGATTGATGTGCGCGTGAGGCTTCTGTGCTTCATCGTTGATCCCCGATAAGCTGCTTCGCTTTCTTAAGACGGCATTTAATTAAGTCTGGCAGCCGGCGTACAGGTGCTGCTGTCCAAACAACTCGCTGTCACGCAGCACGGGGGAGATGGAGAGGGGGAGAAGATACGGGAGAAGTGAGAGAATGAGAGGGATTAAGAGAGGTGATAAGAGGGAGTGGTGAGAGAGAGAGGGAGAGAGAGGGAGAGAGAGGGACGGAGCCACCGCAGGAATGAACGAGCAGAGCTATGCGAGCCGGCTTCATTCTCCGCTCCGAGGGGAGGACGGCTGTCAGAGAGAGAGAGAGAGCTGGCGAGGCGGTGACTAACGGAGAGACAGAAGGTGTGAGAGAAAAGAGATTGTCGTTTTTAAAAAAAAAGGTGGACGGATGAACGGGCGAGAGGACGCGAGAGGAGAGGGAGTCGCTCGCCCCTGCTGACGGTGGTGGAGGAAAGCAAAGCATGAGGACGCAGAGGAGAAAGTGACCGGTGGGAGCATGGACCGGCTCGGGGACGGATCTGGATTGTTCCGCGCCTGAGAGGGAGGGTCGGGAGACGCGTCCCCCGGGTCCTCCTTCCCTTCATCCCGAGGCTGAGAGGAAAGGGAGGTTGGCGGAGCGATGAAGCGAGGCGCAGAGTTCTCCGTGTACCAGGGGGGAAGTCCGGCGAGACGTCCTCCGAACCCCCCTCCGAACCCCCCTCCTCCGGACAACATGAACCTGCGGGCGAAGCAGCGCTCCCTCACTAACCTCACCCTCTTGAGTGACGGCGAGCAGCGAGTGTATTCCTTCGAGCTGGACGACGCGCGACCTCGGATCTCCAAACCTCACAACTCCTCTCCGTCGCCCTCCAGCCTGCAGGGCAGCCCCAGGAAGGAGGCGGTCGCCAGGGGGACGACAAGAACTCGATCTCTGTCGCTTTCTCTCACCAAAATGCTTTCCCAGTCGGAGCACTCTCTGATCCCCGTGCCGTCGAGGTGCACGGGCGGGCGGAAGGAGCGGGCGTCGTACGGCGGACACGCGAGGACCGAATCGGCACGGACGTCCAGGGAAGTGGAGGAAAAGGAGGACGAGGGTGGTTCAAATGAAGAGGGGAAGACGCGGGGGAAGAAGGACGATGGGGATTGGGCGGAGGAGGAGGTTTCGGAGGGAGGGCGAAGAGAAGGAGCGGCTCAGCTGGATAAAGAGCTGATCCTCACCATGCTGGGCGACCTGGAGCAGGTGCTGCACACGGAGACACGCCCGCCGCGTAAGTCACCGCAGGAAAGGGCGTGGAAGTCGTTGCATAGATGTATACGTTTGGAGACGCCTCAAACAGGAAGGAGATGCGATAAGTAAACATGTTGTTAGTTGGAATAAGAACATTTGTACATTTTCTAAGATTAACTTTGTATTCTGTGCCATGGAAGTCGGTCTGTTGCTACGACGACTCGGATTGTCAATAGTAACTTTTAATGGCACGTTCCCACGGGGATACGTGTGGCATCAGCACTCTCCAGACTTTGTTGAATACGTACAGAAGTAGAACAACAGATGTGTGTGTGATATTTTGATACATGAGTTTGGACAGGCGGTAGAAATAACTAGTGGCGAGGTTTTGGTTTTTAAAAAAGCAACTTTAAGCTGAGCTTTTAAATGTCAAAGCAGACTGGATATTAAAATATTAATAAAATAAAAATAATAAATAATAATAATTAAAATAATATTAATTAAATAATAAAATAATAATAATAATTAATAATTTAAATAATACTAATTAACTAATACAAATAATAATAATAAAAATAATATGAATTAAATAATAATAATAAAATAATAAATAATAATAATAAAAATAATATTAATTAAATAATAATAATAATTAAAGCTGCAAGCAGCGTTGAGCGGGTCTTCGACGTTCCGCAGGCTGTTGTCCGCACGTCGACGTGTGTGTCTAGGTGTCTCGAGGACTCGGCCGATCGGACCAAATATTTAGGAGTTACGGCAGTATTACGGCAGTATTCCGGCAGTATTACGGCAGTAACACAAACGTTGTGTTTGATGGCGGGTGATTTGTTGCCATGGCAACGGCATATGATGACATCCCAGACATCGGGCTGTTGAGGGCCGGACCATTAATGATAGTCTGAAGTCTGGTGCTGTTTGGATGATTTTCCATTGACTTAAAAGAACATCATATTTTTTGGCGTTTCCATGGAAACGGCATTCGTTGAGATTTCAGATTTCACTTGGAGCTGTTGAGGCATGGACCATCAGCCATCATATGAAGTCTGGTGCCTTTTGGAACCTTTTCCATTGAATTAGGACAACACCGTGTTTTATGGCGAGGGAAGCGTTGCCATGGAAACGGCATACGGTGAGATTTCAGATTTCACGTAGAGCTGTTGAGGGCCGGACCATTAACCATCATATGACATCTGGTGCCGTTTGGAACCTTTTCCATTGAATTACGACAACATGATGTTTGACGGCGAGGGATGCGTTTCCATGGAAACGGCATACGTTGAGATTTCAGATTTCACTTGGAGCTGTTGAGGGCCGGACCATTAATGATAGTCTGAAGTCTGGTTCCGTTTGGAACCTTTTCCATTGACTTACGACAACATGATGTTTGACGGCGAGGGATGCGTTACCATGGAAACGGCATACGTTAAGATTTCAAATTTCACGTAGGGCTGTTGAGGGCCGGACCATTGATGATAGTCTGAAGTCTGGTGGTGTTTGGACGATTTTCCATTGAATTACGACGACATGATGTTTGACGGCGAGGGATGCGTTGCCATGGCAACGCCAAATGATGACATCCCATAATTGACATAGAGCTGTTGAGGGCCGGACCATTAGCCATCATATGAAGTCTGGTGCTGTTTGGACAATTTTCCATTGACTTACAACCACATCGGATTTTTTGGCGGGGGATGCGTTGCCATGGAAACGGCATACGTTGAGATTTCAGATTTCACGTAGAGCTGTTGAGGGCCGGACCATTGATGATAGTCAGAAGTCTGGTGGTGTTTGGACGATTTTCCATTGAATTACGACAACATGATGTTTGACGGCGAGGGATGCGTTGCCATGGAAACGGCATACGTTGAGATTTCCGATTTCACATAGAGCTGTTGAGGGCCGGACCATTAATGATAGTCTGAAGTGTGGTGGTGTTTGGATGATTTTCCATTGAATTACGACAACATGATGTTTGACGGCGAGGGATGCGTTGCCATGGCAACGCCAAATGATGACATCCCATAATTGACATAGAGCTGTTGAGGGCCGGACCATTAGCCATCATATGAAGTATGGTTGTGTTTGGACCATTTTCCATTGAATTACGACGACATGATGTTTGATGGCGAGGGATGCGTTACCATGGAAACGGCATACGTTGAGATTTTAGATTTCACGTAGAGCTGTTGAGGGCCGGACCATTAATGATAGTGTGAAGTGTGGTGCTGTTTGGACGATTTTCCATTGACTTACAACAACATCGGATGTTTTGGCGAGGGATGCGTTTCCATGGAAACGGCATACCTTGAGATTTCAGATTTCACTTGGAGCTGTTGAGGCATGGACCAGTGATATAAAAGTGAAGATTGGGGGACGATGGGACCGTGTCCATTGGATTTACAGCGACACCGTTGTTTATGGCGAAGGATCCGTAGCCATGGTAACGCCAAATTAAGTAACATCAGATTTGACCTAGAGCTGTTCAGGGCTGTGGTGTGAACCATCATGTGAAGTTTGGTGGCGTTCTGAGAATGTCAGTTTGAGTTATGACATCATCGGGTTCCATGGCGAGGGACCGCCAAAAATCGTACGAACGCGAACTTTGGCGGAAAATAACGGCTACGCCATGGGGAGTATAAAAATTCCTGTGATAACTTAAGCTCTCCCATGTCTCGCGAAGCTACCCGACTAATTTCGAGGCGTACGATAAAAGTCCCTAGGAGGAGATAGATTTCGTAGGTACGCGAAATAGGGAAAAAAACGCGATTTCATCGCGTTTTTTCGACACCAAATTCAAAATGGCCGACTTCCTGTACGTTATTTTTTACCCCTCCAAGAGGCTTTTTGGTTCGTCTCCGAACCCTAGATATGCGTGGCGAGTTTCGTTCGTTTACGTGAAATTTAAAGTAGGGGGAGTTAACGTGAAAAACCGGAAGTGGGCGTGGCCTACGCAATTTTTTACGTTAAGTTCCGGGACCAATAACAACTTGCAATTTTGTCACGGATTGACGCGTGTGCAAAATTTGGTGAGTTTTCACTTATGTTGCGGGGCTCAAAAGAGCGTTTCTAGATGGAAAATAATAATCATAATAAATAATCGGTCCAGTTTCAATCTTGTTCGATTTAACAGTGAGGTGGATGGGACCACCTCACTGTAGGCCGTCCGGCCTACCCACTGGGACATGTCTAATGGGCTTTTGGCCCTTTTTTACCCTGTTTTGAGGGGGTTTTGCTTGGTTATCGCTCGCTTCGCGAGCGACTACGATGATAGTTACGATATCAATTATGCAATTTGCAGTCACGTGGGCTTCGCCCACGTGACTGGGCTCACGCGGTCTATCAGCCGACATTATTTACGAACATTTTCGGTGCTTTAGTCGGTCGTTTACCCTGTTTTTGGCAGT
This sequence comes from Champsocephalus esox, assembly GCA_036324585.1. Lineage (NCBI taxonomy): Eukaryota > Metazoa > Chordata > Actinopteri > Perciformes > Channichthyidae > Champsocephalus > Champsocephalus esox. Next base: position 24,873,138 of record CM070492.1, read on the forward strand.
TTTATCGGTCGCTGCGCGACCGATTTTTTCCAATTTCAATAGGGTCTTCGCCGACCTAGGTCTCAGACCCTAATTAAATAATAATTAAAATAAACTGGATATTTGCTTAATCCTCACAATGGGGGAAACTATTTCTAACGGCTTATTATTAGCATTTTAAGGCGTTTGTGAGACGAGGTTTGTCTTTGGATAAAAGCGTTAGCTAAATGTAATGTCATGTAAAAGATTGTAAGTGCCCGGCGACTGCAAAGGACACAGGCAGAAACAAAGTCCCACAGTCTCTCTCCATATGGGCTGCATTAAGCTGCTACAGTACAGCCTACAGGTAGCGTGTCGTAGCTCAACTGGAGCTCGAGATCTCCATGGAGTGTCGTTACAGAGGGATGTTACCGGGGAGACGATGTTTGCAATCGCACCGATAAAGGAATGTAACAATGTACTGTAAGCCGGTGGAGGAATGCTGCAGGAAAAATAATAAATACCTTGCAGTGTGTGTGTGTGTGTGTGTGTGTGTGTGTGTGTGTGTGTGTGTGTGTGTGTGTGTGTGGTGGTGCGTGCGTGCGTGCGTGCGTGCGTGCGTGCGTGCGTGCGTGCGTGCGTGCGTGCGTGCGTGCGTGCGTGTGTGCGTGCGATGGATACAGTGTGTGTGTGTGGTCTAGCATTACTATACTTGTGGGGACCTAAATCTGTTTACATAGTCACGTGTGGGGACTCACCTCCCTTATGGGGACAAAATGGAGGTCCCCATAAGGGGGGTCATTAATTTTAGGGTGAAGACTTGGTTAGGGTTAGGCATGTGTTGGTTATGGTTAAGGTTAGGGTAAGTCTCCAGGAAATGCATGAAAGTCAATGTAATGTCCCCTGAAGCGATGTATACATGGTGTGTGTGTGTGTGTGTGTGTGTGTGTGTGTGTGTGTGTGTGTGTGTGTGTGTGTGTTATAATGAGATACATCAAGGTCTCAAAGGACATGTATTGACTGTATGCAACAGAGAGTCACACAGCAAAATGCCTTTCCGTTTACACCGCAGGGGGTAAACACGACGAAGCCAAAAAAGAAGCAGAAGAGCTCTGATTGGTTAGCTGGCTGGCTCTGTTGTGATTGGTCAACCAGCTTAAAGATGTCCCGCCCCCTTAGCCTATCACGTGCAATGTGTTGGAGCGCTAGCCAATAGAAGCGCGAGAGTTCCGTAGTGATGTCACCGTGTTCCGGAACATTGGGATTTTAGCATGCACTAAAACCTATAGAAACACAGAAGGGGAAACCCCAGGAAGCAGAATAGGGACTCTTTAAATTAATAAATATCAAGTCGAGGTTCATTGTTGTAAAACCAGTCAGAGATCCGGCTGGTCCATGTGTGTGTTTCCGTGACGATGCAGCCATATGGTCCTGTTGTTATGATCCTGCCGGTGGACAGAGCCCAGGAGCAGGCTGTGCAGATCAATAGTCTCAAAGGCGGTTGCTGGTTAGCTTCCTTTCTGGCCTCCTTCCCTCTCCCCCTGGCACCTTGCTTCCTCCTCTAGTGTTGACAGGGAACATCTCAGTTTTAAGACATCTCAAACTCAATCTTTATTTCATTTATATAGCACATTTAAAACTTCAGTTGACCAACGTGCTGTACAGGGAATACATAGAATATCAAATAACACCGTGGCGGTAAAATAATAAAGCAATAATTAAAAACAAGCACAAGCAACGTGTGTGTGTGTGTGTGTGTGTGTGTGTGTGTGTGTGTGTGTGTGTGTGTGTGTGAGCTGCCATAGCGACACGGCGACAGTGACTGACAGTGACTGACAGCCATGTTCAACTAGTATTAATTAGTGTGTGCGTGTGTGTGTGTGTGTGTGTGTGTGTGTGCGTGTGTGTGTGTGTGTGTCCTTAAACAACAGCGACAGTGACTGACAGTGACTGACAGCCATGTTCAACTAGTATTAATTAGTGTGTGTGTGTGTGTGTGTGTGCGTGTGTGTGTGTGTGTTGATATTTCGCTCCCATGTTGCACTCGTTTGCATTATGACGGCTCATCTCTAGCAGATCTACCCGCCACACGTGTGTGTAGAGGTGTGTGTCCCTCTCCTCGTGCCCTTCTCGATCCTCCCTCTGGGTCTCCATCAGGCTGCAGAGCCGGACCGAGGCTTGCATCCAGATGAATACTTGTAATTGGACCTTTGTGTAGGGGTGAAAGGGACGACATTACAAACGCTATAGTCGAATTAACGATGTCTCCTGTCCTGAAAGGGCCCAGAAGCGCCATGTCTTTCTGTATCAAGTCTCTGAAGACATGTGATATCGGGGTCAGAGGTCAAAAGCACGTGGCTCCACCTCGACCTTCAGGGTGTCCGCTGTGCAAAGACCTCAACCCGACTGCGTTGTCCCCTCAGAGGTCATCCCACGGTGCGTCTCGACTTAATTGGGGGTTTTATCGCTCTGGAATTGAGACGTTGTGGACAGTGTGACGACGAGGCTGAAGGCTACAAAGTAAAGCCCTTGAAACACGAAGGGATTCTGAAACCTGCTGGACGAAGTGACTCGAACAGTGTCAACACAAGTGGAAATTGAGCTACCCTATCAGCCCCTGCTGTGCTGCACAGAGGACATCCTGGTCTTTCCATTGGTTGAAATTGCATGCTGGGAAGTCCCTCTTTCTGTTCATCCAAAATGGCTGCCATACCAAAAACTAAATATAGAAGCAGGAGGAGAAGTCACATATGGTTGAATAATTGTAATCGTTACCATGGAAATCATATATATTCTTGTTTGCTAACATGTGAGGAATTATATCATTAGTTCTGAAAGCAATTAAATAATTCAAGTTTTGAAATAACAGCTCTTTTATAAATGTCCCTTCTCGTGGACGTCAGGACCGTCTTCATGGACGTTATGACTCGGTATCGTTGCAGGAGACGGAAGCAGACATTTCCTGCACCAGAAGGTTCAGGGAGATTCAGGTGTTGAGCTCTCGGGTGATGAGAGAGGTGAGGCGTTCACACCTGGGATAGAAGAGGGTCAAGAAGAAGTGCAGGGGGCTCCATGAGCGCACAGATAGAGACAGATAGGGACGAGCTGGAGAGACATGTCCCTCTGTGGGCCAAGAGTAGCACGTGAAGATTAGCGAAGATTTCCAGGATGTCCAGGATTCAAATGTTGAGCAATGTTCAACTTTTGAAGCTGAGCTGGAAGCGCCAGCCAATCAAACACGTTGATGCAAATCTCACGGTACGTCCACACGGCAGCTTTTCAAACATCTTGAACATCTCGGAGCTGGGCGTGTCTGACAGCGTGGGGGTTTTTTGCGAGCAACGCGACCAACAACCAATCACATGAATGTCCCGCCCCCGACACACAAAGCAAAAAACCCCGGGGATTTTATGCGAGCAATATATATATATATATAAACTCCCCAAACAGGCGAAACCCTACCAGTTTCCCCCACTGCCTCTGCCACCTCCCTCCATGCTGGTTCCTCCGGTTTGTATCCCGGTAATAGTTCTGGTCGTAAAGAACCGGGTGATTTGCTACCGTAACTTCTCGTTTGGAATATGAGGAAATGAACTGCGGTCTGGCTCTCCCTGCTTACACGCGGTTTGATTGGCTAGCGCTTCTACTGTCACATTTGCATAAACGTGTTTGATTGGCTGGCGCTTCCAGCTCAGCTTCAAAAGTTGAACATTGCTCAACTTTTGAATCCTGGACATCCTGGAAATCTTCGCTTCGCTCCCCCACAATGCAGTTCGGCGAAAAGCGAGGCACAGTGACGTCATCCCCATTCAAAGTCAACGGGCAGAGAAGCGGTGGAAGATTCTTCTGAAGCTGCCGTGTGGACGTACCGTGAAGCTGCCGTGTGGACGTACCGTGAGCTGCGTGGGACGTACCGTGAAGCTGCGTGTGGACGTACCGTGAAGCTGCGTGTGGACGTACCGTGAAGCTGCCGTGTGGACGTACCGTGAAGCTGCCGTGTGGACGTACCGTGAAGCTGCCGTGTGGACGTACCGTGAAGCTGCGGTGTGGACGTACCGTGAAGCTGCCGTGTGGACGTACCGTGAAGCTGCCGTGTGGACGTACCTGTAAGGGCGAGCATCCATTCCGTGTCCTGCCACCTGTTAATTACCCGTTCTGCGGTACCGCCTGCGGCTACGGGCTCTTCCGTAGTAGTCATATGACGTCTAATAGGTCCTAAGCCTGAGAGACGCTCTTCTCTCGGAGGAGGGGACGAACAGATTAGGTGTCGTCGCATGCGTCTGCAGAGCGAGATAGCGAGACGGAGGATTTCAGAGGAAGTGTTTCCCGATGTCTCCGACAGAGAAGCACGGGAGCTCTGAGCGCAACTGAGTCCAACTCTCACTGACGGAGACGCGACATGTCTGCGTCCGCCCGAAGTGAAACATGTCTGTTCCGTGTTCTGACGGGAGGAGTATTCAGTGTGTGTGTGTGTGTGTGTGTGTGTGTGTGTGTGTGTGTGTGTGTGTGTGTGTGTGTGTGTGTGTGTGTGTGTGTGTGTGTGTGTGTGTCCGAACATTGAAGTAAATCATATGCAATGTGTGTCTCCAGGAGAGGACCCTGAAGCGAGACGCATGAGGACGGTGAAGAACATCGCTGACCTGCGGCAGAACCTGGAAGAGACCATGTCCAGTCTGCGGGGGACGCAGATCACACACAGGTAGCAGACTTACACTCTTTAAAGGTCCCCTAATATACTGTTCTTCATCAATACATCACAGCTCTCAGGTATATACAGGGCCTGTCTCTGATTGGCTGAAACACCAAACAGATCATTGCAGCATTACCCATAATCCCCTCTGCTTCAGCCCTGTTTCCAAAGTGCTGATTCTCTGTCTGTTACTAGATGAAAATTAGGAGCCCCTCCCCCACGCCCCCCTGGGTTTCCAGCATGTGGGCCTTTTTATATAGTTCAGCTTTGATTCCATCATCTCATTAAACCTGATGTAAAGCATACTTCAGTTCAGTGAAGGGACGTAAGCACCGTACTTCACTGTAATTCATCTCGTGTGCTGAAAGCGTATAAATATTACAGCACGATCTTTTGGTGAATAGATTTGAGTGCTTCAAAAATGTCGGGTCGCGATGTATTGACCGAGTAAAAAGTGGGTCCCGAGGCCAGCTGAGGACCCCCGCTCTAAAGCCCGTCCCCCTGTCCTGGCTGCGCTCTGAGCCAGAGGGGGGTCTGCAGAGAAACATTGCTTGATTTACAGAAATACAGTCAGTGAAGAAATACAAAAATCACATGTTATTCTTAACGTTGCGCAACACGCCTCTCAGCACACGGCTCTGCTCCGGACCTCTCAGGGGGACGGCTGCTTCCTGCCTCAGAGGGAGCCCTGAGCCGTCCACCTCCTTGCTCCTCCCTCCTTGCTCCTCAGTCCTTCAGAGACGTAGCGGTCGGTCAGCGTCTGTGTTGTATAACAGTGAGTGTACCAAAGTGCATTGTGCAGGACGAAGTGAATACGTTTCACACACAGATATGAGCTCTGAGGTATCATGAGTTACGCAGAGCTTCTGAGGACCGACTGTGTTCAGGTCTATTCAAGTCTCTGGACGGATCAGGCTGAGCCCTCCGTCAGCCTCTCATCGTCACACCATGTGATCACATTTCATTTCATTAGAGAGTATTCTTCTTCCTCCTCTCACTCTCCCTCCAGCTCTTCCTCTTCCTCCTCTCACTCTCACTCTTCTTCCTCCTCTCACGCTCACCCCAGCTCTTCCTCTTCCTCCTCTCACTCTTCTTCCTCCTCTCACTCTTCCTCCAGCTCTTCCTCTTCCTCCTCTCACTCTCACTCTTCTTCCTCCTCTCACGCTCACCCCAGCTCTTCCTCTTCCTCCTCTCACTCTTCTTCCTCCTCTCATTCTCACCCCACCTCTTCCTCCTCTCACTCTCAACCCACCTCTTCCTCTTCTTCTTCCTCTCACTCTTCTTCCTCCTCTCACTCTCACCCCACCTCTTCCTCCTCTCACTCTCAACCCACCTCTTCCTCTTCTTCTTCCTCTCACTCTTCTTCCTCCTCTCACTCTCAACCCACCTCTTCCTCTTCTTCTTCCTCTCACTCTTCTTCCTCCTCTCATTCTCAACCCACCTCTTCCTCTTCCTCTTCTTCTTCCTCTCACTCTTCTTCCTCCTCTCACTCTCACCCCACCTCTTCCTCCTCTCACTCTCAACCCACCTCTTCCTCTTCCTCTTCCTCCTCCTCTCCTCTCACTCTCACCCCAGCTCTTCCTCTTCCTCTTCCTCCTCCTCCTCTCACTCTCACCCCAGCTCTTGCTTCCATGTTGGCTTCCATTGTTGCGGTAAGAAAGCGCTCATGGTCTTTTCATAGTGCTAACATCCTGGTTGATGAGCCAACAGTGATGCTCTCAGGTGATTGGTCAGGTGGAACGTGCTTCTTGCTCATTGGTCCACGTGTGAGGCCTTTTGAATATCAGTGTTTTGAACCAACACGTGACTTCATGTCAGACTCCTGAGTCTCACGCGGAGAGACGTGTGCAGAGGTTTGCACAAAGTGCCGTGTTGATTTGCAAATTGTGTGAAAAGCTGACAACGTGTTTAGAGTTTTGGAGATTTGAGGCGATGTTTCGCTTTTTGAGTGTCGGTTAAAACAATTGTGCTTTATGTGCCAGTGGTTATTTTAAGAGAGGTTGGAAGCTCTGTAATTTTATTAAAATGTGTTGCAGCCAATTTCAAGAAGACAGATTGAATATTAATTTATTTTAAAGGTTCTAGCCATGCCTCGTATCCCTCTATTCCACTTCCTGTTTCTAAAGTGCTGATTCGGGGATAAAGCTTTAAAGAGGAGGGGGCGGAGCTCATGCGGGACCAGGCAGCTACCGTCTAAACTAAATGCTGCCGTGATGAAACGCCATATCATGGATCATCAAGGCTCTGAAACAGTCTGGAGCTCGAAGGCTTTCTCTCTTGCCGGTTACACCACAAGCTGTGTTCCTTTCTACTTCCTGCTTCTTCACACACATGCTCTCCAGCACAGGTTAGCTCTGAGTGTTAGCGATGCTAATGTGAACACCGACCGTATTCCGTCCAAAACAGCCGGGCATTGTTTCTGATAGCAACGTTTCTGATTGGCCCGCGGGTCCACATTTCAGATGTTACGTCATATCGGACGCAAATCTGGATCAGTTCCGTTGTTCCCCGTTTTTAGAGATTTGGGTACGGAGGAAAAGAGAGAGGGTTTATTTCCTGAGTGGGGAAAACTTAAATGTATTTATTTATTTCAAATGTGAAATGTTACCAATATACTCGCGGACCACTAGGGGGCGCTCATGGACCACCAGGGGTCCGCAGACCACACTTTGAGAAGCACTGGGAAATGCAGGTGTTTGAGAGTGAAACACAGGATAGGACAGGTAGTATTTCCACCAAGGTTCACAATCATAACAAATAAAATAATAAATGAATAGTATATAAAATAAAATGTAATAAATAATATTAATAAAAATAATAATATAAATAATGGTAATAATAACAATAATAATAAAAAATATATATAAATGACAGTTAAAACTATTTTTTTTATAGCAGATTACAAAATGACAGATATATAATTAAACAATTATACAATGGTCCTGGCTATATCGTCAGTTTCCTGTCCGTTGTCCTTGGAAAATCAAATACAATTCAGATTTCCATCCCACTGCCTCGCCTTCAATTTATCACAATAACCCAACGTCACCATATCCGTCTCCAAAACTGAGTAATGTCCCCTCTGAAAGCACTCCATCTTCCCGGACCACGTTCAAGTCAGACGCCCCCGTGCTCTGCAGCCGGTTCACAAAGAGAGAGAGAGAGTCTCGTCTGTGAGGCCCCGACACAAAATGATCTCCATTCCGTCTTCTCCCCAGACCACGCTTCCCTCACTCCATTATTCTGTGTGTTTTGCCCCATTTGCCGGGGAAGATGGTGGCCAGGCTGCAGACAGTCATGACAGATGGCCGTGTGCATGTGTGTGTGTGTGTGTGTGTGTTTTCCACTCCTTTTCTTTTTCTCTCAGACTCGATCAATGCTGCATCATTGCCTTACCACCAAAGGGTTTCAGTGTGAGGTGTGTGAAGGAATTAAATTCTCCTGCACCGGACAAAAAAACGACATTCAGCGTGAAAAATATGAACAATGCATCATGTTACTACTTTCTACTTCTTACATGTTGAACTCAAATACCTGTACTTTCTCCTTCTTACATGTTGAACTCAAATACCTGTACTTTCTACTTCTTACATGTTGAACTCAAATACCTGTACTTTCTACTTCTTACATGTTGAACTCAAATACCTGTACTTTCTACTTCTTACATGTTGAACTCAAATACCTGTACTTTCTCCTTCTTACATGTTGAACTCAAATACCTGTACTTTCTACTTCTTACATGTTGAACTCAAATACCTGTACTTTCTCCTTCTTACATGTTGAACTCAAATACCTGTACTTTCTACTTCTCACATGTTGAACTCAAATACCTGTACTTTCTACTTCTTACATGTTGAACTCAAATACCTGTACTTTCTACTTCTCACATTTTGAACTCAAACACCTGTACTTTCTACTTCTCTCATGTTGAACTCAAATACCTGTACTTTCTACTTCTTACATGTTGAACCCAAATACCTTTACTTTCTACTTCTTACATGTTGAACCCAAATACCTGTACTTTCTACTTCTTACATGTTGAACTCAAATACCTGTACTTTCTACTTCTTACATGTTGAACACAAATACCTGTACTTTCTACTTCTTACATGTTGAACCCAAATACCTGTACTTTCTACTTCTTACATGTTGAACCCAAATACCTGTACTTTCTACCTCTTACATGTTGAACTCAAATACCTGTACTTTCTACTTCTCACATTTTGAACCCAAATACCTGTACTTTCTACTTCTTACATTTTGAACACAAATACCTGTACTTTCTACTTCTCACATGTTGAACTCAAATACCTGTACTTTCTACTTCTTACATGTTGAACACAAATACCTGTACTTTCTACTTCTCACATGTTGAACACAAATACCTGTAGTTTCTACTTCTTACATGTTGAACTCAAATACCTGTACTTTCTACTCCTTACATGTTGAACTCAAATACCTGTACTTTCTACTCCTTACATGTTGAACTCAAATACCTGTACTTTCTACTTCTCACATGTTGAACTCAAATACCTGTGCTTTCTACTTCTCTCATGTTGAACTCAAATACCTGTACTTTCTACTTCTTACATGTTGAACTCAAATACCTGTACTTTCTACTTCTCTCATGTTGAACTCAAATACCTGAACTTTCTACTTCTTACATGTTGAACTCAAATACCTGTACTTTCTACTTCTCTCATGTTGAACACAAATACCTGAACTTTCTACTTCTTACATGTTGAACTCAAATACCTGAACTTTCTACTTCTCACATGTTGAACCCAAATACCTGTACTTTCTACTTCTTACATGTTGAACTCAAATACCTGTACTTTCTACTTCTCACATGTTGAACTCAAATACCTGTACTTTCTACTTCTTACATGTTGAACACAAATACCTGTACTTTCTACTTCTTACATGTTGAACTCAAATACCTGTACTTTCTACTTCTCACATGTTGAACTCAAATACCTGTACTTTCTACTTCTCTCATGTTGAACACAAATACCTGAACTTTCTACTTCTTACATGTTGAACTCAAATACCTGTACTTTCTACTCCTCACATGTTGAACCCAAATACCTGTACTTTCTACTTCTTACATGTTGAACTCAAATACCTGTACTTTCTACTTCTCACATGTTGAACTCAAATACCTGTACTTTCTACTTCTTACATGTTGAACACAAATACCTGTACTTTCTACTTCTTACATGTTGAACTCAAATACCTGTACTTTCTACTTCTTACATGTTGAACCCAAATACCTGTACTTTCTACTTCTTACATGTTGAACTCAAATACCTGTACTTTCTACTTCTTACATGTTGAACTCAAATACCTGTACTTTCTACTTCTCACATGTTGAACCAAATACCTGTACTTTCGACTTCTTACATGTTGAACTCAAATACCTGTACTTTCTACTTCTTACATGTTGAACTCAAATACCTGTACTTTCTACTTCTTACATGTTGAACTCAAATACCTGTACTTTCTCTACTGTTGAACTCAAAACCTGTACTTTCTATCCTACAGTTGACTCAAATACCTGTACTTTCTACTTCTTACATGTTGAACTCAAATACCTGTACTTTCTACTTCTTACATGTTGAACTCAAATACCTGTACTTTCTACTCCTCACATGTTGAACTCAAATACCTGTACTTTCTACTTCTCACATGTTGAACTCAAATACCTGTACTTTCTACTTCTTACATGTTGAACTCAAATACCTGTACTTTCTACTTCTTACATGTTGAACACAAATACCTGTACTTTCTACTTCTTACATGTTGAACTCAAATACCTGTACTTTCTACTTCTAAGCTCTTTACTTTGACTTGAGGAAAGAAGTTTATTCAGTACTTCTACTTTCACCAGAGTATCTGTACTTCTACTTGAGTAAAGGATGTGTGTACTTCTACATCTCTCCTGAGTGTCTGCACCCTGCTATAGGAACACAGGGAGGCTGGCTCCTGAGTGTTTGACTGTGCGGACATGTTCGTATTTTAAATGTAAGGACAGCTTCGGAGTGAGCATGCCAATCTGTCCGTGACAAAAGCCTGGCCAACCCGTGCTTATCTGCCCCGGATGAGAAAAGGCTGTAATCACCACGACGCTTTGAAGCACTTAAAGCAATTAACACTGATACGCTCGAGCAGACACGACTGTCATATTCATCGCCGTGTCTTTCTGTGGGACTCTCCATCTTTCTTTGTAGCAGATCTTCTGGGTGTTCAGATCTCATCAGCCGCCATCATTGCCTCTTTTATCAAAGGGTAGAAGGCGCTGGAATAAGTTCATCGAGGCACAGTGGGAGGAGATGGAAGCAGAGGGAAGTGTGGATGAGGTCATCCAGTTTTTATATTTTAAAAAGTGATGGCAGCTGAAGGCAAAGCTTGGACTGATGAATGTCAATGGTGGAAAACCGCGGTCTTCTACTTAAGTAAAAGTTAAGACAATTACAAAAGTATCAGCATCAAAATATACTTAAAGTACTTATTAATAATAATAATACATGTATTTTGTTAGCGCTTTTACAGGTGCTCAAAGACGCTTTACAGATATAGTGAAAAGAAAAGAACAACAAATAAATATATTATATATATATCTTCATGTTGTTGTGAGTGCTTTGAAGGTGGTGAGGTCGGTGCCGTCTCTGATGGGTTGGGGGAGTGAGTTCCAGAGGGAGGGGGCAGCGACGGAGAAGGCTCTGTCCCCCCAGGTGGGTGGGGATGGATAGGAGGTTGGCTTCTGATGAGCGGAGGCAACGGGAAGGGGTGTGGTGGTGCAGCAGGTCTGTGAGGTAGGGGGAAGGGGTGTGGTGGTGCAGCAGGTCTGTGAGGTAGGGGGGGGGGTGTGGTGGTGCAGCAGGTATGTGAGGTAGGGGGGAGGGGTGTGGTGGTGCAGCAGGTCTGTGAGGTAGGGGGGGGTGTGGTGGTGCAGCAGGTCTGTGAGGTAGGGGGGGGGGTGTGGTGGTGCAGCAGGTCTGTGAGGTAGGGGGGGGTGTGGTGGTGCAGCAGGTCTGTGAGGTAGGGGGGGGTGTGGTGGTGCAGCAGGTCTGTGAGGCAGGGGGGTGGGGGGGGAGGACTGGTTGTTCGGTAAAATGTCCGGTCGTATATTTAAGCAATAGCTCACGACAGGCCGTGGTATACGCTCAGTATATCACAGCTAAGGGGCGTGGGTCGGCCCGAAGCGTTACACCTAACGCAGGCAATTTGCTTTCAGCCCAACGATATACTGTTTTTCTCAGACGCGGAGGGATACTGACTTGTTGTGAAAAGTAACTTACAATTCTACCCGTGGTTACGTCATATCACGGCTAAGAACCAATCAGATTGCTTGATTTGACATTATATACTGCTGCTGGATATTTTAGCCTTAAACTATATGTAAATGTTTATTTATTAGTGGTTTATATTTGGTATTAGCTAATAATCGTAAAAAAAGGACAATATTGTCTAAAATGTACTGGAGTTCAAGTATAGGGACTTATATTTGGACTATGTTGTAAATGTATTATCTTTTTAATTCACACACGACATCCATCCCTCCTCTGTTGCTCTCCTCGAGGTTTCTAACATTTCCCCGTTAACTTTTGGGGTTTCTTTGGAGGTGTTTCCGACGTGAGGGCGTCGTATTCATATTCTGTCACAACTGTAAAGTCCACTGAGACGAAGGAAGACTGTGTGATTGGGCTATAGATACACTTTGATTGATGCAGTACCATAATATGAAACACTCAAAACTACAATACTTGAGTACATGTACTCCCACTATATTCCAGCTCTGAACATTAATCCTTTCATTATTGAAGTCTTTGATTTGTCCTCGACACTGCAGCAAAGTTAACATTCGTCACCGATCCTCCTGCGCTACGGCCCGACAGACAATCCGTATTGATTAAAAAACTCATTACATTTCCCTCCACTGTTTTCTCTTCCATCCAGACAATAAAAGATGGTATTGATTGACATTTTGGAGCAATAGACACCGCTCGATGTGTGAAGAAAGTCAAGAAATCCTGTCGTCTTCAAGGGCAAAGAGAAAAGAAAAGGGAAATGTCGAGGGATCCCAAACCCCCCCGAGGACTCCGCAGATAAATAATAGCTTCTCCCCAGTCGGGTTTGTTTACTTTCGGTTTACACATGGAGCCCAGAGAGAGGGGGCATGGTCAATTATTCATTGCTTTTGAGTTGAAGGAGTGCACATGTTTCAGTTCATTACGATGATCGCAAGCGTTCGGTAGAAGAAGCAAACCTACCGAAAGATACGTTTTTAACGCTAATGATCCTTCAAAACCAGATGTTCTCGTAAGGCTGAGAGGATACGTGACACGATGGAGCGGGGGGACTCCACAGGATGAGTTTACTATAGTAGGATGGAGGATTTGGCGGCCCCCCACCTACTCTTTTTGAGTGCGGGTTGACGGGTGTCTGTGTTGGCATTCCCCTTAGTCAGCAGAGGCTTCAAGTGTCCTAGGTTCAAGTTAGACAACTAACGTCTGGCTTAGTGTCCATGACTTCATGTGTATGGCATCTTAATGGTTCATCTTAATGCACACACATTTTCCGTGCTTTCCAATAGTTTAATTCCACGGTTAAATAACCCGTTAAATACAAACATGCCACTTGTAAACATTAAATAACATTTCTGTGAACTGATATTTGTTCAGCGGCTTATTAGAGGATGTTCCCTGAGAGATTGTAAAATGGAGTGTGTGTGTGTGTGTGTGTGTGTGTGTGTGTGTGTTCCAAGTGAATCTGCGGGCCCCCACCACCATCCAAGTTGCCCATCCTATCCTATAGCATGTATATATATCTATATATAACAGTTTGTCATGGTTAGCTGTTCTGATTGGTCAACCGCTTAGAGATGTCCCGCCCCTTAATCTATCACGTACGATACATTTGATAAAATACGAGGTACACATCGGGAAACGTTTCAAAATAGAATTAAAGCACCGTTTATAAAGTAGAAAATATACAGAGCTAGCCAATAGATGTGATTGGCTAGAAATATGTTCTGGAAGTAAACGAGTCCATTTACATGCACTAAAACGTATAGAGTGGAGCTGCAGAATTGCATTTTCTCAGATCAGTAAATAAGCCTGCGTGAATATCTGATCGAGCGTCGGAGCTCGTAAGCAGCAGGAAGAAGATGCAGTGACTCAGCAATAACCATTCTGCTGTCGATATGGATTCTCCTCCCACTGAGCTGCTGGATAAACAAACCACTCTCCCTGCGTTCGGATTATTTGGGTTCTGCTTCTGCTTCGGACCAGACAGTCTAATAAAGCCCGAACAAAACAGCGTGGGTTATAGGAAATGCGGTCCTGGTATTGAGAAGCGACAGCTAACAAAACAACCAAATGATGTGTGTTTATATGCAGTAGATTAGATGCGTAAAGCGTACCCAGCACATTGCCGACTCATCCACACACACACACATACACGTATACATCACTTCAGGGGACATTACATTGACTTTCATGCATTTCCTGGAGACTTATCATAACCTTAACCTAAAATTAATCATTGCCCTTATGGGGACCTCCATTTTGTCCCCATAAGGGAGGTGAGTCCCCACATGTGACTGTGTAAACAGATCACACACACACACACACACAGCCTCTGGGGCTAGACAAGGATGAGCAGGCAGGATCTCTAAAGACGGGGTTAATTGAGTGGACACACACAGACACACACACACACAGACAGACACACACACACACAAAAACACACACATGTTTTGAAACGTCTTTGATTCACATTGATAACCTGCCCTGAGGGTCTGTGAAGACGGGGTAAAAGAGAGGACAACCACATGCACACAGGAAAAGATGCTCCCCTCTCCATGTCTTAAACACTTTCACGCCACGCACAGACACACACACACACACACACACACACACACACACCATGTACACATCACTTCAGGGGACATTACATTGACTTACATGCATTTCCTGGAGACTTATCCTAACCTTAACCATAACCAACACATGCCTAAACCTAACCAAGTCTTCACCCTAACATTAATGATCCCCCTTATGGGGACCTCCAATTTGTCCCCATAAGGGAGGCGAGTCCCCACACGTGACTGTGTAAACAGATGTAGGTCCCCACAAGTATAGTAATGCCACACACACACACACACACACACACAAAGAGTCTGGGGCTGGGCAAGGAGGAGCAGGCAGGATCTCTAAAGACGGGGTTAATTGAATGGACACACACAGACACACACACAGACAGACACACACAGACACACACACACACACACACACACACACACACGTTTTGAAACGTCTTTGATTCACATTGATAACCTGCCCTGAGGGTCTGTGAAGACGGGGTAAAAGAGAGGACAACCACATGCACACAGGAAAAGATGCTCCCCTCTCCATGTCTTAAACACTTTCACGCCACGCACAGACAGACACACACACACACACACACACACACACACACACACACACACACACCATGTACACATCACTTCAGGGGACATTAACCAAGTCTTCACCCTAAAATTAATGATCCCCCTTATGGGGACCTCCATCATGTCCCCATAAGGGAAGCGAGTCCCCACACAGTGACTTTGTAAACAGATGTAGGTCCCCACAAGGATAGTAATGCTAGGACACACACACACACACGGTTAGTGGTTATTTTGATTAATATCTGTATTCTAATATTTCTCTGTGATTGCTTTTTAAATAAGCATCAGTTGTCTGTTTAATGTTGCACTCCGACATGGTTGTGTCGTTGGGTGTGTGTGTGTGTGTGTGTGTGTGTGTGTGTGTGTGTGTGTGTGTGTTTGGTTGTTGATCTCAGGAGGTGTTGATACAGATTGGATGTGAACACGGCTGGCATCTCTGCCCCTCTCATGTTGGCACTTGGCATCACAGGGGACAGTGTACTGACCTTTCTCTCTCACACACACACACACACACACACACACACACTTCTCACACCTCTGTCACCACCATGTGTGAGACACTGCTTGTCGTCGCTTCTATGTCTCATCGAACAGCTGCTGCCCTCGGACTTAAACTGCATTATGAGCGTTTTAAGTACCTTTTAAATTGTTTTCAAAGTCACAATATTATAATGCAGTACTGGCAGACGATGCAGAACAAACATGCTGATAATGATACAGACGTGTGGACATGTCCTACCTCTCTATTTTATATTACTTGGCCGGTTAATCGTAGTTTAAATCCTTTTGAACACATTTAATGTTAGTCTTGCTTCTATCATGCATAATAAAGTAGAGCATTTGGCCAAATAAGGGATGTATAGGACTACACGTTACCGCGTTGTGTTTTGATGTGTGTGTGTGTGTGTGTGTGGTACCATGTGACTGTAGTTCACTCTTCTTCCCAGCAGAGGGAGCTGAAGCTGGTGTTTCACTGCATTGCACATCTGTTCAGGGTTTAACCTTCATTCGTTGAACATGTAGCTAGAAAATCTCAAATTGGTAGTTATTACAATTTTTCTCTCGGACATTTCACGAGAAGTTTCGCTTGCTTCAACCCTGCTGATGCAGCTTCACCCCGATACATGTTCTGTTTTCTGTGGCAGTTTGAAATCCTTTGCAAAATACACGATAGTTGAATACAAACAAACATGGCCGTCTGTGTCCCCGTCTCCACGTGATTCACTGATGGATGCTCTGACATGTGTCCTCATGGGAGCAATCACTTTCTGCTATATTTCCCCTTCAAGTCAACACAGTGGAAGAAACGGCAGCACTTTAGGAAGGTCACACACACACACACACACACACACACACACACAGCTATTAAAGCAGTGAGCATATGAGAGTGTTGTCAAAAAGGCAATTCACATTCTACATATTCCCACACACTTCAATGTTTGGACACACACACACACACACACACACAAACCATGTATACATCACTTCAGGGGACATTACATTGACTTTCATGCATTTCCTGGAGACTTACCCTAATCTTAACCATAACCAACACATGCCTAACCCTTACCAAGTCTTCACCCTAAAATTAATGATCCCTTATGGGGACCTCCAATTTGTCCCCATAAGGGAGGCCAGTCCCCACACGTGACTATGTAAACAGATTTAGGTCCCCACAAGTATAGTAATGCTAGACCACACACACACACACACACACACGAGGTTTGAAGGGAGCGCTCTACTACTTCGTTCTCGTAAAAGTGTTTCGCATCTTGTTAATTTTTTATTGTTAATGTTTATTGGTAAAAGTGTTATCAACACAGGATAACCCGTTTTCTTGCTTTTAAAGAGTAAGAGTTTAATTCCTTTATTGTTTTTTCTCTCTCCACAGTACAATAGAAACGACCTTCGACACCACCGTAACCACGGAGGTAAATGGGCGGAGTCTCCCAGCCCTCACCACACGCTCCTCCCCCATGGCCTGGCGTCTCGGCCAATCACAAACCCCGCGTCTCCAGGCGGGCGACGCCCCCTCAATGCCCGGCAGTTACGCCGCGCCGCCCAGGGCGACCACGACGAGCGCCGGGTGCACCACAGGGCGCTACACTGGGCACTCTGACACTTCCAGGTTTGTGTTCAGAAGAGGGGTGAGGGGGGCGGAGCAAGGGGAGAATGGAGGAGGAGGAGCAGGAGGAGGAGGAGGAGAAGGAGATGAAGGGCAGCAGTCGGAGATGGAGATAACAGGGTACTTGAGTGAAGGAGATATCCTAGGGAGGAGCAACCGGACCAATGAGATCACCAGCGGGTAGGACGACTATAGCACTTAGCATGTTAGCTTCCTCTGATGCACTTCTGACATAAATGATGGTGCCAAAATGTATATTGCTAGCCTAAATTAAACTTGCTTCTGTTTGGTTGAGGTAGGTACAAATATTTGTTGCCAAAATGTATATTGTTAGCCTAAATTAAACTTGCTTCTATTTGGTCGAGGTCAGTATAATATCCTACGAGCAGGTAGGACGACTATAGCGTTTAGCATGTTAGCTTCCTCTGATGCACTTCTGACTTCCTGCTTTAAATGCCAACGCTTTGATTGGTAAATGATGGTGCCCAAATGTATATTATCACGTACAATGCATCGGAGCACTGGCTAATAGAAGTGTTCCATAGTGATGTCACTGTGTTCCCGGAACTCCTATAGAACACACGACAGGAGAGGGAAAACCCCCCAAAACTCACAATAGGGCCTCTTTAAGTTATATTCTAACGGACAGTATGAGAAAAAGAGATACTGGAGAAATTAAAGACGTTCTAGTATGAATCCAAAATGGAAGTATGGACCCGAAAGCGAGCAGAATATGTTCCACTTGATATGATTTGGCCTTCTTCTTCCTCTATACTAACTGAAACACTTGTTTGATGAATCATGAATACAAGTCACATTTTTCTATTCAATGTCGCAGTGCATATGGGTTTAGTAGAAAAGGTTGGATGCGTGTTCATAGAGTCTCCAAGGCCTCATCTTTCTGTGAACATTAATACAAAGGGCAACACCCGCCAAGGCTGTCATCGTTTGTCTTGCCATGAAAGTGAAGTGTGCAACTCGAGGCCACGCCGTTCGCTGACAGATTAGCTGAATGAAAATAGATCCGGAAAACATCACTGCAAAATGTGTGATTGCTTCTGACCTTCATTATAACCACAGCTATTAAAGCAGTGAGCATATGAGAGTTTTGTCAAAAAGGCAATTCCACACACACACACACACACACACGGCAGACTGTGAAGGGATGTGAAGCAGAGTTATGGGGTAAAGCATATTAATTAAAGTCTGAAAGGAAAAGTGATTAGCTAAGCTTAATTAGCTAAATGCTAATGGTCTCCGTGTCCTATCAGCCGTGCCTCAAATCTTACCACATACACACATTTAACAGGGCTCTTGCAGATCCTTAAAAAAGGCTAAAAGGTAACAAAAAAAGGCCTTAATTGGTACTAAAGTGTGAAATCAATCTTCAAAAGTCTTAAAAATGATACAAAATAGATTGTATTAATCGTTTTTGTCTTACTTTGCAATTTAAAATCTCCAAAAATAACTATAACTTCGATTTGATGTTTGTTTTATACTTTACTGAATGCCCTTTTGCAATAATGATAATATTCTGTTTGCATCCGAAGTGCTCAAAGCAGGCAGAAATGCTAATTCAATGAAGTGTTGCTATTAGGATTTAACATCTAAGATTTGGCTCAAACAGATACCCTATATATCTCTAGAGAAAAATGTGGTGCTTAAGTTGATTTAGTTTTCAATATTGAATACTGCAAAGTTGGCGTTTTATTCTACACAGTGTTTAAAAAGTCTTACCTCAAGCTGTAGAATAAGGGTTTGATAGGCTTTTGTATCGGTAAATCCATCATCACACTTACTGGTTAAGTGTATACAGAACAGAGGTCGTTCAACTCAAGTCAATTCCATGTATACAGCTACCATCTTTCCACCGCAGCATCCTCATCCTCTCATTATTCCCCCGCTCACAGATACCTTACCGACGGCGGCCTTCATCTGTATTCGAGGAGCGCAGGCCGAGCCTCGGACTCTTGCACGTCTCAAGACGTTTCCCAGAAAGGCAGCAAAGAGATGCAGGGCGACATCGACAGGTAGGCACAGAGGCAATACCTCGCTTTGATGATTTGATGTTGCCTTGGACGATGACACTGGAAACACAGAGGGACAATGATAAATATTCAGATGTGGGTACATTTCTACATTTGTGTTGCATTTACTCAACTACATCTTTGAGGTACTTGTACTTTACTTGAGTGTTTCAATGTTATGCTGCTTGATACTTATACTACAGTACAATTTGTACGCAGATATTGCACTTTTACTCACACGTATTTGACGCTTTTAGTTAATTTGCACATTCATTTATTATAAACCAAAGTATGACGTACTCTAATGGATTAAGATATCTGAATAGCGAGTCATTAAAAGTTATTTCCAGCTGCAAATTAAAATTACATTAATAATTACAATCCAGTGATTTAATATGTATTACTCTAAATAAAATGTGAGGGATTTTACATGCACCAATACCTACTGTATAACAATTGTACTTCACTTGAGTATTTCAATTTGCTTGATACTTATACTACAGTACAATTTGTAAGCAGATATTGCACTTTTACTCACACGTATTTGACACTCTTAGTTACTTTGCACATTCATTTATTACAAAACAAAGTATGACGTACTCTAATGGTTTAAGATATCTGAATAAAGAATCAAAAAGTAAGAAGTAAGTTCATGTCCTTGGAAAGTAACCACTCAAGGGCATCTTTGAGTTAATTGTACTTTACTTGAGTATTGCCATTTTATGATACTTATACTACAGAACAATTTGGAAGTAATTATAATGTTTTTTACTCACTAAAAAAATTAAGTATGACATGTGTTACGTCCCCATTAAGGTGTAGGGGACCTGGAGACAGTAACACACAACAACAGCCTCTCTACATCTATCCTTTGAAACCAAAAAACCAAAACCCTCACTAACTAAACGACTCTACTAAAACAGAACACAGGGGTGGCAACAATCCGCTAACCTAGTGTCTTAACATTAGTTACCTAGGTGATGAGAAATGTACAGGGTACCCCGGACTCACCTAACTCCCCCACCTCTCAACACACACACATTAACAAAGGTTAGCACAAAGTAGGATGAGCTTCTACTCAAGGCAGGCTTCTCGATCAGCAACAGGCCCGGGGTGAGAGAGAGACGACTTCCTGGGTGCCTCCTTTATGGTCGGCCCTGGCTGCTGATAGGCCGGCTGAGGGTGAGAGGATCACACATACTATATCTGAATAGAGAGTCATTCAAAGTTATTACTAGCTGCAAAATAAAATGACTTTAATGCAGGAATAATTTCAATCCAGTGATTTTAGCCTCTGCAGACCATTTACATGCACCAAAACCTATATCACACGTTACAGGAAAGGGAATAAAAGGACCGCTTTAATCGAGAGAAACCCCATAAGTCCACAAGTTAAAAAGTAAGAAGTAAGTCCATGTCCTTCAGAGATGACAGTCAGGACACTGCGGGTGAAATGAGGTGAAAAGGAGAGATCGATGTAAAGCTGTCGGGCTCAGATTGAGATGACAGGCCAGACATTTCCCAGCATGCAACTCTAACTTCTGCCAACATTTTGACAAGTCGCAGTGTTTGGAGGAGGCGGCGGGCGGGCGGAAAGCAATCAGAAATCACTCGATAGAAATAGCTTGGCTTTGTTTTAACGCTTCAAATAAGTAAAGGGCTGTTAGTGTCACTAAATTGTTACGCTATGCCGTTTGTATTTAGCTTTTGTCTTTGCTTTGTACGGCCCTTTGAGGCATGTCTTGAGATTTGGATCAATGATACGTTTTGATTTGATTTGATTTGACTCCTTAACTGACTTTAAGGATCTTATTCAAGGTGCCGATGTGGGCATTTTGCATACAATACAATGTAAATGTAAAGCAATTTAAAACCTCCAGACCAAAGTGTTGTACAGAGAAAGAAATACATGAATAAAATACAAAAATCACTCAGCTCAGAAAACATAAAAATAAGCAAAAATAAACATGAATACAGTGATAACAGCAATATAGGAAAAACAATAGACCAATTAAAAGCAATAAAAGGTTAGGCCCTCGACATTGAGGTGAAGCATCGCCCAGCCTATTCGACTTAGGACCAGAGAAGGCTACACGACAACCGAGTTGGACCTCTGACGTTACACGAAAGAAGAAGAAGAAGAAGAAGAAGAAGAAGAAGAAGAAGAAGAAGAAGAAGAAGAAGAAGAAGAAGAAGAGAAGAAGAAGAAGAAGAAGAAGAAGAAGAAGAAGAGAAGAAGAAGAAGAAGAAGAAGAAGAAGAAGAAGAAGAAGAAGAAGAAGAAGAAGAAGAAGAAGAAGAAGAAGAAGAAGAAGAAGAGCAACAATCTACTATCTTTCTAAGCGTCGAACATTAAGGACAAGAGGTGGATTTTAAGAAGTGGTTTTAAACAGACAGTATGCACGGTTATATAGGATGAATGTAACCATAGTTACCTCCATGTGAGCTCGGCCCAGACCCTAGGGGTTTTTAAATCTACTCTTAAAACACACTTCTTCTCCCTTGGCTTCTAGTCAGAGCGGAGCACGACTCCTGTTGTAATGTATTGTCTTTTGTTGTGATTGTAGTATTTATTCCACGTACAGCACTTTGGCCCGACCAAAAATCGCTTTATAAATAAACCTTGATTTGATTTGATAGTTAGGTACAGCGTCCAGACGTTGTGATTCCTCCTCCGGCCGAATCTGTCTTTGTTTTTGCTACCGGTTTGCATAACTGTGTTGTTGAAGAGCCCCGACGGTCCTTCTGTTTTCTGGTGTGCGTTTTGACTTTCACGAGCAACACAGCAGTCAGTCGGCGGAGACGTTCAGCCGGTCGGATCATATCTGTGATCGGCAGAGCGTCGCCATATCAGCCGACCTGACCGGAGGTTCAGAACAGGCGTTAGACTCACGTCTAACGCCTGTCAGTCTCTCTCTGATCTGCTGTCAGACTGTGACGCTCGAAGGGATGGGTGGATAAATATGAACCCTCTGAACTGTCTCCACGTTGTATCGTCTCCCTCAATGTGTATGCTCAGAAATGAGTTTTAAAACCTTTAAATTAATCCGCATTTTGCCACTTCCTGTTTAAGACAACCATTTCTCTAATGTGTTTTTGGTGAGATGTCTGAAATAAGGTCTGTGGTAAACACAATCTGAAAAGATGTGACATAAAATGCATCACTAAATACCCCTATGGAGTTTTAGCGGTGGTAACGTGAAGTCATGTGACCGTGCTGTAGTTCCTCTATAGCCCAACATTAGCCTCCTTTAGCTTAGCGGTGGTGACGTGAAGTCATGTGACCGTGCTGTAGTTCCTCTATAGCCCAACATTAGCCACCTTTAGCTTAGCGGTGGTAACGTGAAGTCATGTGACCGTGCTGTAGTTCCTTTATAGCCCAACATTAGCCACCTTTAGCTTAGCGGTGGTGACGTGAAGTCATGTGACCGTGCTGTAGTTCCTTTATAGCCCAACATTAGCCTCCTTTAGCTTAGCGGTGGTAACGTGAAGTCATGTGACCGTGCTGTAGTTCCTTTATAGCCCAACATTAGCCACCTTTAGCTTAGCGGTGGTGACGTGAAGTCATGTGACCGTGCTGTAGTTCCTTTATAGCCCAACATTAGCCGCCTTTAGCTTAGCAGTGGTAACGTGAAGTCATGTGACCGTGCTGTAGCTCCTTTATAGCCCAACATTAGCCGCCTTTAGCTTAGCAGTGGTAACGTGAAGTCATGTGACCGTGCTGTAGCTCCTTTATAGCCCAACATTAGCCTCATTTAGCTTAGCATTGGTGACGTGAAGTCATGTGACCGTGCTGTAGTTCCTTTATAGCCCAACATTAGCCGCCTTTAGCTTAGCATTGGTGACGTGAAGTCATGTGACCGTGATGTAGTTCCTTTATAGTTCGCTTTTTATTAGGGGTGCACGATAATTATCGGCCCGATAATTATCGGTCCGATATTAGGAATTATGACGTCATCCCGATAAACCGATAACAGTATTAATAGCCCCGATAATATACAATATATTTTTTGGGTAAAAAAAAGAAAAAAATCCTGCGGTGTGGGTGGATTGGGATGAGGGGCGCTTGTTTTTCACTCGGCTCCTCCCGTGTTGCCAGTACTATGGTGTTAGTGGTTTAGGAAGAGGGAAGTTCTTCACAAATCCAGCGCTCCCTAATACTTCGAACCTGATCAGTCACCTGAAACATCGCCATCGCTACGATGGTGTGTTAAAAGCGTACGAAGACAATAATACAATGTGTCTGTCTGCGCGTGTGTCTGTCTGCGCGTGTGTCTGCGCGCGCGCGTTGGAGCTATGTGCAACTCAAGGCATATGCTCGAACCGGAGCTGCCTGGATGCTGCAATCATGTTGCTGAGTGTGCTGACTTCTCCTACAATGTCCCGCTGTCTGCTTCCTGCATCAAGTCAAGTGCTCGGCGCAGTTGTGTGGATAGAGCGCGCCTCTGTTTTCATTTAAACAGCTCCTTATATCCGTTAGCGCAGCTAGCTAGCACCAGATGCTAACAACAACAATGCACGTAAGGTCTCTCTCTTGCTCGCTCGGACCACACGCACCCTCCCGGTCCTCCCGATGGCCAGTCGGTGCCTGCCGGTGAGCGTGGAAGTGTGGTCTGCCACAAGCGGGCGGCAGGAGCGGGGCTGTCAGCATCAGCTTGTAGATGGTATTTTAAACTCGATGCTCTGAAGCTACGGGGCGGCCGAGGAAAAAAAATACACATGCGTTAATCGCGTTAAAATAATTAGTGGCGTAATTTTTATTTGTATTATCGGTTATCGGTATCGGTATCGGTCTTGAGAAGCAGGAAGTTATCGGTATCGGTTTAAAAAAACCAATATCGTGCATCCCTACTTTTTATCCTAAAAATCATAAAGTGGTGTTAATATGTGGAGATTATCCGGCTGAACAAAACATATAAGTATCATAAATGTGTGTTTGCAACAGATCTTCCAATTGAATCCAATAGAAAAACCCTTTTGCTCTTGTGATGCCACCTTTCAGGACCTCCTTCAAAAATACTCCACCAGTGCACGACTCTAATGTGCTTCCAAAAACGGTGGCGTCTCTGAGCTAAAGTTTGAGATAGCGCTTTGGGCCTCAGGAGCGATGAGAAAGTATTGATGCCTGCAGGCTAAAAGACACCTGATGTGTTTTGAGTTTGAACTCTGATATCCTTTTCCTTTCCTTCCAGTCACCCATACACAATTAAATGAACACACACACACACACACATACACACACACACACACACAGTACACAGTACACAGTACATGGCTGTAATGCCTGACATGTGAGACAGTCAGAAGCTGAGCTGTCACTTTCCCTCTGACATACAGCAATGCTCGGGGGGACAAAAACCCCTCCGGCTTGAAGACAAACTGTTCGCTCACCTCGAAGAACTTCCCATCTCCTCAAATGCACACATGCTTCTAGGAATGACAAATACCAGCAAAGCATTTATTCCTAAACTGCGAGTTAGTCAGATATATAGTGTGTGTTTTTACCTCTCCCTGATCACTGGGAACTATACAAGGAAGTGAACATTTCTTACTCCCTGGAAAAATGATAGGTAGCATTATATGCATATGTTATTTCTGCATGTCTGCTCCATTGCGGTATTTATTTGAATGTCTTTTACCAATCAAAGCAAGATCAAGCGTTCCCAGCAGCCTTTTGTTCAGGTGGTGCTGGCTGTGCTGTAAAATGTTAATTTTGTGATTGATTTGCCATCTGAATAAGAAGAACTAAAAGCATCCAACAGTAGCTCAGTGTGTAGGGACTTCAGTTAAATAGACCGAGTGTTGACTGTTAAGGCCCGGACGCACCAAGCGGACACCAAAGAACTGACACAGACGGACCCCCGGCTGTTGAGTCGCCTCGCGTCTCTGCGTCTTGCCCATGTGTCGCACTGGAACACACCGCAAACACGGCCAAGTAGCACGTACGAACTGCGCATGCGTGAGTGGCAATACCTCTCCCTACCAGCAGGCGGCGGTAGTGCGTATTCGTCATTCAAAAGACGCAACGACCGGAAGACAGACCGCGTGATAACCGAGAGAAGAAGAACAGACTGATATAAACAAACAACAAATAGCGCGTGTTCCATGTTCCCTCTACAGCAGTGCTTCTCAAAGTGTGGTCCGCGGGCCACTGGTGGTCCGTGAACGCCCCCTAGTGGTCCGTGGGTATATTGGTAACATTTCACATTTGAAATTAATGAATTAATTAAAGTTTTCCGCACTCTCGCGGGAATATCTCCGCAATGGAGCGAGCTTAAGTTTCACTTTCGATTGCATGATATAGCCCAGATAAACACCTTCGTCACACATGTTGCCACTTGTTTGTACCATTTTCAGGCGATTTACAAAAAACGATGTGTTTTGGGATATTTGTGGAGTTAGGTGGTTTTTTTATTGTTTAAGTGGTCCTTGGTATGAAAAAGTTTGAGAAACACTGCTCTACAGCGAGAAGCTCACGGGGCTTTCCCGAACCTGAGTCGAGAGCTGGAGTTCAAATGGAATCTCACATTTGCCTTCTTAATAGTTTGTTTGGGTCCCTCACTTCCGTTTCGCTTCTCATGCACTGATTCGCCAGCTGAAGTTGACTGCAGGGCTGCCCAGAGTTTTACCATCTGTCCACCTTTTCATTGAATTACAAATAATTTAGGTTTTCTCCAAAGAGCAGAGATACAAACAAAAACAACAAGAAAAAAAGCAGATATGTCACTTGAAATAAGCCAATCCAGTATAAGTGATGTTGCATTAATCTCGTTCAGTCCTATTGTTTTAATAGAGTTAGAGTGTAATTTAGCCATGGTACAAGTGACGGACGATATGGAGACTGTCCTGATATCAATGGGGAGCTAATTCCACTATTTATACACACACACACACACACACACCTCTTCTCTCCCTGTCCTCCTCACACTGGCAGTAGTAGAGAGAGTGTATGGGTCTGTGTGTATCAACTGAACTCCCATGAGGCTCGTTATGCTTTCCGTTGTGTCTCATAACGAGCCCTGGAGCTTCTTCCTGCCGACTCATCCGATCAGCAGGTGATCAGGGTGGAGTCACGGTTTCTGTTCTGAGCACTTTACCACATATGTAATGATGGTGGTGTTCTTGTCCGCTATGTGGGGGTCCATGTTGCTGGGAACAATAGTTCTGGTTTTCTGACATGTAAGCAGGGAGAGTTTAGTGTTGTGATGAAATTAGAAAGACCTGGAAGATTGATTTTTTTCGGGGGGCATTTTTATAATAATTGTGTTTCGATAGCGCTTTAAAGTCGCCTTAACTGTTCTTGATTTTAGGAAATTACAGATTCAAAATACAAAATGAGAAACAGTTCAAACTAAACGACATGAAATAACTTCCCTTAATTAAAAAAGACAAAAGAAAACATAAAAAAAAGTTCTGTATTAACCCTTAGATGCATAAGTGGGTCTTTTTTACCCGGTGAGGTGGTT
Organism: Champsocephalus esox; assembly: GCA_036324585.1. Lineage (NCBI taxonomy): Eukaryota > Metazoa > Chordata > Actinopteri > Perciformes > Channichthyidae > Champsocephalus > Champsocephalus esox. The sequence continues at coordinate 24,899,856 of CM070492.1, forward strand.
TTCTCGAAGTATCTTGGTAATTACATTTTTTTATCATTTCATATTCCAGCTATTCCTCAAAAAACATGTTTTGGATATCATGCCGTTCACATTTTAAATTTAAATTTTAAGAAATTGTAGTTTTTGTATTTCTACCCCAAGCTTCCATAAGTGGGTAAAAATGACCCGCATGCATTTCCTACGGGAACCTTTGATTCTTATCACCTGTTGCTGTCAGGAATACATTCACTGTGGGACACACAGACGACATCATAAGTGACACCTCTCAGCAAGATTATTTTACACAGCAAGATCTGATACCTGTCAGTATAATAATAATAATAATAATAATAATAATAATAATAATAATAATAATAATAATAATAATAATACATTACATTTGTATAGGGCTTTTCAAGGACTCAAAACCGCTTTACAATATAAGGGAAGGTTAGGGGGGGGGTATAGGACTATCAAACTTGATCAACCGGCATGGATCGATGGGGGGTGGGCTACGAGTAGACGAGAGGAGAAGAGATGAGTTTTGAAAAGGGACTGGAATACTGTGAGGGTTTTTTCAAAATGGCATAAAACCACATATTACTCTAACACGAGTCCTCTTTGAGCCACTTATGGAAGAGTGTAGGGTCCAGTCACTCGGGCATCTAAGGGTTAAAACATATGTTTTTGAAATGAAAACTTTAAGAGAAAAAATCCAATAAAAAAGTATTCAATTTAAAATAAATTAAACTATACAAAATACATTTTCTCATTTATAAAAACGTTCAATGGTAAAATTGACTTTTCAGCATTTTCTCTCTGTTAAAGTGTTGAGGAAATACAAATCGTATAATTTAAAGCACTACACT
>CM070492.1:24905703-25074422 GCA_036324585.1 Champsocephalus esox
GTTTACTTCCTGTCTGTCTTCTTCTGCTGTTCCCTTTAGTGTTTACTTCCTGTCTGTCTTCTTCTGCTGTTCCCTTTAGTGTTTACTTCCTTCCTGTCTGTCTTCTTCTACTGTTCCCGTTAGTGTTTACTTCCTGTCTGTCTTCTTCTGCTGTTCCCTTTATTGTTTACTTCCTTCTTGTCTGTCTTCTTCTACTGTTCCCGTTAGTGTTTACTTCCTGTCTGTCTTCTTCTGCTGTTCCCTTTATTGTGTACTTCCTTCCTGTCTGTCTTCTTCTACTGTTCCCGTTAGTGTTTACTTCCTTCCTGTCTGTCTTCTTCTACTGTTCCCGTTAGTGTTTACTTCCTTCCTGTCTGTCTTCTTCTACTGTTCCCGTTAGTGTTTACTTCCTGTCTGTCTTCTTCTGCTGTTCCCGTTAGTGTTTACTTCCTTCCTGCTTGTCTTCTTCTGCTGTTCCCGTTAGTGTTTACTTCCTTCCTGTCTGTCTTCTTCTGCTGTTCCCGTTAGTGTTTACTTCCTTCCTGTCTGTCTATCTGTCTTCTTCTGCTGTTCCCGTTAGTGTTTACTTCCTTCCTGTCTGTCTGTCTTCTTCTACTGTTCCCGATAGTGTTGACTTCCTGTCTGTCTTCTTGTGGTGATGTATCTGACGTCCAACACTCTGTCTTTTAACCTCTTTCTTTCATCTTCCTTAACAACAGTCATTATTTTGCTTAGCGACGGTCTGTTATCGAGTATTAACAACCTCTGAGATGTCCAAATCGACCAATCAGAATCGAGTATTCGACAAATAACCCAACAGCTCATCGCCCCTTTCTTCCTTCCTTTGCCCGCCATTACAGAGCTCATGAATAATATCCCTGCACACTTTTCTGACTCCTCTCACGTATTATGCATGAGATCCCTTCCAGTCCATGGCGCCCGGAAAACAGAAGTCGCACTGGGCTCTGATCCAGATGTTGGCTCCGTTCTGCTTTGTCATCCTCCTTGCGGACAAAATATCTGATTGCCTCTTCGAAAGTCTGAAAGGCCCGTCGTTGGTGAGGAAGGGAGGGGGGGAGAGGAGGAGAGACAGGAGGGGGGAGTCAGCAGTACAAGGGTGAAAGTGTAAGAGTGAGGTAGTCCTTTCTCTCTTTGTCTCCGGACGTCTCGAAGCCTCCAGCCTCTCCGTCAGGGAAACATTTCAGAGGCGGGATGACGGGCAGCAGAGGTGAGCAAAGCTGGGCACTATATTTACACACACACACACACACACACAACACACACACAACCTGTACATGATGCTTATTTCTGCGGTGTGTGTGTGTTGTGGAAGTGAGCCACAGAAAGGCAGGAGAATTTATGTATTTTCTAATGTTTTATTGTCTCATTGGCATTAAGCATTAAGTGGGATGATTGTACCAGGAGGATGAGGATGAGTGTTTTCCATTGACATCATAAGTGCTCTGTGTGTAGAAGAAACAAGCGTGTGTGTGTGTGTGTGTGTGTAGTTTACGTTAGATACCTGTATGCATTTCAGACTACTTAATTTGCTTTTAGAAGCTTTTATAACTCTCAGTGAAACCTGTGTGTGTGTGTGTGTGTGTGTGTGTGTGTGTGTGTGTGTGTGTGTGTGTGTGTGTGTGTGTGTGTGTGTGTGTGTGTGTGTGTGTGTGTGTGTGTGTGTGTGTGTGTGTGCGTGTGTGTGTGTGTGTGTGTGTGTGTGTGTGTGCACAGTAAGGGAGTGTGCCTTTCATCCGATCCTAGCTTGAGCTAAAGTGAACAACTTATATCCGTGTTGTAGATTAAAAGCTTTTATGATTATTTTTCAAACATTATTTCTAAAAATTATTTTAAACTCACATTTACTTCTCAGAAAGATTTGTCGTCAAATATTTGAACTGCTTTTTTTTTATCTTTTCCCAAATAGAAGCTCCCGTTTAGCCACAGGTTTTTAATGCCAGCTGAAAACCATGGATTTGTTTCTACAAAAATTTTTTAAAAAAAATCCTATAACATCAAAATAAACAAAATTGGAGTCAGGACTTTTATAATAATGTTATATATTCTCCATTAAGTGTAAGAAATATGTTTTAGTGGCACGTTGTTCCTCGGTTTGTTCCATTAAACATATTTCAGTCAGACAACTCACGTGTTCCTTTAACATGTTTATTAGAAGCAGCATATAGTTGAGTTTGGCGACTAGGCTCGGGCATCATCACTCCATAGATATACATAGCACGATGAGTGATGATTAAATAACTAACCCCCGAGCCTACAGGTGGAAGCTGGGGTGGTGGTGGGGCAGGCAAGCAGCAGCAACATGAAACACAGCAGCACGAACATGAACGCAGCAATAGCAAATGAACGCAGCAATAGCAAATGAACGCAGCAAGCAGCAGCGACGTAGCTGCATCAATAGCAGCAGCAAGCAATGCATGGTGAGAGATCTGGCAGGTTAAATAGAGCGGCATATTAAGGAGACTCTGTTTGGTTGGTTGTAGAGCGGCAAGGGGGCGTTATGTATGAATGCAGCATAAGTGCTCGAGTTGACTGCCTGAACTAGCTCGCAGGCTTCGCCCCATTTTCTATATGGAAACTTCATAAATTGTTCATTTAACATCAAAATAAACAAAATTGGAGTCAATACTTTTATACGAATGATATATCTTCTCCCTTAGTGGTGGCTATCGCTGAGTTTCTCCTCAGTTGTGTTACATAACGGGTCATCTGAGTACATTTGCCTCCTCCCCTGGAGACATCCCATCTTAACTCACTTCAACTTTTCCCCTTAAATACGTATCAAGCCCTTAAAGTCCGGATCTCATTAATCTCCATGATGCCGTGTAATCACCGATGTTCTCCTTTGTTCGTGCCGCCAAGCATCTTCTCCTCCGAGGGCCGAGGGTTCTGAATATTTCATGAGGTAACGTTTGCACGGCTGAGCGGAGACGCAGCAGCTAAGTGGGAAACCAAGGGTTAGCGAAAGAATCTGCACGGCAAAAGAAGAAGGATTTGGTTTTTTAAGACGTTTTTATTCTGCATTCTGCGGTGAAGTCACATCTCACTTCCTTTGAGCAGCGCCACCATCACACGCAGACAAATCCATACATAAACATACAAATAAAACAAAAATATTGCAATATTTACGTTGGATATGGTTGAAACCGTAGCGATACAATTGGATTGAAGTATGTGCAGTCGTGAAAACCAAGGGTTGGGTAACCTAATCGAAGTATCAGAATTGAAAATGAATGTATCCTGATTACTTTCCGTTACTTACTTGCTTTACCTCGATATCAAACGCCGTGCAATTAATTAAATACGAATAAGAGAAATTAAATATCAACAAGATGTTTTTCGCTGAAGGGCATGATGTGAGACGACAGAACAATGTGACCGTAAAGTAGAAACCAATATATTTAGGATCAGAAATGATTTTATTGATCGGAAAACATGCCTTTTATTCAGCATCTATCTCACATGAGCACATAGTACAGGTTAAAAAAGGACTTAGTGTTGAGAGAAAATGCTCCGTATTAGTTTAACACACACAGTTGAGCTCACACACACTATTTTATGAACATAGGTTCACCTGCTGAATTAGAAACTTAAGCAAAGAAAGTGAAAACCATAAAGCAGATGCAGGCAGTAGAAGTATTAGTGAACAGAACAGCTTACAGAGAAGAGATTACAACAGACACTATGTGATATTTGTAGGTTTTACGTTACACTGTAATCCTGCACGTTATCCCCAGTGTGTAGCCGTTACATTTAACTGTAAGGGAATACCTTTTGTACCCTGATTACATAATCCCATGTTATTTAAGCAATAGCTCACGACAGGCAGATTATATTAGACAGACAGCGTTGATCCGTTATTTGGCTTTTTATTGACATTCATGTGTATGTTGCCGTATTACTGAAAACCTGTCCAGCATCGGTAGCATGGTTTCCGTGGTTACTTGGATATGTTGTTCTTGGCGTGGCGAGAATATTGCTCCACTTTCTCCGGTCCCCGAGATTGGGCTTCCCGCAGCTCTGGAGAGAGCTTTCGCACCTGTGGCCACTGACGGTCATCATGTCTCTGCTTTGGTTCAAGACCCGCATCAGAAAGCTTTTGAATGGTGCTACTTCTCCAGCTGGTCTGCCTGCTCTCCACGTAGCTCTGCATGTCGTCGTTTAGGTGCTTTCTGGAGATAGCCACTCCTCCATGGTGAGACCCGCCCGGAGGTCGAAGTTAACCTTACATGTTTCCATCGTAAGCTTTGTAAGTTTGTTTCGTAACGGACTAAATGTAAATATATTTACAAAACGGACAAGTCAAATCAAGCAATCTGATTGGTCGATAGCGTTTTTGCGGACCTTTTTGATTACAGATTTGAAAACGTCGTTGCTTGCTTTAAAAGTAGCACAGTTCATGATGTCAAAGCTTGGGAAGTATCTAGATATCCCTGCCCTGATGCCAAAGGAACCGCACACTGGATATGTGTCGCAGTTTGATGTCTATGTCTGGACCGCTGCGTAAAAAGGAGGTTTTCTGCGGCCGTTACTTCTCCGCTGATTTCTTGTTCCAGTTTGAAAAGCAAACTGCCAACAGCTTTTCTCAGACGCGGAGGGATACTGACTTGTTGTGAAAAGTAACTACAATTATCCCCGTGATACACGCTGACCGTTTTATAACAAGCTTTTTACACTGGTCATATCAGAAGTCCAATAACCAGAGTGTTTTCAGATGGATGTTTTGACAAAACGACAATTAATTATTTGGCGCTCTCTGGCCATTTCACTGCAGCGATGCAATATCCTCCCCCTCCTTCCGCGCACTGTGTACTGTAGCTCATTGCTAATTAAAGGAGTTACGACACAGGAGTCCCGCAGCACCTCGCTGAAGGGTTGATTGAGTTCGACTGTGCCATTTTTTTTTGTAAGGATGCAGCCCGTTGTGCATGTGCAGGAGCAACGGTTTGATTCTGTCAGAGCAGCTGATCCTGGGAGACGATTAAATATTCAGTCAGCTCTCAGGAGGAAGAGGAGGGGGAGGAAGAGGAGGACATTTCATTTAGATCAACCCTTTCATCCCGGGAAGAGTCACGGGGAATGGATGCTTTAACTTTACCATCTGCAGGGAGGTTGTTCAATATCGATACACTTTTACTTATTACCTATTATGCAACATCCTCTTCTTCATGTCTCTTCTACATCAACACGTGTCCCCTCTTCTTCATGTCTCTTCTACATCAACACGTGACCCCTCTTCTTCATGTCTCTTCTACATCAACATGTGTCCCCTCTTCTCCATGTCTCTTCTACATCAACATGTGTCCCCTCTTCTTCATGTCTCTTCTACATCAACATGTGTCCCCTCTTCTCCATGTCTCTTCTACATCAACATGTGTCCCCTCTTCTTCATGTCTCTTCTACATCAACATGTGTCCCCTCTTCTCCATGTCTCTTCTACATCAACATGTGTCCCCTCTTCTCCATGTCTCTTCTACATCAACATGTGTCCCCTCTTCTTCATGTCTCTTCTACATCAACATGTGTCCCCTCTTCTCCATGTCTCTTCTACATCAACATGTGTCCCCTCTTCTTCATGTCTCTTCTACATCAACATGTGTCCCCTCTTCTCCATGTCTCTTCTACATCAACATGTGTCCCCTCTTCTCCATGTCTCTTCTACATCAACATGTGTCCCCTCTTCTTCATGTCTCTTCTACATCAACATGTGTCCCCTCTTCTCCATGTCTCTTCTACATCAACATGTGTCCCCTCTTCTTCATGTCTCTTCTACATCAACATGTGTCCCCTCTTCTTCATGTCTCTTCTACATCAACATGTGTCCCCTCTTCTCCATGTCTCTTCTACATCAACATGTGTCCCCTCTTCTTCATGTCTCTTCTACATCAACATGTGTCCCCTCTTCTCCATGTCTCTTCTACATCAACATGTGTCCCCTCTTCTTCATGTCTCTTCTACATCAACATGTGTCCCCTCTTCTTCATGTCTCTTCTACATCAACATGTGTCCCCTCTTCTCCATGTCTCTTCTACATCAACATGTGTCCCCTCTTCTTCATGTCTCTTCTACATCAACATGTGTCCCCTCTTCTTCATGTCTCTTCTACATCAACATGTGTCCCCACTACATACTGATATACACCTGAACATCAGCAGGAGAGGACTCTTTAAAGTAGAGACACTACATACTGATATACACCTGAACATCAGCAGGAGAGGACTCTTTAAAGTAGAGACACTACATACTGATATACACCTGAACATCAGCAGGAGAGGACTCTTTAAAGTAGAGACACTACATACTGATATACACCTGAACATCAGCAGGAGAGGACTCTTTAAAGTTTAGGGTTAGGGTTTTCATTTCAGGCCTGTTAAAAAATGCGTTTTAATTTTCTGCGTTTTAGCTGCCGTCCATGATGATAACTTGCTTTGTGAATGAACACAAATGTAAAGTAATTACCGAAGTGGACGCAGAAGCTGAAGGGTATCTCTTACTCTGCGACTCGGGGAGCTATAAACTGTGAAATCATTATGTTAATTAAGAATCACCCGAGAAGACATGGAGAGAATAATATTACACAGGATTGTTAGGATTGAATAAGAGACGAGAAGGAGGAAAAGACGGATAAGAAGGGATTGAGCTTCTTCTCACCATCTGCCTGCTCCTTTATGAGGATGACACACTCAAGCATTCCCTTTTTGTGAGGAAGTGTGAAGCCCTGCATGCTCTCAAGCCCAATGTGTCTCCGCTTGGAGCAAATGAATCAGGATGCAGCTTGAATGATATTTGAGATGTGTAATTGGGCACAAGGAGCAATCAGCACTTGTTACACACCATCTGTGTCTTTGGTCTCTTCTCATCTCCGTCTTTAAAGTTTCTCTCTGTGAATATGATGCTTATAAACTCTCAGAGAACAACAGGAATACAATTATTTATATCCAGAGGGGGGAAGGAGTGGAGTACAAATACTGCGTTACTACTTAAGTACTTTTTCTGGTATCAGTACTTTACTCCACGACTTGTTTTCCTGACGACTTTTTACTTTTACTTCTCACATGTTGAACTCAAATACCTGTACTTTCTACTTCTTACATGTTGAACTCAAATACCTGTACTTTCTACTTCTCACATGTTGAACTCAAATTCCTGTACTTTCTACTTCTCTCATGTTGAACTCAAATACCTGTACTTTCTACTTCTCTCATGTTGAACTCAAATACCTGTACTTTCTACTTCTCACATGTTGAACACAAATACCTGTACTTTCTACTTCTTACATGTTGAACTCAAATACCTGTACTTTCTACTTCTTACATGTTGAACTCAAATACCTGTACTTTCTACTTCTTACATGTTGAACACAAATACCTGTACTTTCTACTTCTTACATGTTGAACTCAAATACCTGTACTTTCTACTTCTCACATGTTGAACTCAAATACCTGTACTTTCTACTTCTCTCATGTTGAACACAAATACCTGTACTTTCTACTTCTTACATGTTGAACTCAAATACCTGTACTTTCTACTTCTCACATGTTGAACCCAAATACCTGTACTTTCTACTTCTTACATGTTGAACTCAAATACCTGTACTTTCTACTTCTCACATGTTGAACTCAAATACCTGTACTTTCTACTTCTTACATGTTGAACTAAAATACCTGTACTTTCTACTTCTCACATGTTGAACTCAAATACCTGTACTTTCTACTTCTCACATGTTGAACTCAAATACCTGTACTTTCTACTTCTCTCATGTTGAACTCAAATACCTGTACTTTCTACTTCTTACATGTTGAACTCAAATACCTGTACTTTCTACTTCTTACATGTTGAACTCAAATACCTGTACTTTCTACTTCTTACATGTTGAACTCAAATACCTGTACTTTCTACTTCTTACATGTTGAACTCAAATACCTGTACTTTCTACTTCTCTCATGTTGAACTCAAATATCTGTACTTTCTACTTCTTACATGTTGAACTCAAATACCTGTACTTTCTACTTCTTACATGTTGAACACAAATACCTGTACTTTCTACTTCTTACATGTTGAACTCAAATACCTGTACTTTCTACTTCTCTCATGTTGAACTCAAATACCTGTACTTTCTACTTCTCACATGTTGAACACAAATACCTGTACTTTCTACTTCTTACATGTTGAACTCAAATACCTGTACTTTCTACTTCTCTCATGTTGAACTCAAATACCTGTACTTTCTACTTCTCACATGTTGAACTCAAATACCTGTACTTTCTACTTCTCTCATGTTGAACTCAAATACCTGTACTTTCTACTTCTCACATGTTGAACACAAATACCTGTACTTTCTACTTCTTACATGTTGAACTCAAATACCTGTACTTTCTACTTCTCTCATGTTGAACTCAAATACCTGTACTTTCTACTTCTCACATGTTGAACTCAAATACCTGTACTTTCTACTTCTCTCATGTTGAACTCAAATACCTGTACTTTCTACTTCTCTCATGTTGAACTCAAATACCTGTACTTTCTACTTCTCACATGTTGAACTCAAATACCTGTACTTTCTACTTCTTACATGTTGAACTCAAATACCTGTACTTTCTACTTCTCTCATGTTGAACTCAAATACCTGTACTTTCTACTTCTTACATGTTGAACCCAAATACCTGTACTTTCTACTTCTCTCATGTTGAACTCAAATACCTGTACTTTCTACTTCTTACATGTTGAACTCAAATACCTGTACTTTCTACTTCTCTCATGTTGAACTCAAATATCTGTACTTTCTACTTCTTACATGTTGAACTCAAATACCTGTACTTTCTACTTCTTACATGTTGAACACAAATACCTGTACTTTCTACTTCTTACATGTTGAACTCAAATACCTGTACTTTCTACTTCTCTCATGTTGAACTCAAATACCTGTACTTTCTACTTCTCACATGTTGAACACAAATACCTGTACTTTCTACTTCTTACATGTTGAACTCAAATACCTGTACTTTCTACTTCTCTCATGTTGAACTCAAATACCTGTACTTTCTACTTCTCACATGTTGAACTCAAATACCTGTACTTTCTACTTCTCTCATGTTGAACTCAAATACCTGTACTTTCTACTTCTCACATGTTGAACACAAATACCTGTACTTTCTACTTCTTACATGTTGAACTCAAATACCTGTACTTTCTACTTCTCTCATGTTGAACTCAAATACCTGTACTTTCTACTTCTCACATGTTGAACTCAAATACCTGTACTTTCTACTTCTCTCATGTTGAACTCAAATACCTGTACTTTCTACTTCTCTCATGTTGAACTCAAATACCTGTACTTTCTACTTCTCACATGTTGAACTCAAATACCTGTACTTTCTACTTCTTACATGTTGAACTCAAATACCTGTACTTTCTACTTCTCTCATGTTGAACTCAAATACCTGTACTTTCTACTTCTTACATGTTGAACTCAAATACCTGTACTTTCTACTTCTTACATGTTGAACTCAAATACCTGTACTTTCTACTTCTCTCATGTTGAACTCAAATACCTGTACTTTCTACTTCTCTCATGTTGAACTCAAATACCTGTACTTTCTACTTCTTACATGTTGAACCCAAATACTTGTACTTTCTACTTCTCTCATTTCCCAAACAGCTGGTTCCTTTAGTCTGAATGTGTGTTTGGTGCGTGGTCATTATTCTTTAGAGTCATTGCGTGCCTATTGATTTGAACATGATCCGTGTATCCATCACTTCCTGGTCCTCTCTAAAGAAGAGGGACCAATGGAAACGTACTTTTTACTGAAGTACATTTCAAAGCCTCTTTACTTTTACTTGAGTAAAGAAGTTTAGTCAGTACTTCTACTTTTACCAGAGTATCTTTAAACACGAGTATCTGTACTTCTACTTGAGTAAAGGATGTGTGTACCTTTGCCCTCTCTGTTCATCTGTATGTCTTCAGGCGAATCGTCTAAAGTATGTTATTTTATTGAAAGCATTACATGTGGCTCAGTGACGGTGAAGCTTAACAGAGGAGAGACTTTATACAGATTCTCAAGTTGACCCAGCAGCCACCACAATGTTAAAAACCCGCCCGGCAACAAGGTCACGTGACACCTCAACTCTCAGACAACAGAACAATGTGACCTTAGAAAGGAAACCAACATATTAAGGATCAACAATGACTTTGTTTATAGAAAGACCTGCCTTTCATGAAGCAGATTCAGGCCTGACACTGGAGCACATAATACACGACAACAACTCTATATCTTGCCAAGTGTATTTGCCTAATATCTATTCAGAATGTATCTCTACACCTGATATAAGACTTAATAACTTCAGAAGTAACACTATCGGGTATTTTCTTTAGAGAATGCATCATCTTGTTAAGTCAAAACATCTTATTTTGAGTCAGATGAAATGTTTCTTTACGTATTTATTAGAAAATCACCAACTAACTAAACACTTTTGAGTATTTGCGGCTTATTTTGCAACTCAATATTTCCTGATTCTGGTCAAATATAGTTCAAAATGAGTTTTCTCCCAGCTCATTACAAGATCTGATTTATCTGAATATCCCTTCTTCAAGGAATCTTATCTAGCAAATGTGCACTTGTTCTATTGGCAGATGTTTTTACTTGTTTGTTTAAAAAAAAGAAATTTTGCAAAAAAAAAGAAATTTTGCAAAAATAAGAAATTTTGGGGGAAAAAGAAATTTTGAAAAAAAAATTTTGAAAAAAAAATTTTGAAAAAAAAATTTGGGGGAAAATGTAAAAAAGAATATCCCATAAAGCAGATTCAGGCAGTAGAGATGGATTCACCCTTAAAGAGATAACATCTGATCCTTTACAGCACACACTAGCTGCTCTTTTCAGGGTCACATGACACCTCAACTCTCTGATATGCTGCTCAGCTTCCTGTCAGTTGACCTGTAAGTTAGTTTCTGTTGTAGTATCAACGTTTGGCCACTGGGGAAATATTCTTCATCATCCAGCGCACTTTCTGAAGCCTTGGAGCAGCTGAGGTGAGATGATGGCGCTGCCTTTAAATCAAATCAAAGCCAAGGTGTCGGCAAAGACGGGCTTAAGTGCTCATGAGAGGAAATAATGAAAAGGATTGAAATGTTCCCTGAGGCTTTGTCTGAGAGCCTGGTGTGTGTCCCTCGGGTTGACTTGTGTTTGAGACCAGAGCTTTATCAAAGCCTCTTGTTATTAAAGGACAGCAGTAGCTCTGTATACAACAACCGTCTGCATGCTGCTGCGAGGCACTTTCAAGATAATGGCTTTGAACTGAAGGAAAAAGAGAGATGATGGCAAAACAAGACGTTAAATACACACTAAAAAACACAAACATATATTATATTATATTATATGGAGCTTTAATATCCCATCCTAAAACAAAGCAGTGTGTGTGCGCGTGTGTGCAGGTGTGTGTGCCTGGTCGGAAAGATAAATGCAGCCCATTCTAAATCTGTCAAAAGAACAAATGAATTTCACGCTGCATCACTGGACAGCTGGGCTGCAAGGTGTCTGCACATAATTAATTTCAAACCTTTTAAAGGCGGCAGGTCGATATAAACCACATATTCGTTTTTGCTTGTAGACTCTGGCAATATCCCCTTTAAATCTCAGGCTGCTTACACGCTCAAATCCACATTCAAAATAATGCAATATGGCTCATGACGGCATGTTTTAAGCATAACGGCCCGTCTACACTACAGGCATCAAAAAATCTTGAAGCTGGGCGTATCCAAGGCGACCAACAACCAATCAGGAATCTCCCGCCCGCGGCATACAAAGCAATAGCAATGTTAAAACGAAGTAAACTGGATATAAACTCCCCAAACAGGCGAAACCCTACCAGTTTCCCCACTGTCTCTGCCGCCTCCCTCCATGCTGGCTCCTCCGGTTTCGTATCCCGGTAATAGTTCTGGTCGTAAAGAACCGGGTGATTTGCTACCGTAACTTATCGTTTGGAATATGAGGAAATGAACTGCGGTCCGGCTCTCCCTGCTTGCACGCGGTTTGATTGGCTAGCGCTTCTACTGTCAGATTTGCATAAACGGGATTTGATTGGCTGGCGCTTCCAGCTCAGCTTCAAAAGTTGAACATTGCTCAACTTTTGATGCTCGCGATGCTTGCAAAGCCATGCCACGCTCTCCACAATGCAGTTCGGCGAAAATTCGAAATCTTCTAAGGGCGAAGCGTTGAAAGCATTTTTCGATGCCTGCAGTGTAGACGGGGCGTCAGAACTCTCATTGAGTTTCTGAACAGATCAATAACACAATTATCTTCCCGTCTCCTCTGTAAGCCTTTTGAAAGAACGACTCTTCGTTGCCTCTTTAAAGCCTTCGGGTCTCGTCCTCGTCTGGGATCAATTATAGCCAGCGAGACAGAATTGACTGGGTTGCAACAAAGCGTAATTAGTTTCTTTGTTTTTAATAAATAAAATGTATTTTCTTCGCGAACATTTGACACATTCTTCTGCCATCGCTCAAAGAAATGTGAGATGTTAAGGAACCTCGTGTTCGGATTACGACATGACTTTAGAATCAGAATCAGGTTTATTACCAGGGAGGTTGACGCGTACGAGGAATTTGACTTGGTGTCGTGGTGCGTACATTAAAGTCAAACAAAAATTCAAAAACACAGATAGAGAACTGTTTTACGAACTTTAAAGGTCCCCTATTATACTGTTTCTCATCAATATATCACTGCTCTCAGAGATATACAGAGCCTGTCTCTGATTGGCTGAAACACCAAACAGATCATTGCAGCATTACCCATAATCCCCTCTGTTTCAGCCCTGTTTCCAAAGTGCTGATTCTCTGTCTGTTACATTAGATGAAAACAAGGAGCCCCTCCCCACGCCCCTCTGAGAGACATCTGGTTACAAAGAACTCAATGGAGTTACCTTGCTGCTGATTGGCTAATGGTTACTCAAGACAACACATTGTTATGACATCACAAAGTGGACAAAATCTGATCAGCTCATTTTCAGACAGGTTTTTATAGAAATGGATCAAAAAGAGAGAGAATCTTTGATGAGGGGACACATGTTGATGTAGAAGAGACATGAAGAAGAGGGGACACATGTTGATGTAGAAGAGACATGGAGAAGAGGGGACACATGTTGATGTAGAAGAGACATGAAGAAGAGGGGACACATGTTGATGTAGAAGAGACGTGAAGAAGAGGGGACACATGTTGATGTAGAAGAGACGTGAAGAAGAGGGGACACATGTTGATGTAGAAGAGACGTGAAGAAGAGGGGACACATGTTGATGTAGAAGAGACATGGAGAAGAGGGGACACATGTTGATGTAGAAGAGACATGGAGAAGAGGGGACACATGTTGATGTAGAAGAAACGTGAAGAAGAGGGGACACATGTTGATGTAGAAGAGACATGGAGAAGAGGGGACACATGTTGATGTAGAAGAGACATGGAGAAGAGGGGACACATGTTGATGTAGAAGAGACATGAAGAAGAGGGGACACATGTTGATGTAGAAGAGACGTGGAGAAGAGGGGACACATGTTGATGTAGAAGAGACGTGAAGAAGAGGGGACACATGTTGATGTAGAAGAGACATGAAGAAGAGGGGACACATGTTGATGTAGAAGAGACATGGAGAAGAGGGGACACATGTTGATGTAGAAGACACATGACGAAGAGGGGACACATGTTGATGTAGAAGAGACATGAAGAAGAGGGGACACATGTTGATGTAGAAGAGACATGGAGAAGAGGGGACACATGTTGATGTAGAAGAGACATGGAGAAGAGGGGACACATGTTGATGTAGAAGAGACATGGAGAAGAGGGGACACATGTTGATGTAGAAGAGACGTGAGAAGAGGGGACACATGTTGATGTAGAAGAGACATGAAGAAGAGGGGACACATGTTGATGTAGAAGAGACATGGAGAAGAGGGGACACATGTTGATGTAGAAGAGACGTGAAGAAGAGGGGACACATGTTGATGTAGAAGAGACGTGAAGAAGAGGGGACACATGTTGATAAAAGACATAGGTGACCTTTAACCCTAACCCTCCGCTCCTCTCCTCCTGCAGCTGGGACGACAGCAGCTCTGTGAGCAGCGGTCTGAGCGACACGTTGGACAACATCAGCACCGACGACCTGAACACCGCCGCCTACTCCGCGGTCAGCTCGTCGACGCGCAAGAGCAAAGGGGCGCAGGTAAGACCACCTGGGACACTTCCCTGACGACGCCCGGTTACTTCCCACAGTCTTTGATTCAGAGTGGATGGACAGGGAAAGGACCTCCAACTGTTTTGATATTTTATATAAACTAGTTTTGTCGCAAGACGTCTCGAAAAATGCAGATTTCAGCCTCTCAGAAATTAGATTCGCCGCATTTCTCATTTCTTATTTCACGTTTTAAGAACACCCGGAGAACTTCTCATGTATGACTTTATGTCGGTGCAGTAATCGTGATAATTCCCCAGAACCTTTGAGTTAGAGATGCAGCGATTAGTCGATGGACAGAGAAGTAATCTCCAACTGTTATGATATTTTTATATAAAACCGATTTATTGTCGAAGGAATTTTTCTTGCAAGAATTCTAGAAAATGCAGATTTCAGCCTCTCAGAATTTAAATGTTCTTATTTCACATTTAAGTGAATATCTTTTGGGTGTTAGACATTTAGAGACGATAATCCAGAAAGTCGTACATATAAGATTTTAGGGTAAGCTCACTTCAGGTTTTACGAAAAAACAAAAGTTCATATCAAGGAAAGGACGTGGCCTCTTTCGAGGGAGGGTGAAATGAAAGATACCTGGATGCATTGTGGGAAATGTAGTGTTTAAGCTTGACCCTTCTTTTCAGATTTTAACCATTAGGTTTATAATTGTCTTTCGTGAGCGCCGCTTTACTTCAAAACCGAACAGGGAGAAGTTTCCAAAGCAGTTTTAGGAACTTGGATCGAAAAGACAGGACATATTTAGTGCTATTAAAAGATGAAATTGCCAGATCGTCGTTTTTGAAATGCCTGTTTAGCTTGAAGCCAAGGCCTGTGTGTGTGTGTGTGTGTGTGTGTGTGTGTGTGTGTGTGTGTGTTTGTGTGTGTGTGTGTGTGTGTGCGTGTGTGTGTGTTGTGTGGTGTGTGTGTGTGAGAAATGAGTGCAGATTGAAGGCCACTGCTCACAGCTTTCACTCTGCCAAGTATCTCTGGCCCCTCAATACTCAACAGAACGGCTCTAAAGACACTTTGGCGTTGCTAGGGAGACTGGCCATCTGTCAAGGTGTGTGTGTGTGTGTGTGTGGACAGGAGGGGATCTGGACGTGGTTGATACCAAAGATAGCTTCACATACAGACATTGGACACGTAAAGGATCATCAATGGAGGGATAATCAGGATGACTACATGCTAGCTAAACCAACAAACTGTCTCACAATATTGATTATAAATCATTTCATTGATTTAAATTCAAACTGATCATTTCTCTGATTTCTTTTTATGTTTTCTGTAACTTTCTAAATCTATTCACATTTTCTTTTCCATCTATCAGTCTGTAAAAATTACCAGAGCTCAGAGTGTTTACTTCCTGTCTGTCTTCTTCTGTTGATTTCTCTGACTTCAATCAGTGGGCGTTTCTCAATGTCGAGGAATTTCAATGTCAAGCATCGAGTGCCGCCGAAGGACTGTTCCAATGTCCAGCATACTTGGAATGCTACCGAGCCCGGCGTTCGTCGTAGCGAGAAATCTCGAGGCAGCACATGTGTAGACTCCGCGGCCTCAAAATCCCCACAATGCTTTGCGCACGGACCAATTTCCCCAAATCTGTGGCGGACAATGTAAGGCGGGGCCTCTCGTGTGACGCACACTTGCTCGCCTGTTCCACTCTTCGTTTTCCGAATGCCAGGAAGGATTCTTGCCTCGCTTCTGAAGCAAGGGACTCGGAAGACATGACGTATGTGGGGACAGTTCGGCCATCATGAATCCAAAGTGTCCTGCTCTCCACACAAATATAAATGAATATCTAAATGTATTCCACAGTGTTTTCTTACGGAGAAAATAGTATTGTATTGTATATTCATGTGTATTTTCTCTGACTCCAACAGTCCCAGAAAGGCAGCAGATCGAAGCATGCCGAGCAGGAAGTGAGCAGCAGCTGGGCCGGAGCCGAAGACCTGAAGAAGGTGGAGGAGGAGCTGGAGGCGAGCATGGACGCCAGCGGAGGATCCTCTCGATGGAAGGCTTCGTCCTCCTCCTCCTCGTCTTCCTCGTCCTCTCAAACCCAGGGCCAGCAGTACGAAGACGCCGAGCAGAAAGCCGCTGCGCTCGCCCAGATGTCCCAGACGGGCTCGTGGAGGAGGGGCATGACGGCCCAGGTGGGGATCACCCCCCCCAGGACCAAGAGTAGCTCTGCTGCTCACAAAACACCAGGTAGGGGCTCAAGGTTCAAGGTTCAAGGCTCAAGGTTCAAGGTTCAAGGCTCAAGGTTCAAGGCTCAAGGCTCAAGGTTCAAGGCTCAAGGCTCAAGGCTCAAGGTTCAAGGCTCAAGGCTCAAGGCTCAAGGCTCAAGGTTCAAGGTTCAAGGCTCAAGGCTCAAGGCTCAAGGTTCAAGGCTCAAGGCTCAAGGCTCAAGGCTCAAGGCTCAAGGTTCAAGGCTCAAGGCTCAAGGTTCAAGGCTCAAGGTTCAAGGCTCAAGGCTCAAGGTTCAAGGCTCAAGGTTCAAGGTTCAAGGCTTCTATTGTCAGGTGTCCATTAGCTACAGTGTACACATGAATATCTTAGGTCGCAGGCTCCTCCCACAGTGCAACACAATAAAACAGATAAAATAGTGCAAGCAAAAATAGAATAGAATAGAAATAGAAAGTTGTTATGTAAAACTTAGAGGTACACTTAGCATGAAGAGTGCTTAAACGTCTCATTGATTTGTTCCTTTGAAGGAAAAAGGGTGGGAAAGAATATGCAAAGAAAATGCCACAATCCCACAGATGTGTACTCAACCTAATAAAGCTGTGTCTGATTGTGACAGGAAAAACGGACGATGCTAAGGCTTCAGAGAAGGGGAAGTCTCCTTCCAAGAGTTCGGCCGCCATCCAGCGCTCGCCCTCAGACGCGGGGAAGAGCAGTGGAGACGAAGGGAAGAAACCTCCCTCTGGAATCGGACGCCCAACCACCACCGCCTCCTTCGGATACAAGAAGATCCCCGTTCCTGCCGGTGCTCTGATAACCTCCAGTGGCGCCACGCTCTCCAGTGGGTCGGCCACGCTGGGGAAAGCTCCCAAATCATCCGCTGGCATCGGAAAAGGCCCCGTTATCGGCGGAGGGCGTAAAACCAGCCTGGATGGATCTCAGCCCGAGGATGAAAACGACGCCCTGCTCAGCTGTAGCGGATCAAAACTGAGCCTTCAGTACCGGTCGTTGCCCAGACCGGCCAAATCCTCCAGTTCTGTGTCGGCGGGGCGAGGCGGACATCGGTCCAGCTCCACGAGCATCGACTCTAACGCCACTGGAAAGTCAGCAGCAGCGAATCAGGTAGAGAGGGCAGACCTACACACACATCCTTTACTCAAGTAGAAGTGTTTAAAAATACTCTGGTAAACGTAGAAGTACTGACTAAACTTCTTTACTCAAGTAAAAGTAAAAGAAGAAGTAGAAAGTACAGGTATTTGAGTTCAAAGTGTAAGAAGTAGAAAGTACAGGTATTTGAGTTCAACATGAGAGAAGTAGAAAGTACAGGTATTTGAGTTCAACATGTGAGAAGTAGAAAGTACAGGTATTTGAGTTCAACATGTAAGAAGTAGAAAGTACAGGTATTTGAGTTCAACATGTGAGAAGTAGAAAGTACAGGTATTTGAGTTCAACATGTGAGAAGTAGAAAGTACAGGTATTTGGGTTCAACATGTAAGAAGTAGAAAGTACATGTATTTGAGTTCAACATGTAAGAAGTAGAAAGTACAGGTATTTGAGTTCAACATGTAAGAAGTAGAAAGTACAGGTATTTGAGTTCAACATGTGAGAAGTAGAAAGTACAGGTATTTGTGTTCAACATGTAAGAAGTAGAAAGTTCAGGTATTTGAGTTCAACTTGTAAGAAGTAGAAAGTACAGGTATTTGTGTTCAACATGTAAGAAGTAGAAAGTACAGGTATTTGTGTTCAACATGTAAGAAGTAGAAAGTACAGGTATTTGAGTTCAACATGTAAGAAGTAGAAAGTACAGGTATTTGAGTTCAACATGTAAGAAGTAGAAAGTACAGGTATTTGAGTTCAACATGTAAGAAGTAGAAAGTACAGGTATTTGAGTTCAACATGTAAGAAGTAGAAAGTTCAGGTATTTGAGTTCACCATGTAAGAAGTAGAAAGTACAGGTATTTGAGTTCAACGTGTAAGAAGTAGAAAGTACAGGTATTTGAGTTCAACATGTAAGAAGTAGAAAGTACAGGTATTTGTGTTCAACATGTAAGAAGTAGAAAGTACAGGTATTTGTGTTCAACATGTAAGAAGTAGAAAGTACAGGTATTTGGGTTCAAAATGGAAGAAGTAAATGTAAAAAGTCGTCAGAAAATAAGTAGTGTAGTAAAGTACTGATACCAGGAACATGTACTTAAGTATGGTAATGAAGTATATGTACTCAACTACTTCCCACCTCTGTACACAGGCCAAACGAAGGGAAGGGAAAGTGACCTCGGAGAGATCAAGTCCCGTCACGATCAACCAGACGGACAAGGAGAAAGTGGGCGTGTCCGATCCGGACGCAGGACTGTCCCCTTGCCCAAAATCCAGCCCAACCGCAACCTCAACGAGCCAATCAGGACTCAGACAGCCGGGATCCAAGTACCCAGACATCGCTTCTCCTACTTTCCGCAGGTCAGACGCAAAACAATATGTATTAAGCATTTCTTTGTTGAAGATCTGCAGTGGTCACAAGTTTGAATGCACCAAATGAGTTTTAAGACCCTATAAATCAAGTTGTATCCCCTTTAGAGAAAGCTTGATTGATTTAACTTCAGCTGCTCTCACATTGATTCCTGGTATTGGTGATAAACCCCTGCACATGGAATATAGTCTTACCCTGAAGATGAAGTCGTGATGGCTTCTCGTTCTTGGCGTGCACATCCAGATTATCCGTGTTGATCAGAACCGACAGGAAACAGGATTTTTTTCTGCACTCCCTGACAAGCATGCATTCTGGGCGTGACCGAACTTCCATCCCATCAAATCTGTCAAACCGACACGTTTTATCTGCATGTTTTCAGCTTAATTTCCCTCAAGATGTTTTGAATGTGACTGCTATGGCGTGATGTGAGTAGTGGGCTTTGTGAGTGTTCACATACAGAGCATCAACTAGTTCCTGACTTTTTCTCAAAATTCTATATTTTTCTCAAAATTCTGAATTTTTCTCAAAATCTCTAAATTATGACTTTTCCTCAAAATTCTGTATTTTTCTCAAAAATTTCACTTTTTCTCAAAATTTCACTTTTTCTCAAAATTTGGACTTTTTCTCAAAATTCTATATTTTTCTCAAAATTATGACTTTTTCTCAAAATCTCTAAATTATGACTTTTTCTCAAAATTCTGTATTTTTCTCAAAAATTTCACTTTTTCTCAAAATTTCACTTTTTCTCAAAAATTTCACTTTTTCTCAAAATTTGGACTTTTTCTCAAAATTTTATATTTTTCTCAAAATCCAAAAAATCTAACTTTTTCTCAAAATCCGGACTTCTGAATATTTAAACATGTTAATAATAGCCCCCGGCTTGATCTTCAATCTCAGGATCCATGTATCTGTGATCCTCTCTTGAATGGAAGTAGTCACTACATACTAGTTCCTGAGCAGTGTCCTTCACTGGAAGAGGACACTCAGTATTTTCCAATAGTGAGCATGTGAGCGAGAGGAAACATGTGAGGTGCTTCAGAGTCACAGGGTTGAAACGGGCAAAGCTGTGAAAGCAGATGTCGATGCAAATTAGCGAGCTGAGATGAGTTGGCTTCGAGAGATAAATGTGTTTGGGAGGGAGAAGGTGTCAGGGGTCGGTTTGGAATGGGGCCATAAGATTCAATGCAGTAACACAACACCATATGTAGTTCACCTCAATGTAATCCACTTCCTCAAAGTACCACATTCTCACCTATCAACTTTCTTTTGAGCTTTTCTCTAAAACCTTTCCTCACCCTCTTCTCTATACTCCCTATCTCAGATTGTTTGGCAGAAGGTGTCAGGGGTCGGTTTGGAATGGGGCCTAAATGTCTGTTTTTCAATAAAGTGCACTGAACCTTGAGTTTGTTGATCCAATGCAGTAATAGATAGATAGATAGATAGACAGATAGATGGATAGGTAGGTAGGTAGGTAGGTAGGTAGGTAGGTAGGTAGGTAGATGGATAGGTAGGTAGGTAGGTGGATAGATAGTAGTAGGTAGGTAGGTAGGTAGGTAGGTAGGTAGGTAGGTAGATAGATAGATAGATAGACAGATAGATGGATAGGTAGGTAGGTAGGTGGATAGATAGATAGGTAGGTGGGTGGGTGGGTGGGTGGGTAGGTAGGTAGGTAGATGGATGGGTAGATGGATGGATAGATAGATGGATAGATAGATGGATGGATAGATAGATAGATAGATAGGTAGATGGATTGATGGATGGATGGGTAGGTAGGTAGGTAGGTAGGTGGATAGATAGATAGATAGTAGTGGTGGGTGGGTGGATAGTAGTAGTAGGTAGTAGGTAGGTAGGTAGTAGGTAGGTAGTGGGTAGATGGGTAGATGGGTAGGTGAGGATGATGGTAGATGTAGATAGATAGATGGTAGGTAGGTAGGTAGGTAGATAGATAGGTAGGTGGGTGGGTGGGTGGTGGTAGAGTAGATGATGGGTAGATGGATGAGATAGATGGATAGATGATGGATGATAGATAGATAGATAGATGATGATGGAGTGGTAGGAGTAGGTAGGTGGATAGATAGATAGAGTGGGTGGGTGGGTAGGTGTAGGTAGTAGGTAGGTAGGTAGGTAGGTAGGTAGGTAGGTAGTAGTAGGTAGGTAGGTAGGTAGGTTAGTTATTGATCCCAATTTATCCACTTCCTGAAAGTTCCAAATCCTCACCAATCAACTTTCTTTTGAGCTTTCTCTAAACTCCCTCCTCACCTCCTCTCTCGATACCCCTCCCCCAGATTGTTTGGCACCAAAGCCAGCAGCAAGGCCAGTTCTCCGGGCACCCCTGACTCTGGAAAGTGCCCGTCGGTGCTGGGGAGGCAGGGCAGTCTGGACTCGCCCTCCTCGGGGAGTCTGGGCAGCGCCGGGGGTCTCAGCGGAGGCAGCAGTCCGCTCTACGGGAAAACCCCCGATCTGTGCAGCGAGTCCCCCGCCTCCAGCCCCGCGTCCGGCCTCTCGCTGCCCTCCAACGCTCGGCCCTGGCCCACATGCGGCTCCTCGCAGGGCAGTAAGGACACTCTGAGCTGCCAGAGCATGAGCAGTCTGACGGCCAGCTCCATCGAGTCCATCGACCTGCCGCTGGGGCACAAGGTGGCTCGCACCGGCAGCGTCAAGTCCACCTTGTCCGAGGGGTGAGTAGCCGGGGAGGGGGTGTGTGGATCATTGTTTCATACAGTAAGAGAACAGACATAAAGCAGAGGAGGCTGCTGGTCGACTGACCCTTTTTACGACTCAATGGCCCGCCAAGTTGCATTTCCCGTTTCACCTCGGGAAGTCCTGCGGTGGAAGAAGTGTTCAGATCACCACATGTCTACGGTGGAAATCTAACAACCGATGTGAATTAATTCAAACTAGTGTTTAGCTACATCTACTGTCTGCGGTGTTTCATTCACCGTAATGGATTCAAATGCTCAGTTAGGGAACATCGATTTTTTACGATGCATTGTGGGATACTTAGGGTTTAATACGTCTGACATTTAGACGGTACTACAGAGTGGACCACATAGTGAGCAATGGGTGGTTTCAGACACAGACTTAATGTTCAATAACAGACTGTTGGTTCTAACCCATGCCAGAACAATTCCTACACAGTATTTAGTCCATTGAAAGTCTTGGTTCCAGGTTGTCCACGACCATAGACCATTCCGTCTTGCATTAAGTTATCTTTCGAGTTGATATTTAAATTGCCCATGTGTTGCATTAGATGTCTTTTTGTTGTGTTCATTGCTTATGTCTTTGTGTATGTGTTTTTAAAAAGTGTTTTTATGTCATCTAATCCACTCATGCTCTGTGTTTTGACAGCATGCCTCTTGACAGAAACACGCTCCCCAAAAAGGGACTGAGGTACAAAACATCTGCCTTTTTATTTACTCCATTACTTTACATTACTCCGTCTCATTTGAAGTGTGCTTTTTATGTGGCTGCGTGTGGTGTGCTGTGGCTACAGGGTACTTTAAAGAGTCCTCTCCTGCTGATGATCAGGTGTATATCAGTATGTAGTGTCTCTACTTTAAAGAGTCCTCTCCTGCTGATGTTCAGGTGTATATCAGTATGTAGTGTCTCTACTTTAAAGAGTCCTCTCCTGCTGATGTTCAGGTGTATATCAGTATGTAGTGTCTCTACTTTAAAGAGTCCTCTCCTGCTGATGTTCAGGTTTATATCAGTGTGTAGCGTCTCTACTTTAAAGAGTCCTCTCCTGCTGATGTTCAGGTGTATATCAGTATGTAGCGTCTCTACTTTAAAGAGTCCTCTCCTGCTGATGTTCAGGTGTATATCAGTATGTAGTGTCTCTACTTTAAAGAGTCCTCTCCTGCTGATGTTCAGGTGTATATCAGTATGTAGTGTCTCTACTTTAAAGAGTCCTCTCCTGCTGATGTTCAGGTGTATATCAGTATGTAGCGTCTCTACTTTAAAGAGTCCTCTCCTGCTGATGTTCAGGTGTATATCAGTATGTAGTGTCTCTACTTTAAAGAGTCCTCTCCTGCTGATGTTCAGGTTTATATCAGTGTGTAGTGTCTCTACTTTAAAGAGTCCTCTCCTGCTGATGTTCAGGTGTATATCAGATGTAGTGTCTCTACTTTAAAGAGTCCTCTCCTGCTGATGTTCAGGTTTATATCAGATGTAGTGTCTCTACTTTAAAGAGTCCTCTCCTGCTGATGTTCAGGTGTATATCAGTATGTAGTGTCTCTACTTTAAAGAGTCCTCTCCTGCTGATGTTCAGGTTTATATCAGTGTGTAGTGTCTCTACTTTAAAGAGTCCTCTCCTGCTGATGTTCAGGTGTATATCAGTATGTAGTGTCTCTACTTTAAAGAGTCCTCTCCTGCTGATGTTCAGGTGTATATCAGTATGTAGTGTCTCTACTTTAAAGAGTCCTCTCCTGCTGATGTTCAGGTGTATATCAGTATGTAGTGTCTCTACTTTAAAGAGTCCTCTCCTGCTGATGTTCAGGTGTATATCAGTATGTAGTGTCTCTACTTTAAAGAGTCCTCTCCTGCTGATGTTCAGGTGTATATCAGTATGTAGTGTCTCTACTTTAAAGAGTCCTCTCCTGCTGATGTTCAGGTGTATATCAGTATGTAGTGTCTCTACTTTAAAGAGTCCTCTCCTGCTGATGTTCAGGTGTATATCAGTATGTAGTGTCTCTACTTTAAAGAGTCCTCTCCTGCTGATGTTCAGGTGTATATCAGTATGTAGTGTCTCTACTTTAAAGAGTCCTCTCCTGCTGATGTTCAGGTGTATATCAGTATGTAGTGTCTCTACTTTAAAGAGTCCTCTCCTGCTGATGTTCAGGTGTATATCAGTATGTAGTGTCTCTACTTTAAAGAGTCCTCTCCTGCTGATGTTCAGGTGTATATCAGTATGTAGTGTCTCTACTTTAAAGAGTCCTCTCCTGCTGATGTTCAGGTGTATATCAGTATGTAGTGTCTCTACTTTAAAGAGTCCTCTCCTGCTGATGTCCAGGTGTATATCAGTATGTAGTGTCTCTACTTTAAAGAGTCCTCTCCTGCTGATGTTCAGGTGTATATCAGTATGTAGTGTCTCTACTTTAAAGAGTCCTCTCCTGCTGATGTTCAGGTGTATATCAGTATGTAGTGTCTCTACTTTAAAGAGTCCTCTCCTGCTGATGTTCAGGTGTATATCAGTATGTAGTGTCTCTACTTTAAAGAGTCCTCTCCTGCTGATGTTCAGGTGTATATCAGTATGTAGTGTCTCTACTTTAAAGAGTCCTCTCCTGCTGATGTTCAGGTGTATATCAGTATGTAGTGTCTCTACTTTAAAGAGTCCCCTCCTGCTGATGTTCAGGTGTATATCAGTATGTAGTGTCTCTACGCTACGCCACATGTTTGGCCCGGTCTTTAGATTTCTACAAGAGAAGCTTAGACTAGTAATAGCCTCATGTACTCAATGCTGCTGTGTGACGCAAATCAAAACACTTTAAAGACGCCCAACCCCTGCAGGGGGGGGGCACGAGTCACAGTTGTGAGGGACCAACGCAGGGTCAGACGTGAAAGGCGTAGTAATGGGAGAAATCGGCAAGCAAAGCGGCGCTGAAAAGGGACGTGTGCAAACCTAATTATGATCCTCAGAGGATTAAATATGGCCGATTGTCACGCCTGCGATAAGGAGGCCTTCTGCTGCTGAGCCACTTAGAGGGGAGAGATGAACAGCAGTGTGTGTGTGTGTGTGTGTGTGTGTGTGTGTGTGTGTGTGTGTGTGTGTGGTGTGTGTGTGTGTGTGTGTGTGTGGGTGTGTGTGTGTGTGTGCGTGCGTGCGTGCGTGCGCGGCTGCATGTTGTTTTTTGCCATCTGCTCACATCCTTTTATTTTGTAGCACTCATGCAGTACTTTAGTTAAATGTTGAGGTACTTGTACTTTACTTGAGTATTTCCATGTCATGCTACTGTGTACTTCTACTCCACTACATGTATTTAATACCTTTAGTGACTTCACAGATGAATGATGTGAAATATAACCAAGTGTTGAATCAGACTTTAGTTCCACCTGGAGTGAATCCACCAGCTACCCTGCAGTCTACAAAGTACCTCAGACTAGCTGCACCTCCACCAGCTACCCTGCAGTCTACAAAGTACTTCAGACTAGCTGCACCTTCACCAGCTACCCTGCAGTCTACAAAGTACTTCAGACTAGCTGCACCTCCACCAGCTACCCTGCAGTCTACAAAGTACTTCAGACTAGCTGCACCTTCACCAGCTACCCTGCAGTCTACAAAGTACTTCAGACTAGCTGCTCCTCCACCAGCTACCCTGCAGTCTACAAAGTACTTCAGACTAGCTGCACCTTCACCAGCTACCCTGCAGTCTACAAAGTACTTCAGACTAGCTGCACCTTCACCAGCTACCCTGCAGTCTACAAAGTACTTCAGACTAGCTGCACCTCCACCAGCTACCCTGCAGTCTACAAAGTACTTCAGACTAGCTGCACCTCCACCAGCTACCCTGCAGTCTACAAAGTACTTCAGACTAGCTGCACCTCCACCAGCTACCCTGCAGTCTACAAAGTACTTCAGACTAGCTGCACCTCCACCAGCTACCCTGCAGTCTACAAAGTACTTCAGACTAGCTGCTCCTCCACCAGCTACCCTGCAGTCTACAAAGTACTTCAGGCTAGCTGCACCTTCACCAGCTCTGAGAACACTTTCATGATCAGTCATTATAAAACATATCATATATATTATTCTGAAATGGACCAATCTGCACAACGACTACTTTCACTGTCTTTACTATATTTAGATGAGAATACTTTCTACTTTCACTTGAGGAACATTTTGAATGCAGGACTTTTACTGAAACAGAGTATTACTACACTCTGGTACTTCCACTTTACCCAAGTACAAGATCTGAGTACTTCTACTTTAACTCGAGTACAAGATCTGAGTACTTCTACTTTTACTCAAGTACAAGATCTGAGTACTTCTACTTTTACTCAAGTACAAGATATGAGTACTTCTACTTTTACTCGAGTACAAGACCTGAGTACTTCTACTTTTACTCGAGTACATGAGTATTTGTCCCACCTCTTGTCATTTCATCCACGTATTTCCATCATGTTTACACTTCCATATATCGCTGTTTGGATGATACTTACTTCCCGTGTGTGTGGCGTTCAGGTACCCTCCGTCCTCCAGGCAGACGTCCCATGAGGAGGGGAAGGAGTGGTTGAGGTCTCACTCCACAGGGGGGCTTCAGGACACCGGCAGCCAATCACCTCTGTCCCCTCCCGGAGCCTCGTGCACCACGGGGAGATACCACTACTCCAACCTGCGTACGTCTGTCAGACACACTATGCAAAAACATCCACTTCCTCAAGAGGGGACACATGTCTCTTCTACATCAACATGTGTCCCCTCTTCTTCATGTCTCTTCTACATCAACATGTGTCCCCTCTTCTCCATGTCTCTTCTACATCAACATGTGTCCCCTCTTCTCCATGTCTCTTCTACATCAACATGTGTCCCCTCTTCTCCATGTCTCTTCTACATCAACATGTGTCCCTCTTCTTCATGTCTCTTCTACATCAACATGTGTCCCCTCTTCTACACGTCTCTTCTACATCAACATGTGTCCCCTCTTCTCCATGTCTCTTCTACATCAACATGTGTCCCCTCTTCTCCATGTCTCTTCTACATCAACATGTGTCCCCTCTTCTCCATGTCTCCTCTACATCAACATGGTGTCCCCTCTTCTCACATGTCTCTTCTACATCAACATGTGTCCCCTCTTCTCCATGTCTCCTCTACATCAACATGTGTCCCCTCTTCTCCATGTCTCTTCTACATCAACATGTGTCCCCTCTTCTCCATGTCTCTTCTACATCAACATGTGTCCCCTCTTCTCCATGTCTCCTCTACATCAACATGTGTCCCCTCTTC
Organism: Champsocephalus esox; assembly: GCA_036324585.1. NCBI lineage: Eukaryota > Metazoa > Chordata > Actinopteri > Perciformes > Channichthyidae > Champsocephalus > Champsocephalus esox. The sequence continues at coordinate 24,932,496 of CM070492.1, forward strand.
TCCATGTCTCCTCTACATCAACATGTGTCCCCTCTTCCGTCTCTTCACATCACATGTGTCCCTCTTCTTCATGTTGTGGGGAGGGGCTCCTAATTTTCATCTAGTATCAGACAGAGAATCAGCACTTTGGAAACAGGGCTGAAACAGAGGGGATTATGGGTAATGCTGCAATGGTCTGTTTGGTGTTTCAGCCAATCAGAGACAGGCTCTGTATATATCAGAGAGGTGTGATATATTGATGAAGAACAGTATATTAGGGGACCTTTAAAGGGTCTCCTATTAAACTGTTTGTGGGCATAAAAAGTGGATTTTGAATATTAGGTGGGCTTTAATTTCTCTCATTTCCCAAATTGGGATCAATAAAGTATCTTACCTGTGTGTGTGTGTGTGTGTGTGTGTGTGTGTGTGTGTGTGTGTGTGTGTGTGTGTGTGTGTGTGTCAGTGAGTCCCACTAACAGCAGCCAGTACACCCTGCCCCCCCCCCAGCAGCAGCATGAGTCGCTCCAACAGCATCCCGGCCCACGACTCCTTCGACCTGTACGGAGAGGACCACCCACTGGGGGGCAGCAACACCTCTCTGGAGGACCGGCAGAGAGGCATCAGCCGCTCGGGGTCCTTCAGGGACAGCACGGACGAAGGTAACACACACTCTGACACACATAAAAGCACAACTATCAATATGTACAAAACAGTCACTTCAATGTCTTTGGGAAATGTACATTCGTGCGAGATTGTTTAGTCCCTCGTTAATCTCCGTGTTGTCTTTCAGTCCACGGCTCTTCGTTGTCTCTGGTCTCCAGCACGTCTTCGCTCTACTCTGCGGTGAGTCTCTCCACCGCTAAACCCCAAACTAAATACTGCAGATTATACACGCGCACACACACACTCACACACACACTCACACACACACTCACACACACACACGCACACACACTCTCTCACACACACTCACACACACACACACACACACACACACACACTCACACACACACACACACACACACACACACTCACACACACACACAACATACACATACACGCACACACACACTCACACATGCACGCACACACTCACACACACATACACACACTCTCACACACACACACTCACACATTCACACACCCACACACTCACACACACACACACTCACACACGTACACACACACACACTCACACACACACACACACACACACACACACAGTCCAAACCCATGTTGTATTTTCAGTGCACTGTCTCTGTCCTGCTTTGTAACTTGTCTCTTGATGTGATGCTGTTTCGACTTAGCCACTCAATAAAATAAAAAATAACTCGCACACAAAACCAAAGAACTGTAATGAATGTGTGATGACAAAGCGCTTTATCCAATTTAGTTCAAAAGTCTTGTGGCAGATCTCCTCATGCTGCGTATTGGAGTCAACGATTAGAAGATGCTTTATCGAACACGTCGATTCAAATGTCTATTTTGTTTTATTAATATTTGCTTCTTTTTTGCAGACGGAGGAGAAAGCCCACTCAGAGGTAAGCATGGGGGTGTGTGTGTGTGTGTGTGTGTGTGTGTGTGTGTGTGAGGCCTAGCATTACTATACTTGTGGGGACCTACATCTGTTTACATAGTCACGTGTTGGGACTCGCCTCCCTTATGGGGACAAATGGAGGTCCCCATAAGGGGCATCATTCATTTTAGGGTGAAGACTTGGTTAGGGTTAGGGTAAGGCAGTGGCGGTTCTAGACCAGTTTGACTGAGGGGGGCCAGTTATTTTCGGAGGGGGGCCAGTTATTTTCGGAGGGGGGCCAGTTATTTTCTGAGGGGGGCCAGTTATTTTCTGAGGGGGGCCAGTTATTTTCTGAGGGGGGCCAGTTATTTTCTGAGGGGGGCCAGTTATTTTCTGAGGGGGGCAATAAATGCAGGACGAAAAAGAGAACTAGACAGTATGAAGTAATTGCGCATAAGAAAACAATGCAATACAGTTAATGGTATTTGTTTCAGTGCACTGATTTATTTCAGATAGATCTTATAGTTATTACTGTTAGATTCAGCTTAAGTTATAGTGCAATGTTTGCACTAACACCATATTTATATAAAAATAAAGGCAATGAACAGTTACATCTCTACTTTCCATAAGGGTGTCTGCACAATCTCACATTACAGCAACAAAATCCTGAGTACCAGAAAATATACATTTAAACAAAAATGTTAGGGGGCACTGGCCCCCCCCTGCTCCCCCCCTAGAACCGCCCCTGGGGTAAGGGTTAGGGTTAGGCATGTGTTGGTTATGGTTAAGGTTAGGATAAGTCTCCAGGAAATGCATGTAAGTCAATGTAATGTCCCCTGAAGTGATGTATACATGGTATGTGTGTGTGTGTGTGTGGGTGTGTGTGTGCGCGTGCGTGTGTGGCACTGCTTGTTCAGCGAGAGTCTCCATGTCAATCAAAGCACGATGTTTTCTACTTTCATATCCTAAGACAGGTGCCATACTCGTGAATTTGAGCTTGTCGTCATCCTTTACTCGGGGCTTTATTGTTCTGAAGAGTGTTGGCAATGAGAACCAGAAACAATAAGGACGTAATTGGCATATTCTGGGGGATTCTTAAATCCTAAAAGACAGGAAATGTGTCGTACACCAGATGTCCTTTTGCCAAATCTGATTCTGACAGCCATTTTGAACTCACCTAGAGTGTGATACTCTCACACTTTCTATGTTGGTAAATGAGCACATCTGGCACTGAGCGTGTGGATTACTTACCTAAGTGTTAATTTTATTTTTGTTTTACTCTTCTCTTTTCAATCAAGGGCCAAACAGTCCAAAATTCCACGGTAATCCCCCACACTTCCCCCGGTGTCTTCTCTCAATGCACATCAGTTATCCACACGGAGCTTTTGCACGTCTTATTCAGTCCTCTTCGGGAGGGTAAACTATATACCTGTTTTTCTCTTTATTTCAGCAAATCAGAAAGCTTCGCCGCGAGCTGGACACCTCTCAGGAGAAGGTGGCGACCCTGACGTCTCAGCTGTCTGCCAACGTGAGTTTATTTGAAATACGTCCTCAAAACAGCCGGCTTATTAGCATAAAAACCTGCTTCTGGAAGCCGTGTGTGGTGTCACGTGGGGGACTCGCCTCCCTTATGGGGACAAATTGGAGGTAGAAAGTACAGGTATTTGAGTTCAACATGTGAGAAGTAGAAAGTACAGGTATTTGAGTTCAACATGTGAGAAGTAGAAAGTACAGGTATTTGAGTTCAACATGTAAGAAGTAGAAAGTACAGGTATTTGAGTTCAACATGTGAGAAGTAGAAAGTACAGGTATTTGAGTTCAACATGTAAGAAGTAGAAAGTACAGGTATTTGAGTTCAACATGTGAGAAGTAGAAAGTACAGGTATTTGAGTTCAACATGTGAGAAGTAGAAAGTACAGGTATTTGAGTTCAACATGTGAGAAGTAGAAAGTACAGGTATTTGAGTTCAACATGTAAGAAGTAGAAAGTACAGGTATTTGTGTTCAACATGTGAGAAGTAGAAAGTACAGGTATTTGAGTTCAACATGTAAGAAGTAGAAAGTACAGGTATTTGAGTTCAACATGTGAGAAGTAGAAAGTACAGGTATTTGAGTTCAACATGTGAGAAGTAGAAAGTACAGGTATTTGAGTTCAACATGTAAGAAGTAGAAAGTACAGGTATTTGTGTTCAACATGTGAGAAGTAGAAAGTACAGGTATTTGAGTTCAACATGTAAGAAGTAGAAAGTACAGGTATTTGAGTTCAACATGTGAGAAGTAGAAAGTACAGGTATTTGAGTTCAACATGTGAGAAGTAGAAAGTACAGGTATTTGAGTTCAACATGTGAGAAGTAGAAAGTACAGGTATTTGAGTTCAACATGTGAGAAGTAGAAAGTACAGGTATTTGAGTTCAACATGTGAGAAGTAGAAAGTACAGGTATTTGAGTTCAACATGTGAGAAGTAGAAAGTACAGGTATTTGAGTTCAACATGTGAGAAGTAGAAAGTACAGGTATTTGAGTTCAACATGTAAGAAGTAGAAAGTACAGGTATTTGAGTTCAACATGTAAGAAGTAGAAAGTACAGGTATTTGAGTTCAACATGTGAGAAGTAGAAAGTACAGGTATTTGAGTTCAACATGTAAGAAAGTAAAAAGTCGTCAGAAAAATAAGAAGTGTAGTAAAGTACTGGTACCAGAAACATGTACTTAAGTACAGTAACGAAGTATTTGTAATCCACTACTTCCCACCTCTGTCTGACTCCACTCAACCCCCTAAATGCAGGCTCCGGTCTGATGCTTTGTTCTCAGAGCTGAAACTGAAAGAGAAACTTGATCAAATTAGACGTTAGAAGTTATGAAGGATAGAGTGAGCCTTGTTCTGTTCTGCTGCTGCAACGCAAACATTTTTGAACGTTGCTCACAGCAAGAACAGTTGGTGTTTCTAAAGGTCAAGACCTGTGCTTTGCAGCCGGGGACACGGTGCGTGTGCGTGTGCGTGTGCATGTGCGTGTGTGTGTGTGTGTGTGTGTGTGTGTGTGTTTGATCTGCCTGGGCACACTGCCCACGTCCCTGTGACACACCAGGTCTGACAGGTGTCTCTGGGTCTCTGGCTAAGAATGGGAGGATGTGCTAGATGCACACACACACACACACACACACACACACACACACACACACACACACACACACACACACACACACTACCACACAGTCACCCACACACATTTCACAGATCAGGACCCATAACCAGGAACATAAGGCTTCAGCAGCCATTCAGAGACAAAAATAGACTGGGAAAACACATGCACGGCCACTCCAGATACCACCCACACACACACACACACACACACACACACACACACACACACACACACACACACACACACTCTCATACAGACACCTGAGGTTCAGCAGAGCAGGTGGAAAAACTTCTTCCCTCTTCCAATGTGTCACCTCTGCAGCTCCAGGTGACTCATGACGCCAGGGAGTGTCAAGAAAAAGGTTTTATCAAAACATTTGTACCACATTAGTGGAAATGTGTATCCAACCTTTTTTGCTCTAAATCCATTTATAAATATTTATGTTTGTGTTTTCTCGATATAATACTTCTGTTGCTTTCCCACCTGAAATGTTTCTCTTTGAATGTCTTTCGTTGCTTAAAGAAGTTTCCTTTGTGCTTCCTTAGTGTTGGCCGTGCGGGGGTTGGAATGTTTCCTGCATGCCAGGGCCTGTAATCAGGCTCCATAGCTCAGGGGTTAGAGCACTGGTCTCGTAAACCAGGGGTCGCGAGTTCGATTCCCGCTGGGGCCTTGATGTTATTTATATATAAATCGATAACCATGTTATTCCTAGATCAAACATTTGAACCTACAATACTATAGAAACACTATTGACGGCAATAAGATGCAACTGAAAAGCTATAAAAAGCTCTCCACACATCTGCCTATTCTGATCCTGTACGGTGAAATGAAACGGCTGTGCGTTGTATTTTTTACAAGATATCACTAGTTTATATTTTGCCTCTTCACAATAACAGCCTTCAGATTTAATTTTTTTTAACCTGAAACCTGACTTCTCTTACCAGAAAACCCACGTTTAAATTCTCTGTCAATGAATTGTCGTCTAGCTAGCATTCTCTTTTCTCACGAATATTCAGAATCAGAAATTCTTTATTGGTCCCGAAGGGGGGAGATTTACAGCTAAAGTGACGTAGCAGGTAAAATATTATAAAGTAGTTGACATAGAATGGGAGGGATGAACCCCTCTGTAATGGTCACACATGCAGAGCACACAGCACACACAGTGACAAGGGTTCTCTGCTTTTAACCCATCCTAGTACCAGGAGTCTAGTACTAGGAGCAGTGGGCAGCTATTGTACAGCGCCCGGGGAGCAACGGGAGTGGGGGGGGGAAGGGGGTGTCCGGTGCCTTGCTCAAGGGCACCACGGCAGGGCAGGAGGTGAACTGGGACCTCTCCAAGTAGCAGTCCACACTCCATATTTAGGTCTGTTCCGGGACTATGAACCGGCGACCCTACGGCTCACAGTCTAAGCCCCTACTTACTGAGCCACTGCTGGACATACACAAATAAGTAATGAATAATACACAGGCAATCTTTGATAATACTGTACTTTTTGCATAATCTAATTTAGTCAAAATGCATCTTTTTGGGTCGGTTGTTTGTGTTTTGATGTATTCTGATGATTTGCACGTCTCTCTGTGTCCGCAGGCTCACCTGGTGGCAGCCTTCGAGAACAGTCTGAGCAACATGACCTGCCGCCTGCAGAGCCTCACCAATACGGCCGAGCAGAAGGTACCACAGCTCAGAAATACACATCTGAAATGTGTTCAACTCCATGGACGAGGGATTAGAATATAATAGAATCCTTTATTGCAGTGGTTTTCAAACTGTGGGGCGCGACCCCTGGCGGTTCGCGGAGGTACTGCAGGGGGGCGCGGGAAGATTTAATTTTTTGTTTTATTATTATTTTCTCCTTTTAGCTTTGTGATGATTTTGTTTTTAAAGTGTGCTTTATAAATCAAATGTATTATATACAGATCAAAGCTGAACATTGAGAATGAACTGAGAGGCAGTCTCAAAACAACAGCCCCGGTTTGAGAAGATCTGTGAGGGAAAGCAAGCACACACAAGTCACTGATAGGCTGTGTGTGGAATAGGAATAATCGACTACTCAGGGAAGAAGGCCTACGAGTTTTAATCAGGCCAAATTAATTCACAGTGTCTATTACAAGCGCTTTTGTTCATGTGTAATCCATAATAAAATATACAATGGATCTTTGTATCTTCTTATGATTAGTAGAGAACATTTAATATACAATTAATCCTACCAATATAGATGGAACCGGGTTTTGAGGGAGGCCCACAAATATTTCATACCCAGGGGGGCCCGACTGAAAAAGTTTGGGAACCACTGCCTTATTGTCATTATACAGGTACAATGACATGAGTAGAGCTGTAGCTATTGACGTACAACATTCAGGAGAAGACAACATACAAAGCAGTCAAACTTCAACGAAGTTAAAGTGCAGGAATATATCGGTTCCAGCGAGGAGAAGTGAGAAACAGTGGATTAAAGGGTATATTGTACCTCGAGGTTCAGTTCCTGACACTTGCTGAAGCTTGTCTGGTTGTATTGAAGGGTTTTCGTATTAAAATGTTAGGGTGTGCCTGCATGTTTCTCTTAACTACCTTTCCCAAAACACGTGTTGCCTCAGAGAAGCAAGAAGGTCCCAGTTCGCAGCATATTTCATGAACCCAAGGACCCCAAAACACATTTAACCCTCCTGTTGTCTTCGGGTCAAATCTGATCACACGCACACCCCCATGCGTACCTCTGAGTGGGCTTTCTCCTCCGTCTGCAAAAAAGAAGCGAATATTAATAAAACAAAATAGACATTTGTCTCGATGTGTTCGATAAAGCATCTTCTAATAGTTGACTACAATACGCGCATGAGGAGATCTGCCAAAAGGATTTGAGCTATAAAGCGCTTCGTCATCACACATTCATTACAGTTCTCTGGTTTTCGTGGGAGTTATTTTTTGTTTTATTGAGCGACTAAGTCGAGACGAAACAGCATCACATCAAAAGACACACACACACACACACACACACACACACACACTAAGAACATTGGACCCCCTGCTGGGGTTGGGTTTTCAGCATGTGGGCCTTTTTATATAGTTCAGCTTTGATTCCATCGTCTCATTAAACCTTTTTAAAAGCCTACTTCAGTTCTGTGAAGGGACATAAGGGAGGCACCGTACTTCACTTTAGTTCATCTCGTGTCCTGAAAGCGTATAAATATTACAGCACGATCTTTGGTTGAATAGATTTGAGTGGTTCAAAAGGTCGGGTCGCGATTTGTTGACCGAGTAAAAAGTGGGTCCCGAGGCCAGCTGAGATGTGTGTCCCGCTCTTATGTGCCCATCCCCCCCACATGGATCACACCTGGCACACGCAATACATGTTCAGTGTCTGACTTTGTATATGTACTGCAGTTCTTCATGTATAAGTACTCTGATACAGTGTGTACAGTTTGAAAGGAATCTGCAGGGCTTTGGGCACGGCATCACAGAAGTCCTTTTATCTGATCGCGTTGAGAAACTTCCTCAAAATAACCCCGTCCTCTTCGTCTTCGTCCCGTCCTCTTCGTCTTCGTCCCGTCCTCTGAAAGCCAAAGCCAGATTCAGGAACACTCATCCTTTGCGTGTCCTTCTCGCTCTGCAGGAGACGGAGCTGGTGGAGCTGAGGGAGACGATCGAGTGTCTGAAGACCCAGAACACCGACGCGCAGACGGCCATCCAGGTGGCGCTCAACGGACCGGACCACCTGCACAAAGGTAGGGGACAGCAACATGTGTCCCCTCTTCTTCATGTCTCTTCTACATCAACATGTGTCCCCTCTTCTCCATGTCTCTTCTACATCAACATGTGTCCCCTCTTCTTCATGTCTCTTCTACATCAACATGTGTCCCCTCTTCTCCATGTCTCTTCTACATCAACATGTGTCCCCTCTTCTCCATGTCTCTTCTACATCAACATGTGTCCCCTCTTCTTCATGTCGTGGGGGAGGGGCTCCTTATTTTCATCTAAAGTAACAGACAGATAATCAGCACTTTGGAAACAGGGCTGAAACAGAGGGGATTATGGGTAATGCTGCAATGATCTGTTTGGTGTTTCAGCCAATCAGAGACAGGCTCTGGATATATCTGACACCTGTAATAAAGTAATGAACAACAGTACACTAGGAGACCTTTAAAGTGTGTGAGGAATGGAATACTAAAAGAGGGTCGTGTCCTTGTCTTCCAGACCTGCGGATCAGACGGCAGCACTCTTCAGAGAGCATGTCGAGCATCAACAGCGCCGCGAGTCACTCCAGCATGGGCAGCCTGGGGAAGGACGCGGAGGACAAGAAGAAGAAGAAGAAGAGCTGGGTAGGTGGAGGGGGGCTCCGTTGAGTACTTATCGGGGGTCTGGCAGCACGGTGGATAAAAGCTGCTTCGGCCATTTTGTTTTGGGAGACATTAGGACTATTTAGAGGCTATTTGTGTGTGTGGTGTTGTGTGTGTTTGTGTGTGTGTGTGTGTTTGCGAGGCTTAACGTGGAGTGTGTTTTGCGTCTCCAGGTGTCCGAGTCCATCCCCGCTCAGGTCAGTTTCTCCCGGAGCATCTTCTGAATGTGTGCCGTGGTTTTTCCCATCCTCGACCCTCTCCCCTTCTTCTTCTTCTTCTTCTTCTTCTTCTTCTTCTTCTTCTTCTCCTCTCTCAGAGCAACCTCCTCCTTTGTAGAACCGTTGGCATGGATACAGCGACCCTTCCTTCTCCTCCCTTTTCCTCCCGCGTGGTTCATTTCGCCCTGATTTTAGGGTCATTTCAAAGCCTGCATCGTCGCTGTCTTCTCGTCTACGTACGGCTTGCTTGTGGCCTCCCCTCTGTTCTTAAGACAGAGGGACTTCCTGGTCCTGTCGTCCCCAAAGAGGTGCAACTGGTTGGGCTTCAGTGTTAACGTGTGTGTGTGTGTGTGTGTGTGTGTGTGTTGCAGCTGCGTAGCTCCTTCAAGCAGGCGTTCAGCAAGAAGAAATCTAAATCCCAGTCGGCCCACGATGAGATGGAGGAGATGCCCGACTCGATGCCTTCCTCCCCGAAACTGCAGCACGACAACAGGCAGGGCAGCATCGCCACGCTGCACTCCTCCGCCTCCACCACAGAGTGAGACACACACACACACACACCACCACACACGACACACACACACACCACACACATGCACAGGGTTTCTCCTACATGCATTTAAAAAAGACTTCCATATGAGGGAGAGAAGTAAAACTGACTGATTTCCGGGTTTTAGGACTCCCTCCAATTTCATTCAATAATATATGTATATTTTACTCATATGTTCTACTTAAAAGTACAAAATGTATAGCATCACATATACTTTCAGTTCCAAAAGTAAAAGTACTCATTAAGCAGATTGGACCGATTCAAAAGCATGCATGTTTTTAAAATGATGGTCTTAGAGATATTGGTGAATGAAAGTCTTCGTCACTTCTATGTCGGGGTAAAAGTGGCTTTATTAAAGATGACTTTATATAACAACTGGGTATCTTATCATAATAATAATAGTATTTAATAATGTATTAGAATGTAATACTGAATACTCGATTCTGATTGGTCCATTTGGACATTCAGTCTGTTATCACTGAATTGACGTTTGCTTTGGACGAAAACACATTAGTTGACTGTCTGTTACTTTATTAGATGGATCAATAAAGTACCAGTGAAAAATAGTCGTCAACTAGATACGCAATAAATAGATTTTAAAATCGAGATGTTGCTTCACCTTATCGATTTATTTAATAAATGGGATCAAAGCAAAGTATTAAGCGTCTTCATTATTATTTATTCGTCAAATCCCTGAGTTTAAATTATTTTCACTGTATTTCGTTTTCACTTTCCCTTTTTCTTTCGCCTCCTTTCCGACCTCTCCTTTCATCCTTTCCTTTTATTAAACGCTCCTCCTTCCCGCTGTATAGCAAGTGCTTTTGTGACAGTAGCTACTCCCCCGTTTGGACGCCAAAGAGAAGGCTAAACGGTCATGTGGTCTACAAGCACAGATCTCGGTAAAAGGCTCGGCGTGTGTGTGTGTGTGGTCTAGCATTACTATCCTTGTGGGGACCTACATCTGTTTACACAGCCACGTGTGGGGACTCGCCTCCCTTATGGGGACCTCCATTTTGTCCCCATAAGGGAGGCGAGTCCCCACACGTGGATCATTAATTTTAAAAAGTGATGTATACATGGTGTGTGTGTGTGTGTGTGTGGTCTAGCATTACTATCCTTGTGGGGACCTAAATCTGTTTACACAGCCACGTGTGGGGACTCGCCTCCCTTATGGGGACCTCCATTTTGTCCCCATAAGGGAGGCGAGTCCCCACACGTGGATCATTAATTTTAAAAAGTGATGTATACACGGTGTGTGTGTGTGTGTGGTCTAGCATTACTATCCTTGTGGGGACCTACATCTGTTTACACAGCCACGTGTGGGGACTCGCCTCCCTTATGGGGACCTCCATTTTGTCCCCATAAGGGAGGCGAGTCCCCACACGTGGATCATTAATTTTAAAAAGTGATGTATACATGGTGTGTGTGTGTGTGTGGTCTAGCATTACTATCCTTGTGGGGACCTACATCTGTTTACACAGCCACGTGTGGGGACTCGCCTCCCTTATGGGGACCTCCATTTTGTCCCCATAAGGGAGGCGAGTCCCCACACGTGGATCATTAATTTTAAAAAGTGATGTATACATGGTGTGTGTGTGTGTGTGGTCTAGCATTACTATCCTTGTGGGGACCTAAATCTGTTTACACAGCCACGTGTGGGGACTCGCCTCCCTTATGGGGACCTCCATTTTGTCCCCATAAGGGAGGCGAGTCCCCACACGTGGATCATTAATTTTAAAAAGTGATGTATACACGGTGTGTGTGTGTGTGTGTGTGTGTGCCCCCAGGGTGTGTGTGCAGTGGGGTGTGTTGGTGTGACTTTCTTCGGCATCATTCTTTGATTGTGGCAGAGCTTGGATTGCATTGAATTTCAGACGCATTGCATGTTTCTCTACTCGTTGTATGACATCTCTGCCTGCTCATTCTGAAGATAACTGAATGGTGAGGGTAGGACTATTATCACAGCCCCCAAACGGGTCTTCAGAATATCTGCAGCACTAATTCAAGTTGTTCATTATGCTAGCAACTTGCGTCCCTCTAAACTCTTCCTGTTTCTTCCAAGTGTGTGTGTGTGTATATGTGTGTGTGTGTGTGTGTGTTATAACCCGTGTTGTGCCCCCCCCCCTCCCCCTCCAGGCTGTGTGAATGCACAGAGGCCGAGGCGGAGACGATCCTCCTTCTGAAGAACGAGCTGAGGGAGAAGGAGCTCAAACTGACTGACATCCGATTGGAGGCGCTAAGCTCCGCCCACCATCTGGACCAGATCAGGGAGGCCATGAACCGCATGCAGGTGAGAACACACACACACACACACACACACACACACACACAGATGGCAAAAGTAACACATCCTGTACTCAAGTAGAAGTACAGATACTTGTGTTTCAAAATAGAAGTCCTGACTAAACTTCTTTACTCAAGTAAAAGTAAAGAGCTTTGAAATGTACTTCAGGTATTTGAGTTCAACATGTAAGAAGTAGAAAGTACAGGTATTTGAGTTCAACATGTGAGAAGTAGAAAGTACAGGTATTTGTGTTCAACATGTAAGAAGTAGAAAGTACAGGTATTTGAGTTCAACATGTAAGAAGTAGAAAGTACAGGTATTTGAGTTCAACATGTAAGAAGTAGAAAGTACAGGTATTTGAGTTCAACATGTGAGAAGTAGAAAGTACAGGTATTTGGGTTCAACATGTAAGAAGTAGAAAGTACAGGTATTTGGGTTCAACATGTAAGAAGTAGAAAGTACAGGTATTTGTGTTCAACATGTAAGAAGTAGAAAGTACAGGTATTTGGTTCAACATGTAAGAAGTAGAAAGTACAGGTATTTGTGTTCAACATGTAAGAAGTAGAAAGTACAGGTATTTGAGTTCAACATGTAAGAAGTAGAAAGTACAGGTATTTGAGTTCAACATGTAAGAAGTAGAAAGTACAGGTATTTGAGTTCAACATGTGAGAAGTAGAAAGTACAGGTATTTGAGTTCAACATGTGAGAAGTAGAAAGTACAGGTATTTGAGTTCAACATGTGAGAAGTAGAAAGTACAGGTATTTGAGTTCAACATGTGAGAAGTAGAAAGTACAGGTATTTGAGTTCAACATGTAGAAGTAGAAAGTACAGGTATTTGAGTTCAACATGTGAGAAGTAGAAAGTACAGGTATTTGTGTTCAATATGTGAGAAGTAGAAAGTACAGGTATTTGAGTTCAAAGTGTAAGAAGTAGAAAGTACAGGTATTTGTGTTCAATATGTGAGAAGTAGAAAGTACAGGTATTTGTGTTCAACATGTGAGAAGTAGAAAGTACAGGTATTAGTGTTCAAAGTGTAAGAAGTAGAAAGTACAGGTATTTGTGTTCAACATGTAAGAAGTAGAAAGTACAGGTATTTGAGTTCAACATGTGAGAAGTAGAAAGTACAGGTATTTGAGTTCAACATGTGAGAAGTAGAAAGTACAGATATTTGAGTTCAACATGTGAGAAGTATAAAGTACAGGTATTTGAGTTCAACATGTGAGAAGTAGAAAGTACAGGTATTTGTGTTCAATATGTGAGAAGTAGAAAGTACAGGTATTTGAGTTCAAAGTGTAAGAAGTAGAAAGTACAGATATTTGAGTTCAACATGTGAGAAGTATAAAGTACAGGTATTTGAGTTCAACATGTGAGAAGTAGAAAGTACAGGTATTTGAGTTCAACATGTAAGAAGTAGAAAGTACAGGTATTTGAGTTCAACATGTAAGAAGTAGAAAGTACAGGTATTTGAGTTCAACATGTAAGAAGTAGAAAGTACAGGTATTTGAGTTCAAAGTGTAAGAAGTAGAAAGTACAGGTATTTGTGTACATTTCTTTGAACTAAGCTTCTGTTATATATTAAACACGTTCTCTTTCATATCATATTCTATTTACTTTTCTATGTATATAGACTTTTTGCACTACTTTTTATTTTTATTTTGTATTTTGTATCTGTTGCATTGTTGGAAGAGCTCAGGTCTCTACACTGTAGCTTTGTGCATATGACAATAAAACCTCTGAATCTTGAATTTCCCTCAACAGAATGAGATCGAGGCGCTGAAATCGGAGAACGATCGCCTCAAATCCAGCGGATCCACGCCGACAGCCCCTCCCCCCAAATCTGGCCGCCCTCCGTCCGAAACCTCAAGCACGTCTTCGTCCTCCTCCCGTCAGTCACTGGGTCTGTCGCTCAACAACCTGAACATCACAGACAGCTTCATGTCCGGTGAGATCATGTCTCCATGCTTTAACTGTATGTACTATAACTGCTTTAAAGAGTCCCCTCCTGCTGCTGTTCAGGTGTATATCAGTATGTAGTGTCTCTACTTTAAAGAGTCCTCTCCTGCTGATGTTCAGGTGTATATCAGTATGTAGTGTCTCTACTTTAAAGAGTCCTCTCCCGCTGATGTTCAGGTGTATATCAGTATGTAGTGTCTCTACTTTAAAGAGTCCTCTCCTGCTGATGTTCAGGTGTATATCAGTATGTAGTGTCTCTACTTTAAAGAGTCCTCTCCTGCTGATGTTCAGGTGTATATCAGTATGTAGTGTCTCTACTTTAAAGAGTCCTCTCCTGCTGATGTTCAGGTGTATATCAGTATGTAGTGTCTCTACTTTAAAGAGTCCTCTCCTGCTGATGTTCAGGTATATATCAGTATGTAGTGTCTCTACTTTAAAGAGTCCTCTCCTGCTGATGTTCAGGTGTATATCAGTATGTAGTGTCTCAACTTTAAAGAGTCCTCTCCTCTGATGTTCAGCTGTATATCAGTATGTAGTGTCTCTACTTTAAAGAGTCCTCTCCTGCTGATGTTCATGTGTATATCAGTATGTAGTGTCTCTACTTTAAAGAGTCCTCTCCTGCTGATGTTCAGGTGTATATCAGTATGTCGTGTCTCTACTTTAAAGAGTCCTCTCCTGCTGATGTGCAGGTGTATATCAGTATGTAGTGTCTCTACTTTAAAGAGTCCTCTCCTGCTGATGTTCAGGTGTATATCATTCTGTAGTGTCTCTACTTTAAAGAGTCCTCTCCTGCTGATGTGCAGGTGTATATCAGTACGTAGTGTCTCTACTTTAAAGAGTCCTCTCCTGCTGATGTTCAGGTGTACATCATTCTGTAGTGTCTCTACTTTAAAGAGTCCTCTCCTGCTGATGTTCAGGTGTATATCAGTACGTAGTGTCTCTACTTTAAAGAGTCCTCTCCTGCTGATGTTCAGGTGTTTCATCAGTATGTAGTGTCTCTACTTTAAAGAGTCCTCTCCTGCTGATGTTCAGGTGTATATCATTCTGTAGTGTCTCTACTTTAAAGAGTCCTCTCCTGCTGATGTTCAGGTGTATATCAGTATGTAGTGTCTCTACTTTAAAGAGTCCTCTCCTGCTGATGTTCAGGTGTACATCAGTATGTAGTGTCTAAACTAAATAGGGACTCTTTAAAGCACCACGTGTTGGTCTTGTCCCTCAAAGCTGAAGGCTTTTTTTTCTCCAGTGGATTAGCCCCCTCCATACTTCCCTCAATAAATAAAGAAGAAAGAACTGCACACACACACACACACACACACCACACACACACACACACCACACACACACACACACACACACACACCACACACACACACACACACACACACACACACACACACACACACCACACCACACACACACACACACACACACACACACACCACACACACCTCTCTTGACAGTGAGTTTGTTGTCGCTCTCACTTCCTGTAATTAACACGGAAGGCGCAGCTTTTCTCCGAGGACTCGGCGCCGATTAATAGACGGAGGATGAGCAGCGACGCGTGGGAAACACGAGGCGTTATCGTCCGCGCGCAGAGCCGAACACAAAGTGCCTCGTTCCCCCTCCGAAGCGTAGTCTGGGAGAACGGGAAAGGAGAGGTTACAGAGTGGGTTGGTTAAAGGTTAAAGGTGTCAGGGAACTTTTAAAATAAGTCGAACTGGAACAAAGAAGAGGCATCGGAGTGTTCTTTTGTAGTCTGTCCTCGTAGTAGCTATATGTATTATTTACATTTGGAGCCGTTTATAGACCCCGATGGAAAGGATCAGCGAGAGGATTAGTGCTCAGTTACACAACAAGCTTTAACAGTGACATGAAAACAAACACAATTCAACTACCAGAGGCAACACATATTACGTAACATCTGTACAATTGTTCTTTTTGAATACACTTCATTCAAATAAAGATGTTTCCACAGCTCTTTAAACCAGTTAGTAAAGGACTACACACACACACACACACACACACACACACACACCCTGGCGACCGGACATATTCTTCATAAAACTGATAATAT
This sequence comes from Champsocephalus esox, assembly GCA_036324585.1. Classification (NCBI taxonomy): domain Eukaryota; kingdom Metazoa; phylum Chordata; class Actinopteri; order Perciformes; family Channichthyidae; genus Champsocephalus; species Champsocephalus esox. The sequence continues at coordinate 24,948,543 of CM070492.1, forward strand.
GGCGCAATAATCGGGCAGTTCGATGTGTTTTACCATAAAAAGGTATCTCTTGCGAACGAGAAAGTATCTTTTGTGCACGCATTAATAAAGCGTGGCCTCATTTTATTAATGCTTCTCTCTATGAACCAAGCCCGGTTCTACGGGGGTGCATAAGGGTGCATTGCACCCTCAGTTGAGGCGTTATGCACCCTCATTTAAAAAATGAAAAGTGAAAGAAAAAAAATTAAAAGTGAAAAATATTACATATATAATAACAATAATAATAATTGTAGTAATAATAATAATAATAAATAATAAGAAGAAGAATATAGTCAATGATGGACATCAGAAAATGGTTTAAACAACCAGCCCTTATCGCCAGCAGTAACACTGCATCTACTGCAGGTAATAACAGTTCAGATCACGGGGACATTACGTTACCCGCGGCCACTGTCGTGGACACTAACGCCCGACTCGCCGGCTTTGCCCGCCTCGCCCACAGAGGCGAATCAGCCGCAGCTGTCTTCGTTTGCCCCAAACACCGCCACCCCTCGGCGGCCCGCACGTGCCAGAGGACCTCGGCTAAACAGAGCCTGCCCAGGTATATTTAAAAAAGTACCCAACTCGCCTGTACAGCGGGGTGAGGCGCTCATTTTGCAGCTCACGGTTTCAAAACAGAGATTGGCTGGAATATTCATGTGAAAAATATGCCATCTTCTGCCTGTAGACATTTCGGTTCAAGTACGTCAGATGCCTTCACCACAACTGTACCAGAGTACCAACCGCTGTCTCCTGGTACTCATCTGAGTTACTCACTCACTATAAAGGAAATACTATACGACAGTAAAACAAGAATAAAGTTTAAAAGGGGAGTGATTTGTAAAATATCCATAAAGAAAAAGAAAATCTGTTTACAGTTCTGTTTCATCTGGTGTTGAGATGTGTCCATAGATCTCCTCATGTTGCTCTCTAAGTGCACCAGATTGATGCTTTCAACTTCATATTTAAAAAAAAATCTTCCCAGGGGAGCATGCCCCCGGACCCCCCTAGAGGAGGCTAGATCCACTCCTCACTTGTAAAAATAGCACTTTACCACTGCACCCTCTCTAATCTCAGATGCACCCTGAGTCATTTTGTTCTGGAACCGGGCCTGCTATGAACCCTCCAGGGCTCCGTAATCGTACCTACCGTACTTTTCGGACTATAAGCCGCGACTTTTTTCCCTATTTTCTCTGTACCGCTAACGGCCACTAGGGAACCTCCTACATCTATGGATTTTACAGGTAAAATTAACCACCTTTAATTCTACGGGCTCTAGGACCGGTCTGCGCCCGCCACCTTTAAGCGGCAGGGAAAAGAGTGAGACAGGTCGCGCGCCAAAGTAAAAGTGGAACCGAGAGACAGAACGAGAGCGAGACAGACGGACATTTAGCTGCTGCGGCTTTATAGTCCGAAAAGTACGGTATATGTTCACTTTGTTTTATGGGGTCTTATCTGTCGGAGAGAAATCATTATTTATTTAATTTGATCACAGCTTTTACCTCCTTGTGTCTCTCAACCTGATGCATGGACCTTTTAAAGTTCTTCCCAAATAATCTGAGGGGAATTTCTTGTTGTGCGTTTTCAACTTGTTGTGTGTCATTTTGTAAAGCACTTTGAGCTGCTTGTGTTGTATGGAAAGTGCTGTCTCAATAAAGCTTTCTTATTTGTATTATTATAGGTTGGTTGCTAACGGAACGTTTTTTTTTGTACTCCAGACATTCTGCTGGACGACGGCTACGAGGGAAACCTGCGAAAAGAAGGTCGAAGTGTTCGGATAGTGGTGACCATCAGCAGAGGACCGTACTCTACCAAGGTCAGGAGAGGAAGGAGAGATTATTGTATTGCCATGTGTACTTTAGCTACGGTGTAGTTATGTGCTTGGAGATATTCGGTCACAGGCTCCTCCGATAATAGTGCAAGTAAATGGGCTGAAATGTTCCAACGTGTTTGTATCAACTCTTCAGGGTAAACAGAGCCACTCGTACCTGATTGGCTCTATCGGTGTGAGCGGGAAAACCAAGTGGGACGTCCTGGATGGAGTCATCCGACGCCTCTTCAAGGTAAACACAACATACACACACTCTCGTCGAAGGATTATTGAAATGTGGAGGATGCTTCAGATTCTACCGAGTGCTTCTTTAAGGGAGCCACGCACGGAAAAAACCGACAAAACCCCCTCGTGTGAAATCAAATCGTAAAAATAATGATTTTATAAAATTCATTTATTTTCACTTTGAACACGTTTTGGTCCGAAGGGTTCTAAACGAAAATCACAAAAGTGCCGAAAATGGGGTGAAGCCTGCGAGCGAGTTGAGGCAGTCAACTCGAGCACCGATGATACGTCCCTCTGACAACCAACCAAACACATTCTCCTAAACATGCCGCGCTATTGAAGCTGCCAGGTCTTCCTGCCTCTGCCTCGCTGCTGCTGCTTGCCTGCCCCACCACCCAAGCTCCGCCCCAGCTTCCACCCCAGCTTCCACCCCAGCTTCCACCCCAGCTTCCACCCCTCCACCCCAGCTTCCACCCCACCACCGCCCCAGCTTCCACCCCAGCTTCCACCCCACCACCGCCCCAGCTTCCACCCCAGCTTCCACCCCACCACCGCCCCAGCTTCCACCCCACCACCACCCCAGCTTCCACCCCCAGCTTCTACCCCAGCTTCCACCCCACCACCACCCCAGCTTCCACCCCACCACCACCCCAGCTTCCACCCCACCACCGCCCCAGCTTTCACCCCAGCTTCCGCCCCACCACCACCCCAGCTTCCACCCCCAGCTTCCACCCCCAGCTTCCACCCCAGCTTCCACCCCCAGCTTCCACCCCACCACCACCCCATCTTCCACCCCAGCTTCCACCCCCAGCTTCCACCCCAGCTTCCACCCCCAGCTTCCACCCCCAGCTTCCACCCCAGCTTCCACCCCCAGCTTCCACCCCACCACCACCCCAGCTTCCACCCCTACCACCACCCCAGGTTCCACCCCACCACCACTTTTTTTCCCCCTACATGCATGAATTTAATATGTTACTTACTGTCAATGTCAATTACCCGTTACAAGCCTTAAAGAATGAGTACAAAATGTTTGGTTTTTTATTATCCAATAATAGATAACATTTAAGCTTCAAGCAAAAGTGCAGTTACGTCGAAGGATTATTTAAATTGCGAGGATCCTTCATATTTGAGTCCTTCTGTTCGATGAGTGTCCTTAATGCATGTGTGTATCCTCTGAGCTGCGAGAACGACCACCGTATTATGACAAAGTAATCCGTTACGATCTAGTTATCTGTACTATTTGATTCCCCCCCCCTGCAGGAGTATGTGTTTCGGGTGGACCCTCTCACCAGTCTGGGTCTCAGCTCGGACAGCATCGTCTGCTACAGGATGGGCGATGTGATTCGCTCTCACACCTCCAAAGTGCCTGAGCTGCTGCCCTGCGGCTACCTGGTGGGCGACAGCAACATCATCAAGGTCAACCTCAAGGGTACGGAGCTTCTATTTCAGGAACACAGCTGAAGTAGAAGCCAGCGTACAGGTGTATATGTAGTGTCTCTACTTTAAAGAGTCCTCTCCTGCTGATGATCAGGTGTATATCAGTATGTAGTGTCTCTACTTTAAAGAGTCCTCTCCTGCTGATGCTCAGGTGTATATCAGTATGTAGTGTCTCTACTTTAAAGAGTCCTCTCCTGCTGATGTTCAGGTGTATATCAGTATGTAGTGTATCTACTTTAAAGAGTCCTCTCCTGCTGATGTTCAGGTGTATATCAGTATGTAGTGTCTCTACTTTAAAGAGTCCTCTCCTGCTGATGTTCAGGTGTATATCAGTATGTAGTGTATCTACTTTAAAGAGTCCTCTCCTGCTGATGTTCAGGTGTATATCAGTATGTAGTGTCTCTACTTTAAAGAGTCCTCTCCTGCTGATGTTCAGGTGTATATCAGTATGTAGTGTCTCTACTTTAAAGAGTCCTCTCCTGCTGATGTTCAGGTGTATATCAGTATGTAGTGTCTCTATTTTAAAGAGTCCTCTCCTGCTGATGTTCAGGTGTATATCAGTATGTAGTGTCTCTACTTTAAAGAGTCCTCTCCTGCTGATGTTCAGGTGTATATCAGTATGTAGTGTCTCTACTTTAAAGAGTCCTCTCCTGCTGATGTTCAGGTGTATATCAGTGTCTCTACTTTAAAGAGTCCTCTCCTGCTGATGTTCAGGTGTATATCAGTATGTAGTGTCTCTACTTTAAAGAGTCCTCTCCTGCTGATGTTCAGGTGTATATCAGTATGTAGTGTCTCTACTTTAAAGAGTCCTCTCCTGCTTCCCTCCAGGAGTGAAGGAGAACAGCATCGACAGCCTGGTGTTCGACACTCTGATCCCTAAGCCCATCATCCAGCGGTACCTGAACCTGCTGATGGAGCACCGGCGGATCATCCTCTCCGGACCCAGCGGCACCGGGAAGTCCTTCCTCGCCGCCAAACTGGCCGAGTTCATCATCTCCCAGCTGGGCCAGCAGGTGACTGAGCACAACGTGGCCAGCTTCAACGTGGACCAGAACTCCAGCAAGGTAGGCTTACGCTTTGGATGCAGGAAGCGATGATATTTATGTATGTGTGTGTAATATGCTTTCAGCCGGTCTGCCAATATAGAACAGAACAGAAGAATAGAATATATCCGTGTTGTCATCATACAAAGTACTACGACATTTCTTTGGCAGCTCCCACCGCGGTAAGAAAATAGACACAATAAATAAATAAGGGGTAAAAGCAGAGGTATTAGCGATGACAGTGCAACGAGGTGTGTGTGTGTGTGTGTGGGTGTGTGTGTGTGTGTGTGGTCTAGCATTACTATACTTGTGGGGACCTAAATCTGTTTACATAGGTGTGTGTGTGTGTGTGTGTGTGTGTGTGTGTGTGTGTCAATATCTACAGTGTCGCTTCATCTTAGTACTGTAAGAGTGCTATACAAATCTAATGTATTATTATTAATGTTATTAGTATCTCAGGTAATTCCTACATCTCCCAGAATGCACTTTACCCAGCGGTGGAATGTTGCTAAGATTTTGAATGCACAATGTGTACAGTTTAGTATTACTACTCAGCACTTTAACTTAACGATGAAATCTGCGCACTGCTCACCAACACAGAGCAGGTTCTCGGAGATGAACCGGTCGGGCGTCTCTCCATGTTGGTCCATACGGGGCTGAGATGATACTGCTTTCTCTAAACCCAAGGGATACCCTTTGTGTCCAGGACCTGCGTCAGTACCTGTCCAACCTGGCGGAGCAGTGTAACTCCGAGGATTCGGACACGGAGCTTCCCACGGTGGTGATCCTCGACAACCTGCACCACATCGGATCCCTGAGCGACATCTTCAACGGCTTCCTCAACTGCAAGTACCACAAATGGTGAGGCAGAGAGGCAATGTAGGCAGAGCCAAAAGAGCAGGAATTACGTCATGCTTCCCTGGCTGTGGGGCTATACTCGGATTCCTTTGTAAAATACTCTTTTTTAAATATTATGTGCTTTTAAATTCCTCCTAAAAATGTAATCTTATGTCAAAATAACACATCTTTATTTGTCCATCTCTCCATGCAGCCCTTACGTCATCGGGACCATGAACCAGGGAGTGTCCTCTTCTCCTAACCTGGAGCTACACCACAACTTCAGGTTCGTGACACACACACACACATACATGTATACATCACTTCAGGGGACATTACATTGACTTACATGCATTTCCTGGAGACTTATCCTAACCTTAACCATAACCAACACATGCCTAACCCTAACCAAGTCTTCACCCTAAAATTAATTATACTCCTCATGTGGACCTCCATTTTGTCCCCATAAGGGAAGCGAGTCCCCACAAGGATAGTAATGCTAGGCCACACACACACACACCACAACCGTCCCCTAGGCAGTTTTACTTCAAGATATTATTATTATATCTATAAAAATGTTGAAGTCAATAATCAGTCAGATTCATCTATTTATTGTGTGAGTTGTCTCTTTGTTGCTAATGGAGTAGACACACAGACGAACTTACAATCAAGCCACAGTGTCTAAAACGTGTGTTATTGACATGATATGAAATATGTATGTCTAGTAAACCGGTATTCACGCCTCCCATTACATTTTACAGTTTGAATTGGGAAACTGTCCTTCAAAATATATAAGTTACTCTTGATTTTAAATAGTTTGAAACGTATTAAATCCACAGAGAAATCCCTTGTAGCTTCATTAGCTTAGCGTAGCGTAGCTTAGCGTAGCTTCATTAGCTTAGCGTAGCTTCATTAGCTTAGCGTAGCGTAGCTTAGCGTAGCTTCATTAGCTTAGCGTTACATAGGTAGATATATACTTTATTGATCCCAATTTGGGAAATGATTTTGTTACAGAAGCATCAGTGTGTGCAGACATTAAACTACAACCAAAAATGTAAAGGAAAAATCAAATGAAAAAGTCACAAATACTGCAGTTAGTAGCAGGAATATACCGTATGCCAGGGATCACCAACTACATGTCAGTAACATAACCGTAGCCGTCTTCATAACTCTTCACGTTGGTCAGTGTTGAGCATGCTTGTTTTCTCCCACATTGTAAAACCATTAGACATTAGACAATGTGTGCAGAAAATATGTCTCCTCCCTCCAGTTAAAACCTGCCATAATGCGAGCTTACATCAATGATTTCCATACCAGTAACTATGATTACTTTCACCCTGACTACAAGCCGTTTTTTAAATATAAAAATGCCAAAGATTGAGTTGGACGTCAGAATTTCAAGAGATTGAGCTCTCCTGCTCTGAATGAAAAGTGCCTTGAGAGGTTAGGATGTTGGGCCATATTGATAACGACCTATAGGAACAATGATACAATTAATATGCAGGCCGCCAGCTGGTGGTCACTGCTGTACGCTTACACTGCAGGAGCAAAGACATACTTGTATACGTAAAAAATAGAGCCGGGACTCGTTAAAAAAATCAATCTAATTAATTAGAGGCTTTGTAATTAATTAATCGAAATTAATCGCATTTTAATCAAATATACATATCTGACCTGAGAACAGGGAGAAGCAGTTTCCACATGGATGTGACTCCAGGTGGTCGACAGGCGAGTGCAGTCCAGAGAGCCAGGGAGCTGGTTACTCTCTCAGACGTGGACTGACCTATCCTGGCCCTGAAACCAGTCCTCTGGTTGAGTGTGGGTTGGGTCAGGGTGTGGTTCCTTGCACTCGGAGTCGGGCTAACGTCCACGCTAGCTGCTACATGCTAGCTGCTACACGCTAGCTGCTACATGCTAGCTGCTACATGCTTTGCATTTAGGTGATACTTTCGGCTTGATGTGCTGCGGCTCTTGTCGACGCTTCCATTCGTGTTTCTTAAAACAGAATGTCCCATCCACGGGGCCGACCAAAGCGGTCTCATCAGCTTGTTCGTTCATGTTTAACTATTGTTCACCGTGGTTTGTTGTTGTTTGAAGTCCCATGCTGAAGTCATGAACGTTAGTTGGTGCTCCAGTATAATCGGTACGCCTGAAACTCATCCAGTGAGAAACGTTCCGCTGTGCAAAAATAAGTGCGATTAAAATGCGTTCATTTTTGTGTAATTAATTAATCTTAATTAACGCGTTAAAGTCCCGGCCCTAGTAAAAAGATGTAATCATTATTCCAGGGAGCGCTGTAATGAAATCGCTTGGATAATTAATCTTGTTGAACAAAAGTAATTGGACCATAACGTCCTCAGGAAAGGCTTATCACGTGAATACGTTTCAGTGAAGTCGACCCAGTTCTCTTTGACTGCTTCGTTTATTTCCTCCTCCGCTTTTGTTTTTCAATGATCTCCGTGTGGTCCGTCTCAGGTGGGTGTTGTGCACCAACCACACGGAGCCGGTGAAGGGTTCCTGGGACGTTTCCTGCGGAGGAAGCTGATCGAGACGGAGATCAATAAGAGCTCGAGGAGCAACGATCTGATCAAGATCATCGACTGGATCCCCCAAAACCTGGCAGCACCTCAACGGGTTCCTGGAGGCGCACAGCTCCTCCGACGTCACCATCGGTACGATTCACCACGGAGGGCGAAGCTGTCTCACGGCAGAGCTACTTCTGAAGATGTCATGTCTCGTATCGGGCGTGAAGACTGATTCTGAATAGATGTTAGACGAATAGGCACTAAGACTATATTAAATGTCTCCTTTGTCCCTCAGGCCCCCGTCTCTTCCTGTCCTGTCCGATGGACGTAGAAGGATCCAGAGTGTGGTTCACAGACCTGTGGAACTACTCCCTGGTTCCCTATCTGCTGGAGGCCGTCAGGGAGGGGCTGCAGGTACAACAGCTCCACATGACTTTGAAGAGTCCTCTCTCCTGCAGGTGTATGTTTCTCATCAATATATCTCAGGTCTCAGAGATATATCCAGAGCCTGTCTCTGATTGGCTGAAACACCAAACAGATCATTGCAGCATTACCCATAATCCCCTCTGTTTCAGCCCTGTTTCCAAAGTGCTGATTCTCTGTCTGTTACTTTAGATGAAAATAAGGAGCCCCTCCCCACGCCCCCCTGAGAGACATCTGGTTACAAAGAACTCAATGGGGGGGGGTTACACAAGACAACACATCGTTATGACATCACAAAGTGGCCAAAATCTGATCAGCTCATTTTCAGATGTAGAAGAGACATGGAGAAGAGGGGACACATGTTGATGTAGAAGAGACGTGAAGAAGAGGGGACACATGTTGATGTAGAAGAGACATGAAGAAGAGGGACACATGGTGATGTAGGAGAGACATGAAGAAGAGGGGACACATGTTGATGTAGAAGAGACATGAAGAAGAGGGGACACATGTTGATGTAGAAGAGACATGGAGAAGAGGGGACACATGTTGATGTAGAAGAGACATGAAGAAGAGGGGACACATGTTGATGTAGAAGAGACACGAAGAAGAGGGGACACATGTTGATGTAGAAGAGACATGAAGAAGAGGGGACACATGTTGATGTAGAAGAGACATGGAGAAGAGGGGACACATGTTGATGTAGAAGAGACATGGAGAAGAGGGGACACATGTTGATGTAGAAGAGACACGGAGAAGAGGGGACACATGTTGATGTAGAAGAGACATGGAGAAGAGGGGACACATGTTGATGTAGAAGAGACATGAAGAAGAGGGGACACATGTTGATGTAGAAGAGACATGAAGAAGAGGGGACACATGTTGATGTAGAGGAGACATGAAGAAGAGGGGACACATGTTGATGTAGAAGAGACACGAAGAAGAGGGGACACATGTTGATGTAGAAGAGACATGAAGAAGAGGGGACACATGTTGATGTAGAAGAGACATGAAGAAGAGGGGACACATGTTGATGTAGAAGAGACATGGAGAAGAGGGGACACATGTTGATGTAGAAGAGACATGAAGAAGAGGGGACACATGTTGATGTAGAAGAGACATGAAGAAGAGGGGACACATGTTGATGTAGAAGAGACATGGAGAAGAGGGGACACGTGTTGATGTAGAAGAGACATGGAGAAGAGGGGACACGTGTTGATGTAGAGGAGACATGGAACCCTAACATCTGTTTTCTGATACCCCCTGCAGTTATACGGGAAGAGAGCCGTGTGGGAGGACCCTTCCAAGTGGGTGAACGACACGTACCCGTGGAGCGGCGCCTCGCAGCAGCCGGACGCTCAGACGCTGCTGCAGCTGAGGCCGGAGGACGTGGGCTACGACAGCTACAGCTCCTCCAAGGAGGGAGCGTCCTCCAAACAGGTGTCCCAGAGCGACACCGATGGGGACCCCCTGGTGAGGAACACACACCTGGAGGGACGGAGAAGGCTTTGTCACGCTTTTCATACAACGGTAGCGCGAGTAGTAACACGGAGAATGTGGAAGGACTGGCAGGAAGGGGAGGAATCTGAGCGAAGTGATGTTAGCTGCATGAAGATAGAACCCTACTGTGACCTAACCCAGAGGATTCAATTCTACAAATCTAATACATAAATATCCAGTAGATAGTACACAGTAGGGCCGTGCAATTAATCGTATTTTAATCGCAATTACGATTTTGGCCTGCCACAATTACGAAAACAACATAATCGAAAAAAACGATTATTTAGCTTTGCTTGGTGCACTGCGACATATTTGCTTTCATATTTAGATATGTTTAGTCGCGTGTTGAAGTGCGCTCCAAAAATATTTGTTGATCTTGTTTATTGGCATTTATTATTCTGATATTATTTATTTAAATATATCATTTATTTTTCAGTTGAATTCTACGTTCGGGGTGAGCAACAGTTAAACGGATACTGTTCAAATTATTATTTTAATTTGTTTTAAAGTTCAATAAATGGATGTTTTCAAAGTCAATGAATAATCGTATTTAATAATCGTGATATCAATTGTTGACCAAAATAATCGTGATTATGATTTTTGCCATAATCGCACAGCCCTAGTATATATTATATATTATATATTATATATAGGCAGAGGACACATTTCTTTACCCAAATATCTAGATTTCGTCCACACTGTTCTGCTGTCTCTCATAATACACTTCAGTCAAATGTATTTATTTATTTCCATTGCATTTAATATTCAAGGTTTTATTGTCATATTGTCAATAAGAAAAACATATCTGAGTGATCCATAAGTAATCCGGGGACATTACTTAAATACTTTGGGACTCAGATTACATCCCGTGACGGATAACATTGCGTTTACCCTAACCCTCCTCGTCTGTGTTTTTCAGATGAACATGTTGCTACGGTTACAGGAAGCGGCGAATTACTCGAGCACGCAGAGCTACGACAGCGACAGCACCAGTCACCATGACGACCAGCTGGACTCCTCGCTGGAGTCGGCGCTATGAGACCCAGATATATATACCATAATATAATATATGAAAAGTGTCATCATCCCAAAATGGCACAGCGGGCCACCATCCGCGTCACGAACGGTGCGATGCTGAGTCTCAATAACAAAGTGTCAAACAATCCCTTTCTTTTAAACACAGATCATGTTTCATCGGATGTACGACATTTTAGAATACAACTTTTCATATGTGTGCCGGCAGGAAGGAGTCGGGCCGCGATGAGACACAGAAAGAACGTTTTTTTTCAAATCCCAGATATGTATCTTCAGATGTTTACAACGGGAGGGTGGGGTGTTCTGTTGTTTACGTCTCTCCTTGTTTACAGAGGTGCTTCTCACACACACACACACACACACACACACGGGCAGCAGGAGGACACTGACTTCACAGGCTGTAAACGGTTCAACCAAAAAATCCAGACGTCGCCTTTTCTAACAAAGACCAATCAGTACCCCCTTATCTCGGAGCCCAGCTGTACATCAGAGCAGATTAACCCTCCTCTCGTGGTCATCTCTCCCCCAGTGGAAATCTATTTTTAACCAGAGGTGGAAGAAGTATTCAGATGCAGAACACACATTGTCAAAATCGTATCTAAAAAAGGTTCCTACAGAATAACATTCAAAGTAAAACAAATTGCCTTTGTGTGTGTGTGTGTGTGATTATTTGTATATATGTTACATCTCTAGTTAATCGAGTAGCATTTTACTGTTGTAGACTTTTGGTAAAATATTTAAATAATGCGAGTCTTTTTCTAACAAAATACATCTCTAAAAATGTAACTGAGTTAGTCCACTTTTAATCGTAGTGGAGTATGAAGTAGCATCAAATGGAAACACTCAATTGTACTTCCCACCTCTGGTTTGAACTGCTCTTACATTAACACACAAACATTCATCACCACATTATATTTAATTCCCTTTAAGCTGTAAAATGTCTCCGACTTCTGGTTCACATCAGTCACTGCGGGAGACATACAAAGAGAGGAGGCACTAAAAAGGTACTCCTAAATTAATTTGTGTGTATTATCTGATGGGGTTACCCATTCATTTCCTATGGCGATTTTTTGTTTTACTAGGAACACCATTTATCAATGAAAGTGGGGATACATGCCTACTGTGGAGGATATCATACGGGCTTGAAGCAATCAAATGTAAAACACAATATGGATGATTGAAGTAAATTGTTCAGATTTGACCCGAACACGGCAGGAGGGTTAAAGTGAATCCGGGTGATGTACCGCCCTCTGGTGGCCACGGGAGGCTAGTATGAGACATTTGAAAAGCCTCTGCAGACAGACTAGCTCCACAATATTTACATTTCACACACACACACACACCTTCTGATCAGAGGTCAGTTGAGCTTCATGGTGCTCAGCTCCTCAAGCACAACTAAAGTGCTTAATTGTCCGTGTGTCATTCAGTCACATTTCTACTGTGAAGAACAAAATGGAAAAAAGTGCCAATGTTTTTTGATTTTACTGCCAAATGTGCACACACACACACACACACACACACACACAGAGAGACGTAACATCACGGGGTTGTAACCTTAGATTAAGTTGTTCTTGGCCTTGCACGCTCTGCAGTCCGTCGTCAATGTAGCTTAGTTAGCATCTCACAGAACCGTCTTCATTGACTGCTTGCTAATCCCCTCTTTTCAACAGAGTTTCACCAATCAGTTGCCCGCTTTCTCGAGTTCAAGACATACTCAGTATTTGGAGGGTTAGTTGCAAAGGATATATGATTGTCTTACTAGCCTAACTTGCTCTTTGTTGAACTTGGAGAAAGCAACTCCAGCAGCTGAGATAGCGTTAGCATAGCATTAGTCCTCATCGAAAAAACCTTTAATTTAATGTAAAAAGGGAACTACACGAGGCAATTATATCATATATACTTTATGTCTTTATCTGGTTAATGATATGTCACAATACAGCATGGTATCTATGAGAAATGTTGTCTTAAGAAGATAAAATGTATTGATTTAACACCTAGCCCTACTGAATATATAATGAGAAAAAGGTATGCAAGCTAACCAGCAAAACAGATAGAAATGAAATAGAGGTTTGATTTGACTCTGCAGAACTATCTGATGTGTGTGTCGATATCTAAATGAAGCTGGCAATAATGCTAACCGTTAGCTAGGCACATGCTGCTTCAGCGTCAGTCCTCTTTTCGGATATCAACATTAAAAAGCCTGACGTTAGCTTAAGTAGCTAGCCACATTGCTAGCCACATTGGTGGGAGAACCCAACGGCTGACAGCACGGAGAGAAACTGGGCTTAGCAAACAGTCAATTTCCCATCGCTGATTCATTTTGACATTAGTGTTAGCTGCATGGAAATCACACGGGTGGGTTAACTGCAAGAAAAGCAGAACACTGATATATGTCAACAACGCTGATCAGTAAAAAGTGAATGAATGCAAGCTTACTGTCCAGGTTGCTAAGCGCCTATGTGGAATCCTTGAGGAGCCAAAAAAGGAGTCCAAAGTGTTTTTGACAAATGCAAGATGAGGGAACAACGACACTCGCTGCCTTCAATGTGCAAACGAGCTGGAGGAATCCTCGACTCCCATTGGCTAACGGGAGAAACAGCTGTCAGAGAAACGGCTTCCTCCAAACCGCCCTTTTTATTTGTGTTTCTGACGGTTAAAGTATAAAAGAGTTGAAGCTGTCTTTGAATTTAAACTATTGTAAAAACATTTAAAAAGGGGTGGGGTATTTTTTAAGTTGTCGTTTTCCGGCACAGTTGAGCTGGGCTCACTTGAACTGACAGGAGCACAACCAAACTGTTTTGGGTTTTCTAGCCTGACGAGCATGTTTTAAAAGCTTTTTAACGAAGAGACCGTTTTGTTTTCTTTCCCGTTACGTATTGCGTGTGTTGGACGGAAGCCATTTTGAATTTTGATTGTCCTCTCTCCTTTGTTTTTATCGAGTGGGTTGGTTTTGCACACTTTGAGGTTTGGGGTGGGTTGTAAATACGTAAGTCTTGCACAGTGAATCAAAGATGCCCCCGTTGGTGTTACAGTATGCTTAAGCCGCCGAGTAAATTATTGTACCTTTTTGAAAACAGAGAGTAAACAAAAAAAATGCAAAAACTCAACACGCTGTCAGAAAACAGCTGTGTGTCTTGTGGATGTTTTGCCTATGCAAGAGGCATACGGTGTACAGTCAGAAAACGTTTTTAAATTCACTAAAATCACCTAGAATAGGAACTTCCCCCCCTTCCAAGTCTAGTTGCCAACTCCTGTTGTGAACCTGGAAATGTTGAGTACCCCAAAATGTATGATAGAAATGTATAGTCCGGGTCCCGAATAGAAACGGCCCGATGCTAACTTGCACGATTAGCATAAGTGGCGTTAATGAGCATTATGTTAAGAAATGGCGTGGCGCATTTCAGAGAGGGTTTTGGAGGTTATTGAAGATGCTCAATCCATTTCTGATATTGTCAGGATCCTAAATGGCATTTATATTTCGTATTTGTAAACCCATTGGGATGATTTTGATGAATTTTGTGTCTATTTTAAAGCTTTAGACTAGAGGACTCGAAGGTTTATGATCCTAAAAATGTCAGAAATGGATTCAGAACCCCCAGCAATTATTACGCTACATATGCTTATTAATGTTAATGCGACTTATGCTAAGTGTACAAACATGCAAGTTAGCATCCGGCAGTTTCTCTGTGCTAGGGACCCATACTATACATTTCTAACATACAACGTTGGGGTTCTTCTCACTGATGGCAACTAGACTACACTGCAATAATAATATCTGGATCCTCTCCGTCTTTAGGGAAGATGTTATTTCCTCAGATGCACTTCCTCTCTGGACATTTTCACCCGAGTTTACCTTATAGGCCTGCCAGCTGTCCGAAGGCACCGTACTGTAATCATTTACCAACAACCGGTGCTACTTTAGTCGAAAACTGTCGGAGATTAAGGAGTCATGTTGTCACAACCTCAGGACAATCCTACCTGTGTTCAACCTCACATCTGCTGCTTAGCCTCCGATGGGTCGCACATACATCTACCGGCCTTGTAAGGTTGTGTAGTTGCATGATAAGGGGTTAGTAAACAACTCCTTACCTACAGTTACACCAATATGTAAAGGTCCCCTATTATACTGTTTTTCATCAATATGTTCTCATATATATACAGAGCCTGTCTCTGATTGGCTGAAACAGATCATTGCAGCATTACCCATAACCCCCTCTGTTTCAGCCCTGTTTCCAAAGTGCTGATTCTGTGTCTGTAGCTTTAAATGCTAATGAGCTGCTGCTGGCCACGCCCCTCTGAGAGATGATTGGTTAAAAAGAACACAATGGTGCTCAGGTGTTACCTTAGTTGCTGATTGGCTAACGGTTACACAAGACAACACATCGTTATGACATCATAAAGTGGCCGAAATCTGATCAGCTCAGACAGGGTTTTATAGAAATGGATGAAAAAGAGAGAGAATCTTTGTGAAACTGAAACTTTCAGAGTCTCTTTCCACAGAGGGGACACGTGTTGATGAAGAAGAGACGTGAAGAAGAGGGGATTTTGCATAATAGGGGACCTTTACGACCTTACCCACGCGTCTGTAGGCCCGAGAGTTCCCGATCTAGCGGAACTTAACAGTGTTTTACACCATAGTGTTGACGATCCGCTGGTCAGTTTTCCCACTGTACACTTATTGCAGTTACATCTCAGTTATAGCATTTACTCTGGTTTGAGAGAAGGTTTTCTTGTGTTTGGGTGAAACATTTGTCCTTAAATGTTTTATATTTTGTACATTTGTATGTAACATATCATGTAAATATACAGAGACAGTGTTTTAACTCATCTGGAGGATTTTGTAGTCTTTGTAAAGCCCTAATAAATGGTATTTGGTGTCACACAAGCAAACAACATGCTGCCTTTCTTTATTTGTCGAATGGACATTCCCTTTTTTCTGGTCTGTTTTGGCAAGTGTATACTTTCTAATTCAAAGTATAGTAAATAAACAACATTCAGTTTGTTGACTCCACTTCAATGCAATCCTTTATTTATGCTGCTTTGATGCACAACATTGTCAATTCAGGTTCAATGGTTTTTATTGAAACACTTACAGGTTTCATTTCTAGAATCAGATGAAAAATAAAGACACTATTTAAGCAAATTATAATTATGTGAGGAACTGAATACAGTTAAATATATACATAACTGTATAGCATCTGTTTCTATGGAAGCCCATTTCCGCCACTTGAAAAAAATAAAATCCCCATGAAAAGTCATAATTATGAGATAAAGTCAAAATAATGAGATCACTTTTTATCTCATAATTATGATAACTTTTTATCTCATTATAATGACTTTTTATCTCATTATTATGACTTTTTATCTCATTATAATAACTTTTTATCTCATAATTATAATAACTTTTTATCTCATTATTATGACTTTTTATCTCATTATTATGACTTTTTATCTCATTATAATAACTTTTTATCTCATAATTATAATAACTTTTTATCTCATTATTATGACTTTTTATCTCATAATTATAATAACTTTTTATCTCATTATTATGACTTTTTATCTCATAATTATAATAACTTTTTATCTCATTATTATGACTTTTTATCTCATAATTATGACTTTTTATCTCATAATTATGACTTTTTATCTCATTATTATGACTTTTTATCTCATAATTATAATAACTTTTTATCTCATTATTATGACTTTTTATCTCATTATTATGACTTTTTATCTCATTATAATAACTTTTTATCTCATTATACTTTTTATCTCATATTATGACTTTTTATCTCATTATTATGACTTTTTATCTCATTATTATGACTTTATCTCATTATAATAACTTTTTATCTCATTATTATGACTTTTTATCTCATTATTATAACTTTTTATCTCATAATTATAATAACTTTTTATCTCATTATTATGACTTTTTATCTCATTATTATGACTTTATCTCATTATAATAACTTTTTATCTCATTATTATGACTTTTTATCTCATTATTATGACTTTTTATCTCATAATTATGACTTTTTATCTCATTATAATAACTTTTTATCTCATAATTATAATAACTTTTTATCTCATTATTATGACTTTTTATCTCATTATTATGACTTTTTATCTCATAATTATAATAACTTTTTATCTCATTATAATAACTTTTTATCTCATTATTATGACTTTTTATCTCATTATTATGACTTTTTATCTCATAATTATGACTTTTTATCTCATTATTATGACTTTTTATCTCATTATAATAACTTTTTATCTCATTATTATGACTTTTTATCTCATAATTATGACTTTTTATCTCATTATTATGACTTTTTATCTCATAATTATAACTTTTTATCTCATAATTATAATAACTTTTTATCTCATTATTATGACTTTTTATCTCATAATTATAATAACTTTTTATCTCATTATTATGACTTTTTATCTCATAATTATAATAACTTTTTATCTCATTATTATGACTTTTTATCTCATTATAATGACTTTTTATCTCATTTTAATGACTTTTTATCTCATTATTATGACTTTTTATCTCATTATTATGACTTTTTATCTCATTTTAATGACTTTTTATCTCATTATTATGACTTTTTATCTCATAATTATAATAACTTTTTATCTCATTATTATAACTTTTTATCTCATAATTATGACTTTTTATCTCATTTTAATGACTTTTTATCTCATTATAATAACTTTTTATCTCATTTTAATGACTTTTTATCTCATTATTATGACTTTTATCTCATAATTATGACTTTTTATCTCATTATAATAACTTTTTATCTCATAATTATGACTTTTTATCTCATAATTATGACTTTTTATCTCATTTTAATGACTTTTTATCTCATTATAATAACTTTTTATCTCATAATTATGACTTTTTATCTCATTATTATGACTTTTTATCTCATTATTATGACTTTTTATCTCATAATTATGATAACTTTTTATCTCATTATAATGACTTTTTATCTCATTATTATGACTTTTTATCTCATTATAATAACTTTTTATCTCATTATTATGACTTTTTATCTCATTATTATGACTTTTTATCTCATAATTATGACTTTTTATCTCATTATTATGACTTTTTATCTCATAATTATAACTTTTTATCTCATAATTATGACTTTTTATCTCATAATTATGACTTTTTATCTCATTATTATGACTTTTTATCTCATAATTATAACTTTTTATCTCATAATTATAATAACTTTTTATCTCATTATTATGACTTTTTATCTCATAATTATAATAACTTTTTATCTCATTATTATGACTTTTTATCTCATTATAATGACTTTTTATCTCATTTTAATGACTTTTTATCTCATTATTATGACTTTTTATCTCATTATTATGACTTTTTATCTCATTTTAATGACTTTTTATCTCATTATTATGACTTTTTATCTCATAATTATAATAACTTTTTATCTCATTATTATAACTTTTTATCTCATAATTATGACTTTTTATCTCATTTTAATGACTTTTTATCTCATTATAATAACTTTTTATCTCATTTTAATGACTTTTTATCTCATTATTATGACTTTATCTCATAATTATGACTTTTTATCTCATTATAATAACTTTTTATCTCATAATTATGACTTTTTATCTCATAATTATGACTTTTTATCTCATTTTAATGACTTTTTATCTCATTATAATAACTTTTTATCTCATAATTATGACTTTTTATCTCATTATTATGACTTTTTATCTCATTATTATGACTTTTTATCTCATAATTATGATAACTTTTTATCTCATTATAATGACTTTTTATCTCATTATTATGACTTTTTATCTCATTATAATAACTTTTTATCTCATAATTATAATAACTTTTTATCTCATTATTATGACTTTTTATCTCATTATTATGACTTTTTATCTCATTATAATAACTTTTTATCTCATAATTATAATAACTTTTTATCTCATTATTATGACTTTTTATCTCATAATTATAATAACTTTTTATCTCATTATTATGACTTTTTATCTCATAATTATAATAACTTTTTATCTCATTATTATGACTTTTTATCTCATAATTATGACTTTTTATCTCATAATTATGACTTTTTATCTCATTATTATGACTTTTTATCTCATAATTATAATAACTTTTTATCTCATTATTATGACTTTTTATCTCATTATTATGACTTTTTATCTCATTATAATAACTTTTTATCTCATAATTATAATAACTTTTTATCTCATTATTATGACTTTTTATCTCATTATTATGACTTTATCTCATTATAATAACTTTTTATCTCATTATTATGACTTTTTATCTCATTATTATAACTTTTTATCTCATAATTATAATAACTTTTTATCTCATTATTATGACTTTTTATCTCATTATTATGACTTTATCTCATTATAATAACTTTTTATCTCATTATTATGACTTTTTATCTCATTATTATGACTTTTTATCTCATAATTATGACTTTTTATCTCATTATAATAACTTTTTATCTCATAATTATAATAACTTTTTATCTCATTATTATGACTTTTTATCTCATTATTATGACTTTTTATCTCATAATTATAATAACTTTTTATCTCATTATAATAACTTTTTATCTCATTATTATGACTTTTTATCTCATTATTATGACTTTTTATCTCATAATTATGACTTTTTATCTCATTATTATGACTTTTTATCTCATTATTATGACTTTTTATCTCATAATTATAACTTTTTATCTCATAATTATGACTTTTTATCTCATAATTATGACTTTTTATCTCATTATTATGACTTTTTATCTCATAATTATAACTTTTTATCTCATAATTATAATAACTTTTTATCTCATTATTATGACTTTTTATCTCATAATTATAATAACTTTTTATCTCATTATTATGACTTTTTATCTCATTATAATGACTTTTTATCTCATTTTAATGACTTTTTATCTCATTATTATGACTTTTTATCTCATTATTATGACTTTTTATCTCATTTTAATGACTTTTTATCTCATTATTATGACTTTTTATCTCATAATTATAATAACTTTTTATCTCATTATTATAACTTTTTATCTCATAATTATGACTTTTTATCTCATTTTAATGACTTTTTATCTCATTATAATAACTTTTTATCTCATTTTAATGACTTTTTATCTCATTATTATGACTTTATCTCATAATTATGACTTTTTATCTCATTATAATAACTTTTTATCTCATAATTATGACTTTTTATCTCATAATTATGACTTTTTATCTCATTTTAATGACTTTTTATCTCATTATAATAACTTTTTATCTCATAATTATGACTTTTTATCTCATTATTATGACTTTTTATCTCATTATTATGACTTTATCTCATAATTATGACTTTTTATCTCATAATTATGACTTTTTATCTCATTATAATAACTTTTTATCTCATAATTATGACTTTTTATCTCATTTTAATGACTTTTTATCTCATTATTATGACTTTATCTCATAATTATGACTTTTTATCTCATTATAATAACTTTTTATCTCATAATTATGACTTTTTATCTCATTATTATGACTTTTTATCTCATTATTATGACTTTTTATCTCATTATTATGACTTTATCTCATAATTATGACTTTTTATCTCATTATAATAACTTTTTATCTCATAATTATGACTTTTTATCTCATAATTATGACTTTTTATCTCATTTTAATGACTTTTTATCTCATTATAATAACTTTTTATCTCATAATTATGACTTTTTATCTCATAATTATGACTTTTTATCTCATTTTAATGACTTTTTATCTCATTATAATAACTTTTTATCTCATAATTATGACTTTTTATCTCATAATTATGACTTTTTATCTCATTTTAATGACTTTTTATCTCATTATAATAACTTTTTATCTCATTTTAATGACTTTTTATCTCATTATTATGACTTTATCTCATAATTATGACTTTTTATCTCATTATAATAACTTTTTATCTCATAATTATGACTTTTTATCTCATAATTATGACTTTTTATCTCATTTTAATGACTTTTTATCTCATTATAATAACTTTTTATCTCATAATTATGACTTTTTATCTCATTTTAATGACTTTTTATCTCATTATTATGACTTTATCTCATAATTATGACTTTTTATCTCATTATTATGACTTTTTATCTCATAATTATGACTTTTTATCTCATAATAATAACTTTTTATCTCATAATTATGACTTTTTATCTCATTTTAATGACTTTTTATCTCATTATTATGACTTTATCTCATAATTATGACTTTTTATCTCATTATAATAACTTTTTATCTCATAATTATGACTTTTTATCTCATTATAATAACTTTTTATCTCATAATTATGACTTTTTATCTCATTTTAATGACTTTTTATCTCATTATTATGACTTTATCTCATAATTATGACTTTTTATCTCATTATAATAACTTTTTATCTCATAATTATGACTTTATCTCATAATTATGACTTTTTATCTCATAATTATGACTTTTTATCTCATTTTAATGACTTTTTATCTCATTATAATAACTTTTTATCTCATAATTATGACTTTTTATCTCATAATTATGACTTTTTATCTCATTATTATGACTTTTTATCTCATTATTATGACTTTATCTCATAATTATGACTTTTTATCTCATTATTATGACTTTTTATCTCATAATTATGACTTTTTATCTCATTATAATAACTTTTTATCTCATAATTATGACTTTTTATCTCATAATTATGACTTTTTATCTCATTTTAATGACTTTTTATCTCATTATTATGACTTTTTATCTCATAATTATGACTTTTTATCTCATTATTATGACTTTATCTCATAATTATGACTTTTCATGGGGATTTTATTTTTTTCAATTGGCGGAAATGGGCTTCCATAGATTTCTTCTCTTTCATTTAATCATTTAAATCATTTGTCTTTCACTCTGACACACTCCTGTACACTAGGTGGCGGTAGTGCACCTTCTAACGTTGGTGTGCAGCCCGCCATAAAAACAGCAGAAGAAGAAGAAGAAGAAGAACGACACAAACGACGAAGAAGAAGAAGAAGAAGAAGAAGTAAGAAAGATGGAAGCAGTAATGAAGTCAGAAAAAGACCTAAACATGTTTAAATCTAAAGAAACCTCCATACATTTACCCAAACACTCCTACTGGTTTGACTTCTGGTTGTTCGTGGTGTTCGACATCGTGTTTTTCCTCGTCATGTACTTTATAATCCCGTAAAAAAGGTGAGTAGGAGATAAGAAGTTTCTCGATAGCGTTGTGTAACTAAGGGCGGATAACGGAAGTTGACACAAATACTGAGCTAACGAGTTATATTAAAAAGCTATTTATTTGTCATTGACAGAATAGTATTTAAGTTAAACTAACCCAAGCCCAGAAGCCTTGTCTCCCCGTTAGTTAGTAAGCTATCACAATGTGGAGCTACCCGTTCAAATACTAGCAATGTCAACACAGATGAGCCCGGAAGTAGAGAAGTCAGTGACTCGGAAACTATTTGGTTTAGACCAACTACCTATTTATATATTAAACTTACATATGTGCGTTAAGTACCAATACCATTTAAAGATGAATATATATGATAGATTGTTCAGAATATACATTTGAAAGGAAAAAAGTCAGACTACAACAACAACCCAGGGACCGTCATGTATACAATAATAACATAGTGTTTGTGTCTAAACTCCACAGTTAAACACACGCCACCATATCTATAAATTGTTTTGCAACTTGTTGATTTAATCCCAACAGTTTGATATCATCATAGAGCCAAAGTAAAAAGGAATACATATAGAACAGGGGGGTCAAACTCAAACACACAGGGGGCCAACATTAAAAAATGGGTGCTAGTGGAGGGCCGGACTGGTTCAATGTTTATTGCAGAACTTATTGAAATGAACTTATTGCACATATTAAACCTGGAACTAACAAAGCTTAAATTATTGCCTATACAAACAACATTAAATAATCAGCTGCATTCATTTCTCACGGCTCTATCTGCAGCTTCTCCAGAGTCACTTCTCATGGCTCTATCTGCAGCTTCTCCAGAGTCACTTCTTATGAGTACATTTCCCCTCAGGCGAACAACAGCTTCAACAAAACTATTCCCCTCAGAGAGAAACCAAACATGCCCTGCTGTCGAGAGAGAAAGTGCAGAAGGAAGCATCCTTTGAAGTCAGTGTGCTGCTCTGAGATGCTAGCTCAGATACTTGGCGTCTCATCTCGGGTGCAAGGTCATCAATGTTTGGGCTCTGAGCGGAGGAGACCCTCAGGGTGGAGGGAAGGTGCAATATACCGGCGGGCCAGATCTAATAGGAATTAGAAATTATCCTGCGGGCCGAAATTAAATCCACCACGGCCCTGATTTGGCCCCCGGGCCTCGAGTTTGACACGCGTGATATAGAATATTTAGGTTTTCTATAACTTTTTATACAAAGTCAATAGTGCTTTTAAGAATTGACACAGTTTAAGTGTATCAGGAGTTCACACTCATGGGTTGCATTAATATTGGTGATGCATGAACTGTTATAATGAAGTATTATAGTCTGTTCAAATCACTGCATGTCTCCACCTTTTTTCTGATTTTCAACATTCTTTTAAAGGTTCGTCCGCCGGAGAGAAAGAGTGAGTCCCTGCTGTGAGGAGTGCTAACCGAGCTTCCACTGATTTTAACGCCGTATTGTGGGATATCTCGTCCATGTTTCCACAACTTGGACGAGAACTACAAGTCCGTACGTGCGTCTTCCTCCTGCTTTGACACCAGACCTTTGACCCTCGGAGCTCGGTCCTTCTGCGCGGATGGATTCACTTTGTTGCTGCCGCCAAGAGACGAACTTCAGGTTGTTTAATTTAAAAGTGACAATGGCCCTTCTGATGACCCCCTGCTGTGATGACAACAGATCTGACCGGCACACCGTGGATCTTACCGGCACACCGTGGATCTACCGCACCCCGGGATCTACCGGCACCCCGTGGATCTGACCGGCACCCCGTGGATCTGACCGGCACACCGTGGATCTGACCGGCACACCGTGGATCTTACCGGCACCCCGTGGATCTGACCGGCACACCGTGGATCTTACCGGCACCCCGTGGATCTGACCGGCACCCCGTGGATCTGACCGGCACCCGTGGATCTGACCGGCACACCGTGGATCTTACCGGCACCCCGTGATGATTTGGAAACCGATTACAGCTACTTTTGAACGTTTGCACATGTGAATAAAAATGTTTTACCTACGAGCACGGTGGCCATTTCTTGATTCAGCACTGCACAAATAAACACATGTCATGCATTGAAGTATTTATTATTATATAAGAGCAAGCTACGTGCGATATTAGGGAGTTGTGATGAAATGCAGTACACAAAGAACCTGTGGATTTTGATGTACACAACGCCTACTAGCTGCGAACAATAATTTAATTGTAAATCACCAATTATACGCAGATATATATTATTTGAATAACGGGCATTCTGCATTCACTTTTGGAACTTTAAGTATATTTTGATGCCGATATTTGTGTACTTTTACTCGAGTGACCTTTTGAATGCAGGCCAGAGTATTCCTACACTCTTGTACCTAAGTACAAGATCGAGTATTTCTACTTTTACTGAAATACAAGATCTGAGTACTTCTACATTAACTCAAGTACAAGATCTGAGTACTTCTACTTTCACTCAAGTACAAGATCTTTCACTTTTGGTACTTTAAGTATATTTTGATGCCGATATTTGTGTACTTTTACTCGAGTGACCTTTTGAATGCAGGCCAGAGTATTCCTACACTCTTGTACCTAAGTACAAGATCGAGTATTTCTACTTTTACTGAAGTACAAGATCTGAGTACTTCTACTTTAACTCAAGCACAAGATCTGAGTACTTCTACTTTAACTCAAGTACAATATCTGAGTACTTCTACTTTTACTCAAGTACAAGATCTTTCACTTTTGGTACTTTAAGTATATTTTGATGCCGATACTTGTGTACTTTTACTTGAGTAACCTTTTGAATGCAGGCCAGAAAATTCCTACACTCGTGTACTTGTACCTAAGTACAAGATTGAGTATTTCTACTTTTACTGAAGTACAAGATCTGAGTACTTCTACTTTAACTCAAGTACAAGATCTGAGTACTTTTACTCAAGTACAAGATCTTTCACTTTTGGTACTTTAAGTATATTTTGATGCAGATATAGTACAAGATCGAGTATTTCTACTTTTACTGAAGTACAAGATCTGAGTACTTCTACTTTAACTCAAGCACAAGATCTGAGTACTTCTACTTTAACTCAAGTACAATATCTGAGTACTTCTACTTTTACTCAAGTACAAGATCTTTCACTTTTGGTACTTTAAGTATATTTTGATGCCGATACTTGTGTACTTTTACTTGAGTAACCTTTTGAATGCAGGCCAGAAAATTCCTACACTCGTGTACTTGTACCTAAGTACAAGATTGAGTATTTCTACTTTTACTGAAGTACAAGATCTGAGTACTTCTACTTTAACTCAAGTACAAGATCTGAGTACTTTTACTCAAGTACAAGTACAAGATCTTTCACTTTTGGTACTTTAAGTATAGTTTTGATGCAGATATAGTACAAGATCGAGTATTTCTACTTTTACTGAAGTACAAGATCTGAGTACTTCTACTTTAACTCAAGTACAAGATCTGAGTACTTCTACTTTAACTCGAGTACAAGATCTGAGTACTTCTACTTTTACTCAAGTACAAGATCTGAGTACTTCTAATTTCACTCAAGTACAAGATCTTTCACTTTTGGTACTTTAAGTATATTTTGATGCCGATACTTGTGTACTTTTACTTGAGTAACCTTTTGAATGCAGGCCAGAGTATTCCTACACTCGTGTATTTGTACCTAAGTACAAGATCGAGTATTTCTACTTTTACTGAAGTACAAGATCTGAGTACTTCTACTTTAACTCAAGTACAAGATCTGAGTACTTCTACTTTAACTCAAGTACAAGATCTGAGTACTTCTACTTTTACTCAAGTACAAGATATTTCACTTTTGGTACTTTAAGTATATTTTGATGCCGACACTTGTGTACTTTTACTTGAGTAACCTTTTGAATGCAGGCCAGAGTATTCCTACACTCTTGTACTTGTACCTAAGTACAAGATCGAGTATTTCTACTTTTACTGAAGTACAAGATCTGAGTACTTCTACTTTAACTCAAGTACAAGATCGAGTATTTCTACTTTTACTGAAGTACAAGATCTGAGTACTTCTACTTTAACTCAAGTAGAAGATCTGAGTACTTTTACTCAAGTACAAGATCTTTCACTTTTGGTACTTTAAGTATATTTTGATGCCGATACTTGTGTACTTTTACTTGAGTAACCTTTTGAATGCAGGCCAGAGTATTCCTACACTCTTGTACTTTTACCTAAGTACAAGATCGAGTATTTCTACTTTTACTGAAGTACAAGATCTGAATACTTCTACTTTAACTCAAGTACAAGATCGGAGTACTTCTACTTTAACTCAAGTATAAGATCTGAGTACTTCTACTTTCACTCAAGTACAAGATCTGAGTACTTCTACTTTAACTCAAGTACAAGATCTGAGTACTTCTACTTTCACTCAAGTACAAGATCTTTCACTTTTGGTACTTTAAGTATATTTTGATGCCGACACTTGTGTACTTTTACTTGAGTAACCTTTTGAATGCAGGCCAGAGTATTCCTACACTCGTGTATTTGTACCTAAGTACAAGATCGAGTATTTCTACTTTTACTGAAGTACAAGATCTGAGTACTTCTACTTTAACTCAAGTACAAGATCTGAGTACTTCTACTTTAACTCAAGTACAAGATCTGAGTACTTCTACTTTTACTCAAGTACAAGATATTTCACTTTTGGTACTTTAAGTATATTTTGATGCCGACACTTGTGTACTTTTACTTGAGTAACCTTTTGAATGCAGGCCAGAGTATTCCTACACTCTTGTACTTGTACCTAAGTACAAGATCGAGTATTTCTACTTTTACTGAAGTACAAGATCTCAGTACTTCTACTTTAACTCAAGTACAATATCTGAGTACTTCTACTTTTACTCAAGTACAAGATCTTTCACTTTTGGTACTTTAAGTATATTTTGATGCCGATACTTGTGTACTTTTACTCGAGTGACCTTTTGAATGCAGGCCAGAGTATTCCTACACTCTTGTACTTGTACCTAAGTACAAGATCGAGTATTTCTACTTTTACTGAAGTACAAGATCTGAGTACTTCTACTTTAACTCAAGTACAAGATCGAGTATTTCTACTTTTACTGAAGTACAAGATCTGAGTACTTCTACTTTAACTCAAGTAGAAGATCTGAGTACTTTTACTCAAGTACAAGATCTTTCACTTTTGGTACTTTAAGTATATTTTGATGCCGATACTTGTGTACTTTTACTTGAGTAACCTTTTGAATGCAGGCCAGAGTATTCCTACACTCTTGTACTTGTACCTAAGTACAAGATCGAGTATTTATACTTTTACTGAAGTACAAGATCTGAGTACTTCTACTTTAACTCAAGTACAAGATCTGAGTACTTCTACTTTAACTCAAGTACAATATCTGCGTACTTCTACTTTAACTCAAGTACAAGATCTGAGTACTTCTACTTTCACTCAAGTACAAGATCTTTCACTTTTGGTACTTTAAGTATATTTTGATGCCGATACTTGTGTACTTTTACTTGAGTAACCTTTTGAATGCAGGCCAGAGTATTCCTACACTCTTGTACTTGTAACTAAGTACAAGATCGAGTATTTATACTTTTACTGAAGTACAAGATCTGAGTACTTCTACTTTAACTCAAGTACAAGATCTGAGTACTTCTACTTTAACTCATGTACAAGATCTGAGTACTTCTACTTTTACTCAAGTACAAGATCTTTCACTTTTGGTACTTTAAGTATATTTTGATGCCGATACTTGTGTACTTTTACTTGAGTAACCTTTTGAATGCAGGCCAGAGTATTCCTACACTCTTGTACTTGTACCTAAGTACAAGATCGAGTATTTATACTTTTACTGAAGTACAAGATCTGAGTACTTCTACTTTAACTCAAGTACAATATCTGAGTACTTCTACTTTAACTCAAGTACAAGATCTGAGTACTTCTACTTTAACTCATGTACAATATCTGAGTACTTCTACTTTAACTCAAGTACAAGATCTGAGTACTTCTACTTTTACTCAAGTACAAGATCTTTCACTTTTGGTACTTTAAGTATATTTTGATGCCGATACTTGTGTACTTTTACTTGAGTAACCTTTTGAATGCAGGCCAGAGTATTCCTACACTCTTGTACTTGTACCTAAGTACAAGATCGAGTATTTCTACTTTTACTGAAGTACAAGATCTGAGTACTTCTACTTTTACTCAAGTACAAGATCTTTCACTTTTGGTACTTTAAGTATATTTTGATGCCGATACTTGTGTACTTTTACTTGAGTAACCTTTTGAATGCAGGCCAGAGTATTCCTACACTCTTGTACTTGTACCTAAGTACAAGATTGAGTATTTATACTTTTACTGAAGTACAAGATCTGAGTACTTCTACTTTAACTCAAGCACAAGATCTGAGTACTTCTACTTTTACTCAAGTACAAGATCTGAGTACTTCTACTTTTACTCAAGTACAAGATCTTTCACTTTTGGTACTTTAAGTATATTTTGATGCCGATACTTGTGTACTTTTACTTGAGTAACCTTTTGAGATCGAGTACTTATACTTTAACTCAAGTACAAGATCTGAGTACTTCTACTTTAACTCAAGTACAACTCAAGTATATTTTGATGCCGATACTTGTGTACTTTTACTTGAGTAACCTTTTGAATGCCGGCCAGAGTATTCCAACACTCTTGTACTTGTACTTGTACTTAAATACAATATCCGAGTACTTCTTCCACCTCTGGCCATTCAAAGAAAACATACCCCATTATCTCCAATTACTGCGACCACGTGGCTGTCACGTGGCTGTCACGTGGGGGTCTGGGGTCTACAAGTCAGATTTGAATATAAAAACTCCCTACCAAGTTTCCCGCTGCACCGCTTATCTCGCACTGACTTCCGGTCCCACCCACATTCTCGTGTCTCTTCCGGGTGACACAACCACACAGACTTTATTATCCAGTGAGCCGTCGAGATCTGAACGCTGTAAACAAAAGTTACTCCAGGGCTAAACTCTCCCGACACGCTACACGAAAAGACATGCATATTAAAACAGGTGAGTTTGGACCACTTTGCGACAGACGGGACCGGAAACTCCTCACTTTCAACGGCTGATTTGTTGTTTTGGCGACGGTGTTAGCCTACGTTAGCTTAGCGTGTTAGCCGCTTTTTGAATGGAGGGTTACGAAACTTAAGCTAACGTGCTATGCTAAGCTGTACATTTCACGATGTGGTGACAAATATGAAGATATCTCCACGACGACAACGGTTAATGGGATGTATTTTAACTGTAATGAATATGTTTAAACGGTTTATGATTGAAAATGTCGAGTTTTCACTGCTGTACCGTGACGATGCTAATTAAAGTTGGCTAACACCGGTAGCTGCCAACACCGCAAAAACAAATCCCTACATGTTGTTATCGACTCAGCTACGGAGAAGTTTGTGTGTATATATAATTAGATTATTGTCATGGTGTTTGTAACGGATAACCTGGATTAGCAACCCTCTCCATTTTGTTCAATATGAAGCGCTTTGAGCAGCACGCTGTTCAGGCCGAGTGTCCTTTTTCTTAATCGGGTTTGTGACCCTACAGGTTATGTAAGACTATATATAACCAGTGGTGTAAAGTAACTAAGTACATTAACTTAAGTACACTATTTACGCACGATTTTAAGATACTTGGACTTTACTTGAGTATATCCATTTATGCTACTTTGTACTTCTACCTCACTACATTTATTTAATACCTTTTTTGAGTCAATTTACAGATTTGGATTAATGATGGTAAATCTATCAAGTGTTAAATCAGACTTTAGTTCCACCTGGAGTAAATTCACAAGCTACCCTGAGTACTTTTACTCAAGAACAAGATCTGAGTACTTTTACTCAAGTACAAGATCTGAGTACTTTTACTCAAGTACAAGATCTGAGTACTTTTACTCAAGTACAATATCTGAGTACTTTTACTCAGACAAATCTAGTACTTTTACTCAAGTACAAGATCTGAGTACTTTTACTCAAGTACAAGATCTGAGTACTTTTACTCAAGAACAATATCTGAGTACTTTTACTCAAGTACAAGATCTGAGTACTTCTACTCAAGTACAAGATCTGAGTACTTTTACTTTTACTCAAGTACAAGATCTGAGTACTTTCTACTCAAGTACAAGATCTGAGTACTTCTACTTTTACTCAAGTACAAGATCTGAGTACTTCTACTTTACTCAAGTACAAGATCTGAGTACTTCTACTATTACTCAAGTACAATATCTGAGTACTTTTACTCAAGAACAAGATCTGAGTACTTCTACTATTACTCAAGTACAAGATCTGAGTACTTTTACTCAAGTACAAGATCTGAGTACTTCTACTTTTACTTGAGTAACAGAGTATTCCTATTCCTTTAGTATTCATCATCTCATGTGACGGTGTGTTAAAATAAAAAGTATAATTTCATTGAGTGATTAAAAACTCCAGTATGAGCTTGGGCCTTTTTACAGAATGCACATACTGTCGTTGCTTCTCCCTGTATGTGAAACACACACACACACACACACTCACACTCACACACACACACACATGCAAATGGCTTTCAGCAGCGTAGACGCACTCGTTTACATGGCATGATAGCACCACCTGAACACCCTGGTGGCTCAGAGGGATCATGTGACGATGTGCCGTAACTTCCTGATGTTTGTTTTATTGAAGCCGTGGGGAAATCCTTTCAAAGTCAAGAGTGCAGGCGCGCACCTTTCACCGCGCGTCTGACTCTCTGTTGTTAAACGGAAAGACCCGGTCCTCGGTAATGATATCCTCATAAATCGCCACGGACTGAAACATGTCTGATGTCCATCGCATCGAGGTGATATGAGCATGGCTGTGGAAGAAGTCCACGCCTTGCCTGTTAAGCTACAAATGATCCTCACTGTTAAAAATATGAAATAGATTTATGTAAATTCGCTGAGGCGGTTATCCTAAAGCAAACGGCTCGTTTTATCAAGCAACGTTTGAGTGACTGATCTCACGACAATACGAGCCCTAACGACAGACATTTTAAAATACGCCTTTATCAGGAAATAACACATTCATGCAGAACGCAAGATACCGCATGGTGGTCTGTTCAGAGTCGACTATTGGTGAGCTAATTTAGATATCTGTGTGTGGACATGACGGCGCTAGATTTCCCCCGTCAAAGTGTAGCTTTACTTTGTATCAGTTCGCTTCCTATCTGCAACCTCTCACACGCGGGGTATCGGTTCTTCATCTAGATGTCTGTATGTGAGCGTGATGGCGCTGGTTTGTCCCAGTCTAAATGTAACCTTGCAGAAGTACCGTCTCAAACATGTGAACATCTCTTCCAGGTACATGGGAAGCCAGCAACCCCGTGTGTGAGTCCGACACTCTGTGCGATCCAGCAGTCCTCGTTGCATCCACCAACTCAGAGCCCCACATTCGCAACCGCCGCCTGTCACCCGGCTCCGGGAACTGTGGTGGGGGAGGAGGGAGCTGCATCTCGGGGGGAGGAGGAGGAGGAGACCAACCGCAACCCCGGAGCATTTTACCCGAAGGCGAGCTGATCCGCCACGTGCACACCTTTAGCAGCAGAGACAAAGAGCGCAAGCAGCACAAAGGCCGAAGCCTCCGCAGGGAGAGCCAAAAGGGGGTCGGGCGGGCATCAAAAGCCCACCAGAACCAGAAGGAGAGGTGGGTTGAAGACAGTCTGTCGCTGCTCAAACCTCCGCCTGCCTTCCCGGTGCAGGACAGCCCCGCCAAGCTGCAGCCGGCCGTCAGCTACGCCTCCAAGGTGAAGGCGAGAGCGGCCATCGGGGGGCTGGAGGAGGAGGAGCGCCCGGCCATCGGGGTGCTGCTGCAGAACCAGTGGGGGCTCAGTTTCATCAGCGAGGCCAGGCCGCCCGGAGAGAGCCGCAACGCCGCCTCCACAACCACAGACGCCCAACAGCAGCCGGCAGACCCACAGACGCTTCCGGAAGAAACTCCCGCCGCGACCGCTGCTCCCCCGACCACCAACACGCGCCCAGAGGAGGACGAGAGCAACGGGAAGCTGCTGCTCAGCTGTCGCCACCTAGTGGAAGCTTTGAACTATCACAGTAGAGGTGAGCGCGTTCTGTCGGGCGGTTTATTTAAAGTACAAAATGTGAAACTTGTTGTAGACTTCTAGTTTTCCCCCTCATATTTTCAACACTATAATTCTGTCTTTTTGAACTTATTATACTGTCTAGTATTTTGGATACTTCACTCTGAATGAAGTCCACACGGTCTGTTCCACTGCATCTTTGCTAAAGTCAAAATGTCTTCTGTACGTAGCACTTAGACGTCTGGCTTTAAGTGAAGCTGATGCAGTCGCACTTAAAGCTTTGACCTATCACAGAGCAGCGCCCGTCAGACGATTAATTAATTTAAATTACGTCTCGGATATTTCGGACGTACTATACTGTGTGTTTCCCCCTCGTGTGTTCGACACACTACAAGGAGGGTTTTTGTAATCTCTAGTTCTCATATTTTTCCACATATCGTTAACTCTGTCAAAAAGGAAATTGAGAGTCTTCACGCAGACCGACAACAAGTGCGTTTGACTCCACCTTCTGTTCCGTGCGTAGCGCGTCTGGCTTCAAGTGAAGCTAATGCAGTAGCACTTAAATCTGCTCCGGCTTGGAGACGGGAAACGTACCCGATCCTCGCTTTGACTTTGTGTCTTAATGGTTGCACTTATTGATTCGTTTGCAAGTCCGTTTTTAGAATAACAACGGCGGCTAAATGAAATGTAAAAACTGTAATGCCAGTGCTCTGATTCTCCTTTGGTCTTCTCTCCTCAGAATGGAACGCGATCTGTAACAAACAGAAAAAAGGTACGTGGACTCAAAGCTCCGATTCGTCTCGACGTGCTTTACGCCGAGTTCAGAGCGACTTCCTGGTGTGGCGCTTTAGTCGCTTTCTAAAATAAAAAGCCACTTGCCTTCGTCATGTAAACGGTTTAAAAGTGAACTTAAATGAACATGCTTTAATTCACAAAAGCAAATAATTAATTACAGATATTCAAACTATATAATTATCCCATTACAGTAGCACCAGTATATTACCATGTGGCTTCCCTCTTCACACCAGAGACATTGTATTCACACACACGTACACACACGGTTATTGTCTGTCGCCGTGGTTACACCGAGGCACTGCACTTCTCTCCCGTTGACATCTCCTTCTTGCTCTCTCTGCAGGTCTGAAAAAGGTCGTCTGGTACAAGGACCCCGAGGAGCACCCAGCCTAGCGGTGTGAGGGCCGACCCAAAGCATATATAAAACACACACACACACACACGTTATCACATGCACATTTAAACGTATACAGATGGACACACTGCACTCAGGATGATGTCTTCACGCAAAGCCACGCCGAGACACTTTGGACTAACTGTTGAGAGCTCACAGCGACGGACTTTTTTAACGCCTTCCAGAGACCTGCCTTAACTAATCAGAGCCGCCCCTCATTACCATTTTTAGCTTGTGCGTGCGTGTAGAGCCGTGTTTTTTAAAAACCATCCTTTTTCAGAAAGCCGTAACTTACCCCCCCCCGCCCCCCCGCCCCCGCTTCCTTTGAGAGCCACCGTTTTATCTCGTTGTTTCTTCCTCTGTCAAGCGAGTGGTCAATCAAGCACTTTGTTAAAAATCAATTGTGACCAATCCCCTGTGAGCCAGAAGCCCCCCGGCAGAGCAGTTACCCCACAGGCGGAGGGATGTCTCGTACCTGCTTGAGTTCTCCGGTTGCTCAGTTTACAGGCGGTGTAGTCGGAGCACAGCGAGTTACCCTTTACCCGTCGGATCCTAATGCTGTGTCCGTTTTTGTTTTTATTTGGTTCCCTCGTCGGGGCGATGTTGCTCCCGCGTCCTTAGCGGATCTCACCGTGTTGTTGTTGTTGTTGTTGTTTTTCTTTTTGAGAAAATATATTGAATAAAAAAACAGAGATACACTGGAGGAGTGGACGTGAACAGTATTGCTTAATAAAAATGAATAAACTTGACATGTTGTTTTGTGTTCGTGTGAAGTTCACCGACTAAACATCCAGCGGACACTTGAATGTTCTATCGATGTAAACTGCATCTTTTCCTACAGTACAACGGGCCAGAGCCTTTCCCTACCAAGCTCCACATCGCGGAGCCAGCTGCCAGTTTGTGTTCGGGCGCCCTCTCCGTTTTAAGACCTTCCTTTGTGATGAAGCTTATAGTTAGGGCTGATTAGAACCAGCCCCTAGTTCTGCTGAGACAGGCTGAGTGTGTCGGGGACATCTCACGTCTTCCTTCTCTCTGCCTGTACCTGTGTCCTCTCATGGGAGACATCTCACTTCTTCCTTCTCTCTGTCTGTACCTGTGTCCTCTCATGGGGACATCTCACGTCTTCCTTCTCTCTGCCTGTACCTGTGTCCTCTCATGGGGACATCTCACTTCTTCCTTCTCTCTGTCTGTACCTGTGTCCTCTCATGGGGACATCTCACTTCTTCCTTCTGTCTGTACCTGTGTCCTCTCATGGGGACATCTCACTTCTTCCTTCTCTCTGTCTGTACCTGTGTCCTCTCATGGGGACATCTCACTTCTTCCTTCTCTCTGTCTGTACCTGTGTCCTCTCATGGGGACATCTCACTTCTTCCTTCTCTCTGTCTGTACCCGTGTCCTCTCATGGGGACATCTCACGTCTTCCTTCTCTCTGCCTGTACCTGTGTCCTCTCATGGGGACATCTTCCTTCTCTCTGTCTGTACCCGTGTACTCTCATGGGGACATCTCACGTCTTCCTTCTCTCTGCCTGTACCGGTGTCCTCTCATGGGGACATCTTCCTTCTCTCTGTCTATACCCGTGTACTCTCATGGGGACATCTCACTTCTTCCTTCTCTCTGCCTGTACCCGTGTCCTCTCATGGGGACATCTCACGTCTTCCTTCTCTCTGCCTGTACCCGTGTCCTCTCATGGGGACATCTCACTTCTTCCTTCTCTCTGTCTGTACCCGTGTCCTCTCATGGGGACATCTCACTTCTTCCTTCTCTCTGTCTGTACCCGTGTCCTCTCATGGGGACATCTCACTTCTTCCTTCTCTCTGTCTGTACCCGTGTCCTCTCATGGGGACATCTCACTTCTTCCTTCTCTCTGTCTGTACCCGTGTCCTCTCATGGGGACATCTCACTTCTTCCTTCTCTCTGCCTGTACCCGTGTCCTCTCATGGGGACATCTCACTTCTTCCTTCTCTCTGCCTGTACCTGTGTCCTCTCATGGGGACATCTCACTTCTTCCTTCTCTCTGTCTGTACCTGTGTCCTCTCATGGGGACATCTCACTTCTTCCTTCTCTCTGTCTGTACCCGTGTCCTCTCATGGGGACATCTCACGTCTTCCTTCTCTCTGTCTGTACCCGTGTCCTCTCATGGGGACATCTCACTTCTTCCTTCTCTCTGTCTGTACCCGTGTACTCTCATGGGGACATCTCACTTCTTCCTTCTCTCTGTCTGTACCTGTGTCCTCTCATGGGGACATCTCACGTCTTCCTTCTCTCTGTCTGTACCCGTGTCCTCTCATGGGGACATCTCACTTCTTCCTTCTCTCTGTCTGTACCCGTGTACTCTCATGGGGACATCTCACTTCTTCCTTCTCTCTGTCTGTACCCGTGTCCTCTCATGGGGCACATCTCACTTCTTCCTTCTCTCTGTCTGTACCTGTGTCCTCTCATGGGGACATCTCACTTCTTCCTTCTCTCTGTCTGTACCCGTGTCCTCTCATGGGGACATCTCACGTCTTTCTTCTCTCTGCCTGTACCCGTGTCCTCTCATGGGGACATCTCACGTCTTCCTTCTCTCTGTCTGTACCCGTGTCCTCTCATGGGGACATCTCACGTCTTCCTTCTCTCTGTCTGTACCCGTGTCCTCTCATGGGGACATCTCACTTCTTCCTTCTCTCTGTCTGTACCCGTGTCCTCTCATGGGGACATCTCACGTCTTCCTTCTCTCTGTCTGTACCCGTGTCCTCTCATGGGGACATCTCACTTCTTCCTTCTCTCTGTCTGTACCCGTGTCCTCTCATGGGGACATCTCACTTCTTCCTTCTCTCTGTCTGTACCCGTGTCCTCTCATGGGGACATCTCACTTCTTCCTTCTCTCTGTCTGTACCCGTGTCCTCTCATGGGGACATCTCACTTCTTCCTTCTCTCTGCCTGTACCTGTGTCCTCTCATGGGGACATCTCACTTCTTCCTTCTCTCTGTCTGTACCTGTGTCCTCTCATGGGGACATCTCACTTCTTCCTTCTCTCTGTCTGTACCCTGTGTCCTCTCATGGGGACATCTCACGTCTTCCTTCTCTCTGTCTGTACCCTGTGTCCTCTCATGGGGACATCTCACTTCTTCCTTCTCTCTGTCTGTACCCGTGTCCTCTCATGGGGACATCTCACTTCTTCCTTCTCTCTGTCTGTACCTGTGTCCTCTCATGGGGACATCTCACGTCTTCCTTCTCTCTGTCTGTACCCGTGTCCTCTCATGGGGACATCTCACTTCTTCCTTCTCTCTGTCTGTACCCGTGTCCTCTCATGGGGACATCTCACTTCTTCCTTCTCTCTGTCTGTACCTGTGTCCTCTCATGGGGACATCTCACGTCTTCCTTCTCTCTGTCTGTACCCGTGTCCTCTCATGGGGACATCTCACGTCTTCCTTCTCTCTGCCTGTACCCGTGTCCTCTCATGGGGACATCTCACGTCTTCCTTCTCTCTGTCTGTACCCGTGTCCTCTCATGGGGACATCTCACGTCTTCCTTCTCTCTGTCTGTACCCGTGTCCTCTCATGGGGACATCTCACTTCTTCCTTCTCTCTGCCTGTACCCGTGTCCTCTCATGGGGACATCTCACGTCTTCCTTCTCTCTGTCTGTACCCTGTGTCCTCTCATGGGGGCATCTCACTTCTTCCTTCTCTCTGCCTGTACCCGTGTCCTCTCATGGGGACATCTCACTTCTTCCTTCTCTCTGTCTGTCCCTGTGTCCTCTCATGGGGACATCTCACTTCTTCCTTCTCTCTGTCTGTACCCGTGTCCTCTCATGTTCCATTAACCCAGCTTCCCCACATGTCTTTCCTTTTGGTGTCTCTATACGCCGGGATCCGGAGTCCTGATCTGAGTCCTGGACTTCGGGTCTGTGCGGTCCTGCCTGACTGCTTCCCTGAAGGCTCCCACAGGACTGTTGACCTCCTCGTGGATTCATCTTCTCATTACAGACACGTGCATTTCCTAACATCCGGTCTCTATGCTGTGAAACGTATTATCTCTTGGATTCACACACGGCATCTGTTGCAGTCTGTCCGTCCTGGAGAGGATCCTCCTCTGCTCTCTCCCTGAGGTTTCTCCATGTCCCCTTTAAACTGTGGGGTTTCTCCGGAAGTGTTTCCTTGTACGATGTGAGGGTCTAAGGACAGAGGGTCTGAGGACAGAGGGTCTGAGGACAGAGGGTCTGAGGACAGAGGGTCTAAGGACAGAGGGTCTAAGGACAGAGGGTCTGAGGACAGAGGGTGTCGTATTGTCATACTGATATTCTGTACACACTGTGAAGTCCACTGAGACAAATGTAACGTGTGTGATATTGGGATATAATTAAAGATTGATTGATACGTTGATGCAACTAAATGGATCGTATCATAAATGCATCTGTTCTACATCAGAGCTGAATTAATATTCCCTCTTTACAGAAATGGATTTTTTCCACCCTGGCAACATCTATACTGCCGGTATTTTAGCTTGAAGGTCTTGCTTTCCATTGTTTCCCGCTGGAGTTGGAGAAACGGCAGCATTGAGGTGAAGTCTGTCGCGTTTGGCTCGGTCACCTGAGTCGACCTGAGAAAGTGACCGCCCGGTAGTCTGAACAAAGTGCGCGCTGTTATCGGACTGCACCGCGAGCCCTCTCCTGAACGACTGGAATCCCGCGCTATTTCAGGAGCTCAGCACCGAGGCTATTACATTACATTTTCGCTGTGTGACATCAAATGGTACCTTTTTTAAGACTGTTCTAATAATGGATTTCTCAAATTAAACAGTGGAATGTAGGATATCACTTGAGAAGGAAAACAACCAGCCGTGTGTAGATGTGGTCTGCTAATCTCTTAAACTAACTCTTGTTCTCATTTAGTTTACTCTCGTCAAACTAGAAAGCATCTAAAACGTGTTTGTGTTGGGATATGTGTTATACATTTATATGTCATCTCGTATTTTCAACATACAAGACATTTTTGCCATACATGATAGATGCCATCATCAATGTTGGAGGCGACACCACGGCGGAAGGTCTTATTATTAGTGACAACGATTAATCGTCATGGCAACGACAACCTTTTTAACACCACCGGGACCGAAGCGCGCATTGCTGATTACTGGAAGGCTGAAAGTCTCTTTAAGTCAATGCTTCCCCTCCTCCGGGACTTGACCCGGAAATAGATCAAGACACGCCATGTTGAAGGACGTCCCAATGGCTGAAATGAACACGGAGGAGTCGAGGAGGGGGTGAACGAGGAGACGAAAGGGAGGATGCACGAGAGCAGACTACGCGGAAGTGTTTTCACTACTCGCGTATATAAGCCCCGCCCCCACCGTCACAGCTGGTCCATTTCAACCCAGGGAGCGTCACTTAAATCTAAGTGCTCACAGTTTAAGTACAATTCATTTCTTAAGATTATACCAACCATTTAAGTCATGTTTAAAGACCATACACGTCACTAAAACATAGCTATTAAGAAAGCTTTTTCATAAATGGCTAGATCTTGATAAATAACAATTATTTTATAGTTTTATGTTAAAATATTCAGTAGTTAAATTATTTAAAATGCACAGTCCTGAATGTGGGGATCTACAGGACACACATGTTCAGAGTAAAGGCTTTCACTATCATTATATTTGTATTTAAATGTACATGTTACACCAAAACGGAACACAAAAGCAGGACCAACCATCACACATTGAATTCCTTGACTAACAAGAGAAAGATTCATTCATTTAATGAGCCCGATGAGAGGGGATACAGCTGCGCACATATCATTAACAGACGTCGTCTAAAAGTGACGATTGAGTGAACGAGGACATCCCAATTAATACCCGAGGACTCCTCTGTCCTCGCGTCACCTCCTCGTGTCTCGTGTCTAAAGTCATAGTATAATATGTCGAATATATGAAACAACATTTTATTTGTAATCTTATTTATTGTATTTACAATTATACAGAGAGCAGCATTCTTAGTCCATTTCGTCACGAGAGATGCTTTCCCTCCTCACTGCAGCTTCGAAGGCACACGCCGGTTCATCCAGTCCACAATTCACACTTCAATCGTCTCCAATTACAAATCTACATTTTAAAAGTAGGACGTCTCCTCTGAGAGGCGACGGGCCATCAGTCCTGGGCTTTCTCTGCTTTATTGCTCCACACTGGTTTTCGTTTCTCGATGAACGCCCGGATCCCCTCCTGTCCGTCTCGCAGCGCCAGGTTGTCCACCATCACTCTGGAGGCCGTGGCGTACGCGGCGTCTCGACCCTGAGACATTTGTCTGTGGAGGAAGACAATAGAGCTGGGTGTGTACATCAAATATCATGATATTCTCCACCAGATACCAAATACGACGACTTTAGGTGCTTTAAAGAGTCCTCTCCTGCTGATGTTCAGGTGTATATCAGTATGTAGTGTCTCTACTTTAAAGAGTCCTCTCCTGATGATGTTCAGGTGTATATCAGTGTGTAGTGTCTCTACTTTAAAGAGTCCTCTCCTGCTGATGTTCAGGTGTATATCAGTGTGTAGTGTCTCTACTTTAAAGAGTCCTCTCCTGCTGATGTGCAGGTGCATATCAAAATGTAGTGTCTCTACTTTAAAGAGTCCTCTCCTGCTGATGTTCAGGTGTATATCAGTGTGTAGTGTCTCTACTTTAAAGAGTCCTCTCCTGCTGATGTTCAGGTGTATATCAGTATGTAGTGTCTCTACTTTAAAGAGTCCTCTCCTGCTGATGTTCAGGTGTATATCAGTGTGTAGTGTCTCTACTTTAAAGAGTCCTCTCCTGCTGATGTTCAGGTGTATATCAGTATGTAGTGTCTCTACTTTAAAGAGTCCTCTCCTGCTGATGTTCAGGTGTATATCAGTGTGTAGTGTCTCTACTTTAAAGAGTCCTCTCCTGCTGATGTTCAGGTGTATATCAGTATGTAGTGTCTCTACTTTAAAGAGTCCTCTCCTGCTGATGTTCAGGTGTATATCAGTATGTAGTGTCTCTACTTTAAAGAGTCCTCTCCTGCTGATCTTCAGGTGTATATCAGTATGTAGTGTCTCTACTTTAAAGAGTCCTCTCCTGCTGATGTTCAGGTGTATATCAGTGTGTAGTGTCTCTACTTTAAAGAGTCCTCTCCTGCTGATGTTCAGGTGTATATCAGTGTGTAGTGTCTCTACTTTAAAGAGTCCTCTCCTGCTGATGTTCAGGTGTATATCAGTATGTAGTGTCTCTACTTTAAAGAGTCCTCTCCAGCTGATGTTCAGGTGTATATCAGTATGTAGTGTCTCTACTTTAAAGAGTCCTCTCCTGCTGATGTTCAGGTGTGTATCAGTATGTAGTGTCTCTACTTTAAAGAGTCCTCTCCTGCTGATGTTCAGGTGTATATCAGTATGTAGTGTCTCTACTTTAAAGAGTCCTCTCCTGCTGATGTTCAGGTGTATATCAGTATGTAGTGTGTCTACTTTAAAGAGTCCTCTCCTGCTGATGTTCAGGTGTATATCAGTATGTAGTGTCTCTACTTTAAAGAGTCCTCTCCTGCTTATGTTCAGGTGTATATCAGTATGTAGTGTCTCTACTTTAAAGAGTCCTCTCCTGCTGATGTTCAGGTGTATATCAGTATGTAGTGTCTCTTCTTTAAAGAGTCCTCTCCTGCTGATGTTCAGGTGTACATCAGTATGTAGTGTCTCTACTTTAAAGAGTCCTCTCCTGCTGATGTTCAGGTGTATATCAGTATGTAGTGTCTCTACTTTAAAGAGTCCTCTCCTGCTGATGTCCAGGTGTATATCAGTATGTAGTGTCTCTACTTTAAAGAGTCCTCTCCTGCTGATGTCCAGGTGTATATCAGTATGTAGTGTCTCTACTTTAAAGAGTCCTCTCCTGCTGATGTTCAGGTGTATATCAGTATGTAGTGTCTCTACTTTAAAGAGTCCTCTCCTGCTGATGTCCAGGTGTATATCAGTATGTAGTGTCTCTACTTTAAAGAGTCCTCTCCTGCTGATGTTCAGGTGTGTATCAGTATGTAGTGTCTCTACTTTAAAGAGTCCTCTCCTGCTGATGTTCAGGTGTGTATCAGTATGTAGTGTCTCTACTTTAAAGAGTCCTCTCCTGCTGATGTTCAGGTGTATATCAGTATGTAGTGTGTCTACTTTAAAGAGTCCTCTCCTGCTGATGTTCAGGTGTATATCAGTATGTAGTGTCTCTACTTTAAAGAGTCCTCTCCTGCTTATGTTCAGGTGTATATCAGTATGTAGTGTCTCTACTTTAAAAAGTCCTCTCCTGCTGATGTTCAGGTGTATATCAGTATGTAGTGTCTCTTCTTTAAAGAGTCCTCTCCTGCTGATGTTCAGGTGTACATCAGTATGTAGTGTCTCTTCTTTAAAGAGTCCTCTCCTGCTGATGTTCAGGTGTATATCAGTATGTAGTGTCTCTTCTTTAAAGAGTCCTCTCCTGCTGATGTTCAGGTGTACATCAGTATGTAGTGTCTCTTCTTTAAAGAGTCCTCTCCTGCTGATGTTCAGGTGTATATCAGTATGTAGTGTCTCTACTTTAAAGAGTCCTCTCCTGCTGATGTTCAGGTGTATATCAGTATGTAGTGTCTCTACTTTAAAGAGTCCTCTCCTGCTGATGTTCAGGTGTATATCAGTATGTAGTGTCTCTACTTTAAAGAGTCCTCTCCTGCTGATGTCCAGGTGTATATCAGTATGTAGTGTCTCTACTTTAAAGAGTCCTCTCCTGCTGATGTCCAGGTGTATATCAGTATGTAGTGTCTCTACTTTAAAGAGTCCTCTCCTGCTGATGGTCAGGTGTATTTTAGCCTTTGCAGACCATTTACATGCACTAAAACCTATATGACTCACTACAGGAAAAGGGAAAACCCCAGAAAGTTTTACAGGGACTCTTTAAAATCTCACCTCTGGAACGTGGCCTTCCCGAGGGCGACGACCGGGCGACTCGCCTGACAGATTCTCTGAGCGATCAATAACGTTTCCTCCTCCAGCCGATCCTCTGGCACCACCTTACTGATGAGACCGTGCAGCAATGCATTATGGGCCGAGAGGGGACTTCCTGTTAACAGCATCTCCATAGCAACCTGGTTAGTAAGAGGGGAGCAATCAGGACGGAAAACTGGATGTTCTTATTGGCTGCTACCTCAATAAATACAAATAAAATTAATGGAAAACTATAATTTACATTTGTTGGATGCGTCTGTTTTTTATATTTAGAAAATAAACACATTTGTCTTTTTAATTATTAAATTAAATGATTATTTCTTCTTTAATTCGACATTTTCTTACTTTATTTAAACGAAATGTAAAAAACTACTCGTAATACTCGTATATTTCTATATATAATATATATTATATGTTGTATATATATCTAAATGTATATATGTTTAATAGTTGAAATACAAATATTTGAAATACATAATATTGAATCATTTGACAAAAATATGCCATAACATTTATTTATTAGCACATACCATTATTATTTTTGAGACAATAATACAGGACGTTAATTGTTCAGAAGGTTTTTTAAATTATTTATATAATACTCAAAGTTTTTAATGCATAAAAAGGTAAATAAATGAATCTTAAGAAACTGTTACGACTGATATAATCTCACCTTCCTGGGCACGGCTCTCCCGATGGCGACGGCCGGCGTGGAGCAGAACAAACCGACGTTCACCCCCGGGGTGGCGAAAGTGGACTGCTCCGTCGCCACGGCAACATCACAGCTGGCGACCAACTGACAACCGGCCGCCGTGGCAACGCCGTTCACCATGGCGATGACCGGAACAGGGATGTCCTGAATCAGAGTCATTACCTGCAGCGCGGGAGAACTCAATTAATAATTAGTAAATAAAATAAATAATATAGCTTATAGAAACAGAGGAATTATGAACTAGTTTAATCCGGTTTATCGCCAAGTGGGGTAACAAATACAAGATGTATAACATAAACACAGTACGAGCCATTTTAAAAATGATATATATGTTTTTATTATAAAGTAAATGGAGAAAATAACAAGAAATATGAATATACAAATTACTAAATTAAATATGTGCATTCTTGCATCATACTGCGCAACATCTGAATTGAAACTGGTAAAGCAAGACAACACGGAGGTAGTCATCCGTGGCACCATCTTGGGTTGGTTGTATTTTTCTTTTTTTATATTGTTAATATTTATATATTTTGTAGCTTGTCTGTCTTATAAATTAAAAAAAAAGGAATTTACTGTGAGGGAAGAAAATATATTTTCCAGTCTCAAAGTCCATTTCACGTGAATCCCCATCGTCAACGGCACTCAGTGGAGCACAGGCGATTACAGAGAACAGTAAATAAGAGGATGCACGACCAGACGCAGTGTGTGTGTGTGTGTGTGTGTGTGTGTGTGTGTGTGTGTGTGTGTGTGTGTGTGTGTGTGTGTGGTCTAGCATTACTATACTTGTGGGGACCTACGTCTGTTTACACAGTCACGTGTGGGGACTCGCTTCCCTTATGGGGACAAATTGGAGGTCCTCATAAGGGGGGTCATTAATTTTAAGTGAAGACTTGGTTAGGGTTAGGCATGTGTTGGTTATGGTTAAGGTTAGGATAAGTCTCCAGGAAATGCATGTAAGTCAATGTAATGTCCCCTGAAGTGATGTGTACATGGTATGTGTGTGTGTGTGTGTGTGTGTGTGTGTGTGTAAGACACTGACTTCTGAACAGGTGTGAAACACTCTGGTGTGATACTCTCGTCCCTGAGCCGACGTCAGCTCCTTCAGGTCGTGTCCGGAGGAAAACACTGGGCCTCTGGCTGACACACACACACACACACACACACACACACACACACACACACACACACACACACACACACACACACACACACACACACACACACACACACACACACACACACACACACACACACACACACACACACACCACACACACACACACACCACACACACACACACACACACACACACACACACACACACACACACACACACACACACACACACACACACACACACATTACAACATTAACCCCCCCCCCACACACAGACACACACACACATTACAAAATGAAATACACGCACACACACGATG
Source organism: Champsocephalus esox (assembly GCA_036324585.1). Taxonomy (NCBI): domain Eukaryota; kingdom Metazoa; phylum Chordata; class Actinopteri; order Perciformes; family Channichthyidae; genus Champsocephalus; species Champsocephalus esox. Next base: position 24,993,081 of record CM070492.1, read on the forward strand.
CTCACCTGATATGATGACCACTCGGAGGTCGTCGCTGTCGACGTCAGTGAGCAGGTTTTCTCTGAGGGACTCCAGCATGGCCAGAGACAGAGCATTCCTCTTCTTGGGGTCGTTCAGTATTATTCTCCTGAGACAAGAAGACATTACATTTCAAAGGTTTGGTTTGTATATTACAGACCATCTTCATGACATGAGTGTTGTTGGACAGGGATGTGCGCCTTCCAACATTACTGCAAGTCATTCTAGAGAATACAACATCTGTGTGTTTTGCAGGAGACAGAAAAACACCAAATAAGTTCGGTCACGTTGAACTCACTACTTACTCCTTCAGACATCGTAACCCGAGGATTTTCATTTGCGTCCCAGGTTTAGTCCAAAGAAATGAACACAACTCTGTCATCGAACCCGTACGACCTGTTTTACGACGTTCCACTTCCTCGTAAGACGCACATTTAGACTCAAATGTACTTTCTTTGTTCAGTTATGAAAGCTAGGTTTATCAAAAGGCTGAAGGGTTCTGTGGCAGTTCACGGAAAAATGAAGTTTAAATCCAAGCTCATACATTCAGAAAGATTTACAAAATGTGCAAAATACTGAATTAATAAAAAGTAAATGTGCAGAAAACGTATGATAATGAAACAGCTGTAACATTTGATCCATTTCACTTAATGTTTGAACGTTAAATCCATGTATTTGTATAGGTATTATTGTGTTGTTCTTAACTGGCATATTAAAGCTGCTAACAGATTATATCAGCCCAGGAAAAAAATATGACATGTCTAGAAGACGAACAAGGTACCTCAAAATGCAGTTTGAATGAAAACGTTATTACAGACTCAGGGTCAGATGAAAGACAAGGCATTAGATATAATAAATTATATACATAGCATACAAATAATTCATAGTTTAAGAATCATTTAAATCAGTGTCCTACAAAGAGACAACCATCCCAATGTGTCCACAGCTGCGATTGGTAGCGTGTACTAACCCTTGTGTTCGATCAGAGGATTTCATTATCAGAGCCATTAAGCCGGCAAATACATTTATACATGAGATGTCTTAAAACAGCTGGTGGAGTATTGACTCCTGCAGCCTCACACATGTCACCTGCACTCGACCATCGAGGTCTCTTCAGCAATATTCTCATGGCATCCTTATGAGCTACTTGAAGTTTCCGTAAACTTGCTTTTCTGTAGTTTGAATCAATATAGCTACATACTTTCTACCTTTGCATTATTAATGATGTTTCCATAGATTAAAGTACTCAGTAGTATATCAAGTATGTCATTAGTGGCAGCACCAGACCTTGGGTAAGGAAACGCGGATTTAACAGTGCAATAATGCATGGAGGAGCCACATACTAACACTGATTTTTCATTTCAAATATATCTATAAGCCGATAACTGCATGAGGAATGGCGTGCTGTTCGGTTCAGTAAAACGCCTTAAAATCCACATTATCTCCATAATTATGCTGTTTTTGCACACGTTTCTTCACTGCACCTGATTCCGTTGTGTTGCTGTCTTAACGTCAGCGGTTCCGGTTCTGTGTGAGAGTAACACCGGGTTCCTGAGAGCGGGGTTTGAGTCCTGAGGAGCTGAAGCACTCCGACAGATCTGCAGAGGAAACTGCGAGCCATGTTTACCTTCTGCTTCACCTTCTCAGACTCACTTCCGGGGGGGCGACGACGTCTAGGTGACGTAACGGGACGTCACGGTGACGTAATGCGACGTAAGAGTACGTAAGATCCAAGATACCAAAATACCAAATACAAACACGTAAAACATTGATATTATATTTTCATTTTTGTTAGAAATTCATGTGTACTTTTATATATATTTCTATGTATTATTTATATGTATTGTATATATTATGAATACACTGAGGGACTAAATATAGGTTATACTGCTCAACGTTTTACCTTGATGTTGTGATATCTTGTTTTAACAGTTATCATTTTAATTGTATTATACTGTACTGTCCTTTATGTCACTCGTACTCTTGACTAAGGTCCATGTTATCTTATCGTATTAAAAGACCTAAAAATGCCTAATTTCCAATTCAAATACAGTATTTGACAATGTTTACTAAGAAAAGTACTCGTCTTGTGCATCGATCATTACATTACAGGAAATGATAAAATGTGTGGCCATGAAGGGATTATTCTAAAGTAGTATCCATTGTAACATAACATTAGACAAGAGGTTGTGGCGCAGGTGTATTCATGCCGTGACCTTACTCAGAAAAAACATTTATATGCATTAATATCTATTTTTACTTTCATATTTTCTTGCAAAATCTTCTTAATCTATGTCCATATTTTTCATTAAATATTCAAATGTCCTTGCATTTTGTACATTTTCTAATAATGCAATAGTTTGGTTGTATAAACTAAATGCACGTGTAATACCCCGGCACTGTGCGATGCTAAAGTAATATTCACTGACTTGAAAGAAAACCCCCAAAATACTAATCGATATATAAACCTTTCAAAAATGAGAAAAAGTGACAAAATCCTAAATAAAATCAAACAAAACGACTTCTGAAAATGGCAGATTGATGAACGACGCAGCATTTGAGCCGTGCAGGTGATGTCAAGAAGAAGTGCAGACGATTCAAGTGAAACCACACACTTACAGTACGGTCATTTATTGCCGTTAGCTTCCACTAATAGCAGTTAATCGTGATTTAAATCAGTAAGAAAATACACAAAAAAGGCACCAATGATCGTAATGTATTGCTTTAATTATAACGATTAAGAGATCACAAAGGATTGGATTGTGGTGACGTTCAATGGGGACGGAAATGAAGTGCAAGATTTGAAATATTATTCTAAAAAAACATAAAAGAAATACAAGTGTTAGGAGACGAGTTTAGATAAGGCAGGGAACAGGAGGAGAGCGAGTCCCGTTAGAGAAGGAGAAACTCCATTTCCCAGAATCCTCCTCACCGCCAGGAGGAGCAGGAGGCCGGCCTCATGTCAGGTGACGGCGTTCATGCTCTGGCCTCCGTCTCCGGGGCTGAAGAACTGCACTTTGGTGGACGCGATGCCGGAGTTGTTCCTCCGGAGCGCCCCGCTCCCCCCCCGCCGCCGCGCCTTTACGCATGGAGTTGTTTCGCCGCATGGAGTTCCTCTTCCTCAGAGAGTTCTGGTGCGACAGCTCGCTCTTCTGCAGCGTCTGGATCAAGATGGAGGGCTTCTCGTCCAGCTCTCTGGCGCTGCAGCGGGGCGTCGTCACCTGAAGAGATATACAAATATATAAAATATATATATAATAAAATGAATAAGTAACTTAACTTTAAATAAGACATTATTATTAATTTTGAGAATTATAACACATTTTATTTTATGTTTAAATAATTATATATTTAGTTATTTAACATTTTAATTTAAAGGTGGGGTAGGTAAGTTTGAGAAACCGGCTCGAGTGGCTAGAATTTGAAAATACACAACCGGAGAAAATCTGCCACTTCCTCTCAGAGCCCCTCCCCCAACACACACGAACGCGCACATGACCAATGAGGGCACGAGGTAAGTTTGTGCCCCGATGGAAGGCTGACAGGCAGACAGGCCAGTATCACGGCTTCCACAGATGACAATTTTGTATGGATGTGTTGTCAAAGCACTTCAGATATTCATCGCTATCGGGATGTTCAGAGCATTCCATGGAATATAACACAAAGTGTATCTCGAGCCGGTTTCTGAAACGTACCTCCCCCACCTTTAAGTAATTCTTTTATAGTGGCGGCCTGAAATTGTGAGTAAAAATGCACATGACTTTTGGCTTTGAAAGTCACTTTCCAACTGTCTTTTGTATCGTAGTACAAAATAATAACAACATACATTGAAACTAGGGGTGCAACAACTAATCGACTTAATCGATTACCAAATTAGTTGCCAACTAATTCAGTCGTCGATTCGTTGGTGACGTCATCACGTGTGTTTTACGCCCCGTTAAGCTCTAACTTTATTGGTCTTTGTATCGGTACTGGAGACATTTAAAAAATGTATGTCATGTATTATTGCTACAAAGACATGATATCGCAGTCTTAGTGTCGCCAACTTGTTTCTAATATGCACAAAGACAAACAAATGCGTCTATGATGTATTTTCGATCTTTCTCTCCCCCGCCTGCTTGCGAGGGGGAGGGGCAGTTTACACACCCTGCAACATGCAGCAACACACACACGTGGGAGACGGCGGAGAGAACGCGCTCCGAGGTGGTTACACTTGACCCGTCTCGATGTGGAGAATGCTCGTTACCAAAAGTGGAATAAGAGTTTAGCACGTGAGGGCGGTAACACGAGCAATTTGTCTAAACATGTATCAAAAGCGCTCCACATCCAGACGGAGGAATGCACCGGGTTCCACCGTCTCTCCAGCAGCTCTGTAGGCGCGTCCACGAGCAACGTTTCCACGTCAGGTGTTCTGTACGCTAGCAGCAACACACGAAGCTAACTACATTATACAAACATGATGATTAGAGGTAACAGAGTTATTTGCGGACTTTAGGTGACAGAGCCTTCAGTGTGGCACCCCCCCCGAAATCCGCAGCGCCGCAACCCTGGACATTTTCAAATAAGCCCTCAAAACGAACCGAGGCTTTCCCCACTGTATAGTTCGTTTAATAGGTTTATTTGTCCGCTACTTCCCCCCACCCCCTTAACCTATCTGCCTTTTGGAACAGGAAGTCATATATATATATATGTATTCTAATATTTGTGCCTGAATCTGAAGACCGGGTTGTTGTCTCTCACCTTGACGGTGTTCCCAAACTTGGAGTAGTCCACGGAGTAGACGCCGTCCTCCTCCGTCACGATGGGCCCGAAGCGGTGTCCCCACTGGATCTCGTCGGAGATGTAGGAGGTCCTGGCCTGAGTCGTGATGCCGGTCGTCTCTACGACTCCTTCGAGGATCACGATCACCTCCAGGTCGCTGCACTGGAGCTCCATCGCCGACAGGTCGTACAGAGGGCTGCACACACACACACACGCACGCACACGCACACGCATAGCCATAAATATATACAGAAGCAAATAGATATTAATTTCAAATAAAATAATAAATACAAATTAACAATCATATAAATAAACAAATAAATAGAAACAAACGTCTTTACTTCGTTGAACCCAGGTCATGGATCCGTCTTGTGTTACCTGTGCTTGTCGATGACGTGGCAGATGACGAGCGGGGCCAACAGGAAGAGGTTGTTGTTAGCGACGACCGTCTCCGTCTGGACATCGATCTGATGGATCGGGATCACCTCGCCTTCGGGGGTCGTCGTCTTCCTCACCACCTGAACACCGGCATTGATCACATGTTCATATTAAAGGTCTCCTATCATACTGTTTCCCATCAGTACAGAGCCTGTCTCTGATTGGCTGAAACACCAAACAGATCATTGCAGCATTACCCATAATCCCCTCTGTTTCAGCCCTGTTTCCAAAGTGCTGATTCTCTGTCTGTTACTTTAGATGAAAATAAGGAGCCCCTCCCCCACGACATGGAGAAGAGGGGACACATGTTGATGTAGAAGAGACATGGAGAAGAGGGGACACATGTTGATGTAGAAGAGACATGGAGAAGAGGGGACACATGTTGATGTAGAAGAGACATGGAGAAGAGGGGACACATGTTGATGTAGAAGAGACATGGAGAAGAGGGGACACATGTTGATGTAGAAGAGACATGGAGAAGAGGGGACACATGTTGATGTAGAAGAGACATGGAGAAGAGGGGACACATGTTGATGTAGAAGAGACATGAAGAAGAGGGGACACATGTTGATGTAGAAGAGACATGGAGAAGAGGGGACACATGTTGATGTAGAAGAGACATGAAGAAGAGGGGACACATGTTGATGTAGAAGAGACACGGAGAAGAGGGGACACATGTTGATGTAGAAGAGACACGGAGAAGAGGGGACACATGTTGATGTAGAAGAGACACGGAGAAGAGGGGACACATGTTGATGTAGAAGAGACACGGAGAAGAGGGGACACATGTTGATGTAGAAGAGACACGGAGAAGAGGGGACACATGTTGATGTAGAAGAGACACGAAGAAGAGGGGACACATGTTGATGTAGAAGAGACGTGGAGAAGAGGGGACACATGTTGATGTAGAAGAGACATGAAGAAGAGGGGACACATGTTGATGTAGAAGAGACATGAAGAAGAGGGGACACATGTTGATGTAGAAGAGACATGAGGAAGAGGGGACACATGTTGATGTAGAAGAGACATGAGGAAGAGGGGACACATGTTGATGTAGAAGAGACATGAAGAAGAGGGGACACATGTTGATGTAGAAGAGACATGGAGAAGAGGGGACACATGTTGATGTAGAAGAGACATGAAGAAGAGGGGACACATGTTGATGTAGAAGAGACGTGCAGAAGAGGGGACACATGTTGATGTAGAAGAGACATGGAGAAGAGGGGACACATGTTGATGTAGAAGAGACATGAAGAAGAGGGGACACATGTTGATGTAGAAGAGACGTGCAGAAGAGGGGACACATGTTGATGTAGAAGAGACATGGAGAAGAGGGGACACATGTTGATGTAGAAGAGACATGAAGAAGAGGGGACACATGTTGATGTAGAAGAGACATGAAGAAGAGGGGACACGTGTTGATGTAGAAGAGACATGAAGAAGAGGGGACACATGTTGATGTAGAAAAGTGGATTTTGCATAATAGGTCCCCTTTAAATAATAGGTATATAATAATGAAAAGGTGACACACACACACACACACACACACACACACACACCTGCAGCCGGACGGTGGCTCCGATGATCATGCTCTTCCTCAGGTCTCCGATGCGGATCATGAAGCACAGGCAGTTGTTCCTGACGGCGATGACGGCGTGCCGGCTGAAGATCAGAGTCTCCGCCCTGCGGTTCGACTGAGCCGTCTTCATGAAGATGCACCCTGCGGGGAGAGGACGCGCGTTCAGACCTCCAACGTGTGGACGGTACCCGCGAGAGATACATATATGTTACGGTAAAAAAAGGTTCGAACATATTAAGCTGCAAGTTTTACCGAGCATGACGGCGTTGATGATGAGCCCCACGATGTTCTGCATGATGAGGACGGTGATGGCGGTCAGACAGTGCTCCGTTATCATCCGTCCCCCGAAGCCGATCGTCACCTGAACCTCGATGGAGAACAGGAAGGCCGAGGTGAAGGACCTGAAAGTTATTTAAAGAGGACATGTTAGTATATCAGTGTGTAGTGTCTCTACTTTAAAGAGTCCTCTCCTGCTGATGTTCAGGTGTATATCAGTGTGTAGTGTCTCTACTTTAAAGAGTCCTCTCCTGCTGATGTTCAGGTGTATATCAGTATGTAGTGTCTCCACTTCAAAGAGTCCTTTCCTGCTGATGTTCAGGTGTATATCAGTATGTAGTGTCTCTACTTTAAAGAGTCCTCTCCTGCTGATGTTCAGGTGTATATCAGTATGTAGTGTCTCCACTTTAAAGAGTCCTCTCCTGCTGATGTTCAGGTGTATATCAGTATGTAGTGTCTCCACTTTAAAGAGTCCTTTCCTGCTGATGTTTAGGTGTATATCAGTATGTAGTGTCTCTACTTTAAAGAGTCCTCTCCTGCTGATGTTCAGGTGTATATCAGTATGTAGTGTCTCCACTTTAAAGAGTCCTCTCCTGCTGATGTTTAGGTGTATGTCAGTATGTAGTGCTGCAGCACCTCTTTTCACCCTCTGTCTGAAACCAGAGCCCAGTCTGCTCTGATTGGTTAGCTGGACGGCTGTGTTGTGATTGGTCAACCACTTAGAGATGTCCTGCCCCTTAGCCTCACATACAATGTGTTGGAGCGCCAACTAGTGCTGTGTACCTGGACTCACATTCAGATCCGGACCTGAACCCATGGCTTGTGTCAAGTTGTGTGAGTAACTAAAGTGAACTTATTGTGAGCTCATTATCAATTGAAAATTAACTCATAATCAACTCAAATTCAAACTCGTCAGGTTTATTGCGCTCCCTTCCAACTTGTGTCTACATTTCTCTACAAAGTACAAATGTAAAAACAAACGTTTTGCCACTTAGTCTATAAATGACTTATGACAGCAGCTACAGTGAACTACTACAAAGTTGAAACATGTATTTCATTTACCAAACTAAAGTAACCAAACAGTCCCTGAGCTGACTGAGCCTACATCCCTAAAGCGTTGCTGAAAGGTAGCGTGTAGAGTAGACTATACGCATCACACTGTTACACACCTACTGTACAGTCAGAGTGTACTGTCCTGTCTGTACACCATGTCTTTTCTACAACTCTACATGTGTACATTATACAGTACATACTACATACATAGTGATGTACATACATACTGTTAGAAATTAAATCAATGTTGATATGGCGTAATTTTGAATTAAATACACTATTTAATTTAAATCAGTTTTATTCTGAAAAAACCGAAAGTTCACACTAATTACTTAATACTTTTATTCTGAAAATTCTTCACTTCCGGTTAGCATTAGCATGTGGCGAAAGGCTACGTCTTCAAACCGTGAATCGAAGGTGAAATGACATGTGATGTTGTACACTGAGCACACTGGGATGAGCACTCAGTTATTGCCGCTGAATAACGTTCATCAGGGAATGTTTAAATAACCACAGACACCAGAATAGACGTAAGTGCTAGTTTTTTGGCGAGTCCAAGTACCGGTTACCGATGTTCCGGTTTGAACCGGACTTGAACCGAAACTTTTTACAAGTCCAGGGCTGCAGTCGGATAGTTTAAAGATCAGCTCCTAAGTTCTAACCCTATCTCCTATTCCTTGACCTCTGAGTGAAACGTCACGTGGTTAAGGGATAGTGGATAGGAGAATTCAAAAGGACTTAGGAGAAGAGACTGCGGTACTTTAGAGAATCGACTGCACTTTCACTATCCCACGTGTTTACGATGCGCCAGCGGACTTCATGAATGTGCGTCTGCTGCTGTGGGGTAACCATGGAAACCACAGTTGTCTACACAGCGGACTACAACATGGATGCTCAATCAGAACGAGGGACTGCTGTGAACTCATCTGAGACTCTGCTCCGTGCTCTGATGCTGCTGCTTTGCTTTATGAACGTGGACAACAGAGAAACATATTCTTCATGACCAAAGCTGGAATTGAAATAAAAAAGGAAAGTGAAACTTATGCTCGTCACCCTCTCCCTCCGGTCCACATTAATACAAATGATCCCAATACGTATGATTGTATGAACTAAAGATCTTAAATCAATACAGATGTATTTATTATAAACGTTAGTCCTTAACATCTATCACTGTGTATATCACCATTCAGACATCTTTTAGAAGTTGAACAAACCCCACACAGCTCAGTGAAGACTGAGAGACTTTATTTGATCATTTCAGTGAAAACTAACGTTCATATTTCTCCCTTTGATTATAATACTGATGAACGTTCAGAACAAAGCACTTTGGCAACTTACCACCTATGTTTTAAAATGCTTAATAAGCACCGTAACTTTCATGATATCATTTCTCCGTCATAATCGGTTGTTTCCGTGAACGGCCGACTGTTGAGTGACGGCACCTGCTGCGGCTGCAAGGCATTGTGGGGCAGCATTTTCGCTTCTCCTGTCGGTTAGGGAGGTCCAGTGGTTCCTAAGCTAAAGGAGGCTATAAAGGAAGTTTGAAACCTCCTTTCCTATCATGTAGACTAGAGAATTGGAACGGCACTTATCATGGCTGCCACTGAGGGACCTCCGGGTCAGTTCACTCCGTTAGGAAGGCTCCTAAGCTAAATGGACTATTCCACTTCAGCCCAGTACCGGTTCGGCTTGCCGGTACGCAGCACTAGCGCTAACCAATAGGAATGCGAGTGATACATAGTGATGTCACTGTGTTCTTCACAGACCATGTACATGCACTATAACCTATAGAGCTACAGAGTCAGAGTCTTGCTTTTGGCAGATAATGCTGGATGTATTTTTAGAAAATAAAAAATGCAGCTGCTTTAAATCTTTGTGAATTCTTTCTGTACAGCTTTAAAGAAGTTGACCTTTTGTTGCCCCGTATCAAGAGTCACTTAGTCGCTTATAAAACTACCCAGTTTATGAGAATAAGAAACATATCCCTCACGGTAAAGTAAATATTATAATTTGTTTTGACAACTGTACGTGCTGCTGGGTCGCCTGAGAGTCTTCCCTGAAGTGCAATACAGGTTAGTTATTAATGAAAACATTTATTTGATTTATCATATTTTTAATCTGCTAAGTTAGTAGTAGTGGAGTAGGACGTTAAAGGACATTATGTATCTCTGAGATGTGGAGTAGGACGTTAAAGGACATTATGTATCTCTGAGATGTGGAGTAGGACGTTAAAGGACATTATGTATCTCTGAGATGTGGAGTAGGACGTTAAAGGACATTATGTATCTCTGAGATGTGGAGTAGGACGTTAAAGGACATTATGTATCTCTGAGATGTGGAGTAGAAGTAGAAAGTAGCATTAAAGTCAAATACTCAAGAAGTACAACAAGTACCTTCAAAGTGTTTTTAAAAGGTAATTATACCGGAAGGGGGGACAATGGAAAAGTACGGAGCCCCCTATGGAGAAGAAAATAATAATAATTTGAACAAAAAAAATAAAATGTACTTCCTGGTCAGTTCGGTTGCTACGGCAACACAGAAACCACAACAATGGAGCGGTTCATCGATTTTACTTTGAGCTTGGCCTTAAATATAAAGACATAACATCAGTGCTTGGCAATACGCACGGGTTTCACACACAGACTGTAAATATAAAGGGTTTCACAAAGTGAAGACACCTCAAGAGGACACTCGGAGCGAGGGGACATGCACATGCTGAGTTATTGACAGATTCGAATTTCGCGGATCAATAACTCATGAACATAACGTTGTAAAAATACAAACAACATGACTTTACAATCATAGCAAGGTAGACAACGAGCTGAGAGTGGTTTCTATCAGATCAGTTCGATACGCGCCGTCATCCGAGCTAAACATCGTGCTTAGGGACCGTCTACTAAACTGCAACGGGGTTTGGCGAGATCTCGCAAAAGTATTGCGAGATCTCGCAAAGGTTTGGCGAGATCTCGCAAAACATTTTATTTTTATTTTTTTTCAAATAATGTCTTCTCCATGTCCCTTAGGGGGCTCCGTAGAAGAGAGAAACAGACAGAGGGAGGGGAAGAGGGTGAGGTAAAGTGAGAGGGAGGTGCCAAAAACGTCCCTCCCCTCCAACAATCTTTACTGAACTCTCCCCGTAAGGATGGGAGACAAACTTATGTTACTTCCTGCCATAATTAATATATTTTCTTTTGTATTACTCCTCCTCATTTATCGAATAAAAAATGGAGGAAGAGACGAAGGAGAGGAGAGTTTGGATCAAGTAAGGGTAGAAGAGAAATGTTTTAAGTCTAATAAAACACTCTAACAACCTAAACCACACTTTTATATATACTTGTTATAATACTGACGACTCTAACATCTCTCTTACTTGACGTCGGTGACGCAGTGTGTGCCGTTGTGCCGCACCGGGTCCAGGTCCCCGTGCGCAAACGCCACGAGCCACCAGCTCATGGCGAACAGCAGCCAGCTGCTGACGAAGGTGGTGGAGAAGATGACCAGCGTGAACCGCCACTTCAGGTCCACCAGCGTGGTGAACACGTCCTGCAGGAATCTGCCCTGCTCCCGGATGTTCTTGTGCGCCAAGTTGCACGATCCGTTTTTGGCGATGAAGCGCGCCTTGTTTACCCGGTCCCTGAACACCGGTTTTCGGGGCATCCGAGAGGCGAGACCCGGGATTCCAAACTCCTCCGGGATGATGCTCTTTCTCGCCAACATCTCCTTGTTGAATGTGAGGGGGGAAAAGGGTGAAAAGTGTGTTTTAATCCGGGGTTTAGTGCGTAATTACGCGCGGATCCAGCATGTCCACCTGCAGGAAAAGCGCACAGAAAGACGCGCAAAGTCTGTTCCGTGTGTCCACATTTGGAGGAAGTTTCCTCTGAGGGAGGACGCGCTCCTCTCCTGTTGACGTAGGACAAACTTCCAGAGCCCCAGACCTGCTGCTGCCTTCAAGGACCGCTCGGTGACCCTCGGAAAACACGACGTGTAAAGCCAAACGAATAAAACCCTCCCTTGAAAATGACTCATGTGTTTCAAAGAAAACGTGTTGGAATCGTTTCGCACCAATAACAGAGATCTCAAAAAGCGAATGTCAGAACTGTATGCGCGTAACTTTGAATCAGTATTTACAAACATTTAAAGTCGTGCATTTAGTTATGACATTACCTTATTTCCAAACTGTTTTTTATTGGTGCTAATAATAATGCACATAATGGTGTGATAATACATATATATTAAATAGCCTTGAATACAGAAAACATATCAATGTATAGCCTAAACTATAGATAGATACATCTATTGTCTACAATATTGAAAAATAAATATTGACCCTAACCCTAATATACATGTAATGGCCTAAAATATAGAAATAATTAATAAATAATTAAACATGTAATAGCCTTACATATAGGGAAATTAATAAATACATATATAATTAATCTCTTTCTGACATACTTCTTGGCTGTCAGAAATCATTTTAATTATTTAAAGAGTAGAATTGATCTGTGGACATGTGACGCTCAGCCGCCAGGGGGCGCCCTTTAGCAACTTATTGTATGACAGAGAGAAACAAGAAGGCTTCAGTCGCTCAAAACCCTTTATTATCATTTTAAGTGTAAAAAAAACGGAGGCACACATTATAATAATAATAAATAATACTGAGCGGGATAAAAAGTATTGGATATACAGAATGTACATTTATAGTAAAAATGAAGTCAACCGGTACTAAGATGCATTGTTATAACATTGTGCTTTAAAAAGAACACACACGAGACATAAGATGTAAAGATGAAACTGCTCTCTTGTCAAAAAACCAAAATGAATTAAATTCGTGCAAAATAATGAATATGGCATTTCGTCCGTACAGAACCAAGTCGTTTAAAACATGCCATTCGGAAGCAAGGTGAGTATAGCTCGTCTCAAAAGTACAGAAAGGGACAAAAGCACTTCAGACTGTCTCAACGTTTTTACAACTTCAGTATTTTGACATCCTGAATGATTCTTTTAACAAGTTCTCTTTTAATCAGATACAAAGTATGTCAAGATAATATAAAGGGATAAGTTATATATTGAAAAAAAATCGTTATCTTTTCAGAATTATTTGGAATATTTTGAAAAGAAATCTCAATATTTTTTATATTTTGAGATTTCCAGATCAGTAAATCATACTTTTCCAATAAAGTATGTTTAGAATGCCTTACATTGGCAGAAATGGGCTTTTGTAGACACATTCGTAATATTTTTTTGCGATTTTTGGGAAAATTCGTAATATTTTTTTGCGATTTTTGGGAAAATTCGTAATATTTTTTTGCGATTTTTGGGAAAATTCGTAACATTTTGTGAAAAATTAACATTTTGAGAAAAAGATCGTAATATTTTTAGAATTTTTTTTAATGTTTTTTGAATTTTTGTAATATTTTGATTTATAAAAGTCAGTGTTTCCAGATACTTTGTGCAATATATTGACTTACTGATTATATTCTGGTAGAAATGGGCTTTTATATTGTATGTAAATGTTGATTAGTGCAGCATGAATAGAGGATTGTAGTTGAATATCTTAGCTTCTGAAATCACCATCAGTGCGCAGGAACCTTTAAATATATCAGAGGTGAATGGGAGTCAATGGGAGTCAATGGGAGTACATGTGAGTCAATGGGAGTACATGTGAGTCAATGGGAGTACATGTGAGTCAATGGGAGTACATGTGAGTCAATGGGAGTCAATGTGAGTCAATGGGAGTACATGGGGAGTCATGTGAGTCAATGGGAGTCAATGTGAGTCAATGGGAGTCAATGTGAGTCAATGGGAGTCAATGGGAGTACATGTGAGTACAATGTGAGTCAATGGGAGTACATGTGAGTCAATGGGAGTACATGTGAGTCAATGGGAGTCAATGTGAGTCAATGGGAGTACATGTGAGTCAATGGGAGTACATGTGAGTCAATGGGAGTACATGGGAGTCAATGGGAGTCAATGGGAGTACATGTGAGTCAATGGGAGTCAATGTGAGTCAATGGGAGTACATGGGAGTCAATGGGAGTACATGTGAGTCAATGGGAGTACATGTGAGTCAATGGGAGTACATGGGGAGTACATGTGAGTCAATGGGAGTCAATGTGAGTCAATGGGAGTACATGTGAGTCAATGGGAGTACATGTGAGTCAATGGGAGTACAATGTGAGTCAATGGGAGTACATGTGAGTCAATGGGAGTACATGTGAGTCAATGGGAGTACATGGGAGTCAATGGGAGTCAATGGGGAGTACATGTGAGTCAATGGGAGTCAATGGGGAGTACATGTTGGGGTCTTTTGTCCCCACAGGATAATAGTTGTTCAGCAAAGCACGACGCAGACAGACAGCGGGCTCTCAGACTGAGACAGACCCTTCAGTGTTTCACTAGAGCTGCACAGAAATACAACTCATGGTTGATGACGGGAGATATGGAGCCGAGGGGAGGAGGGTAACAGGTTACAAAATGAATCCTAATGAGATGTGGCATCGGTCAGTTTGAGACCTGATAAGGGAAAAGATCGGGTTTCTACTATTTCTAAATATCAGAGTGAAAAGCACATTTTGGATTTGTTCTCTGCCACACACACACACACACACACACACACACACACACACCGCTCTGTGTTTTCTGATTGGGTCAAACGCCTCTGCTTATCTCGTCCAATGAGTGTTTGCGAACAAAAAAACCAAGACAGCTTTGAACTCCTATTTTCTTTTTGCCGCCAAAAATTGGAAAAATACAAATCCTTCAACGTTGATTTCCTTTTACACATTTCCGAAATGTGGCCCAAAAAGATCCACAAGTGAAAGCAAAGAGACGTCAGCGTGTTGTCCTCAAACTCCCGATATGACGGGACAAATCTTCCCGGACATTTTGGATGCAGCTTCTATCGGTTTTACTTCTATGTCACATGAAATATAAAATATCAGATATTATTTAAAAACTGCACGACGCAGAAACAACTGGCCAGAGCCAACGTTCAGATATTTAAAAATACAAGTTCCTCCTTATTATTGTGCTCGAGAGTAATACCGCGGATACGTGTTTAAAATACATGTCATAACTTTCCAATATACTGCAATGTGAATCCGTAATGATCACTTAAAGCCTTATATTCTCTATTCTGCCGTGAAACACCTGAAAGTGTAGAAATATATCAATAGCTGTTCCTTTTTATGAAGAAATGTATATTTGTCCACTAGTTTGCAGCCATATGTATCTCAAGTTATCGATTTTAAATCCAAATAAAGCCATTTATATTACAATTAGACATAAAAGTCCCCTTACAAAAGATCCTAATTTCTACATTTTAATGTACCGAAAAATCCCAGGATATGTTCTTTCTACTTTTAATATGGAAATTGGATTATCGTTGACATGATAAATAGGGTTTCTACATATCATTTCTGAATTAAAAAGGCAGTTTTTGATCAACACCATGTTCTGATAATGTTTCTGGATCTTCACCACGCGGTCGTAGAGTCACGTGGAAGTGTAGAAAACACCTTAAAAAAGTCACAAGCAGTCCGTCAGCTGTGGAGAGTTTCTGAGCGGCTGGAGTCTACATGTCGGCTCGGACGAAGGAGGCGAACATGCCGTCCTCTTGTTCCAGGAGAGTCTCCGGTTTGTCGTACTCCAAGATGTTCCCTCGCTTCATCACGATGACCAGGTCGGCCTCGAGGATGGTGTGGACGCGGTGCTGCGGACGCAGAGCAATATATCAGTCAATATCACAACACATGTCTCCGTGGGCTTCACAGATTACAAACAACAACATAGAGGCAGGTCAAATAACAAGGTTCTTCTCCCTGCTGCTTTCCCCCCCATCCGCTATGAAAACAACAACCAGTATAATGGCGCGTTTCCACTTGGCCTAGTTTTGGCCCGGGACTACTTTTTCACCTTTTTTCTGGCCCGACTAAATCGTGGTTCTAGGGCCAGGAACAACCAGGCTGAGCATGCTAAACTAGAGGGAGAATCGCTGGCCAGGGGGCTACAACTACAACAAGATGAACATATGTGACCGTGATTTAATTGTAATACACGTTTCAAAATGATGCCGAAGTAACAACACACTGATACCGGTTAGTAAAAACCATGAATTAATGCTTTGACAAGTCTGCAGACAGACGGCAGAGAAACACCTTTAACATGCGTGTTGTCTGAATGTAGCTTGGCTAAGCTAACGCAGTATATGCTCCGACCGTCCACGCTCACAGCAACGGCATACAGACATAAATAAACCAGCGACTGTATCCTCCATGACACAGGCAGTCTGTGGTTTGGACTTGTTTCACTTCTGTCTAGTTTCTGAACAGATATGAGGAGCCGTTAGCTCTGAGTGCTAACGGCTAACGGCTGTGTTGTTCTTTGGGGCGCTCAGTGAAGATGACGTCACGGCTCCGCCTACACTGCGTTACTATGGTTACTGCCCCAGTTACCAAACTGTAACCAAACCGAGCGAGGCCTGCAGTGGAAATGCGCCATAAGTGTACATGTCTTGTTTTAAAATAACTGCCAAGTGTGGAATAAACAAATACATAAATATGATGTTGTTATAGCAAGATGAGAAGACAAGAACAAATAAAATAAGATACAACAACAGACATTAAAAATACATAAAACATTCAAATTAATTACCATAAAAATGAAATAAAATGAATACCATAAAAAACAAATGTCCTAAATGCGTCTAAACTTGTGTTCAAACCAAGTGGGATATTCGAGGTGAGCTGCAGGTCTCCACATACATGTTACCCCGAGAACTTGATATTAAGTATGAATGCTTGTCGTTTGTATGTTTCCTGAATACAATCAGAGACAGGCTCTGGATATCTCTGAGAGCTGTGATATATGGATGAAGAACAGTATACTAGGAGACCTTTAAAGACACAGCATGCTTATAAAACGTCCACATGCAGAAGTTTTGACGTGGTACCAACCAGACTGTCCCAGACTGCAGCTCTGACCCAGCCAGGAGGACCAGTGGAAAACAGAGAAATTGAAGAAGAAGAGGAAGAGGAGGAGGAGGAGGAAGAGGAGGGTCTACTTGTGAGTCCTCACTAACACACTGAAGAGACTTTCCTCCTGAGACAACAGGTTGGGACCAGAGTCACTTTCCACCAGGAGACCAGAAGAGAAGACCAACACCTGCTCTGAGTCCAAGATGGAGGCCACACGGTGCTGAGGGGAGGAGGAGGAGGAGGAGGAGGAGGAGGAGGAGGAGAGGAGGAGGAGGAGGAGGAGGAGGAAGAAGAAGAAGGGAGGGTGGGAGAAAGAAATGTGTAAAAGGACAGAAAAGTGCGACAAGACAATATCACAGAAAGAGCAAAAAGTCAGCATTCCAGACCCTGAATGCATCTGGAATATCAACTGCTCTACGTTTTGAGAGGAGAAACAGAAAGTGAGAAAGGAAAAGAAAAGGAAGTGCATGAAGCATCTTCAAAGGGAATGTAATGCACATGGAGCTCAGAGAGAAGGAGCTACATATCTGCAGCTATTGGACAAAACAAACCGTGAAGCTCCAGTTTCCCACCGACCTGAAATGCACTTGGAGTGGGGGTGGACCTCAAATCCTCTGGGGGGACTGGGGGAAGGTTTGTTTTGTATTTTGGAGTTGAAAGCATCAATCTGGGGCACTTTGAGGGGCAAATAAAGAGGCTAGATCTGTGGGAACATCTATCTGAAACAGAACGGCATACTTAACATACATTGAAAAAGTTGTTTTTCAACAGTTAAGTAATTTCTTGCATTTAAATGGTTGTTTCGATGTGTTCCAGTCAGGCTTTCGTCCAAACCACAGCACTGAGACTGCTCTTGTAAAGGTCTTTAACGACATCCACTTAAACACAGACAGTGGCAGAACTTCAGTGTTAGTATTATTAGATCTCAGTGCTGCGTTTGACACTGTTGACCACAGCATATTACTGGACCGACTGGAAAACTGGGTGGGACTTTCGGAAACAGTTCTAAATTGGTTTAAATCCTACTTAAAGGATAGAAACAACTTTGTTTCTATAGGTAAATACACATCTGAGTTGACAAATATGACATGTGGGGTTCCTCAAGGCTCCATCCTGGGGCCTCTTCTCTTTAACGTCTACATGCTACCACTGGCTCAGATAATGAAGAACAACAAATAAGTTACCATAGCTATGCAGATGACACACAAATGTACGTAACAATTTCACCAGGAGACTATGCTCCAATTCAAACACTGAGTAAGTGCATTGAACAAATCAATGACTGGATGTGTCAGAACTTTCTCCAATTAAACAAAGATAAAACTGAGGTAATGGTCTTTGGAGCCAAGGCAGAACGTTTAAAAGTTAGCGCTGAGCTTCAGTCTGCAATGTTCAAACCAACAGATAAAGCCAGGAATCTAGGTGTAGTCATGGACTCTGACCTGAGTTTCAACAGTCACATTAAAACAGTTACTAAATCAGCCTACTATCACCTAAAGAACATATCTAGGATTAAAAGACTAATGTCACAGCAGGATCTGGAAAAACTTGTCCATGCCTTTATCTTCAGTAGACTAGACTACTGCAATGGTGTCTTCACAGGTCTCACTAAAACATCTATTAGAAAGCTGCAGCTGATTCAGAACGCCGCTGCTCGAGTCCTCACTGACACTAAGAAAGTGGATCACATCACTCCTGCTCTGAAGTCTTCACACTGGCTTCCTGTGTGTCAAAGAATAGATTTCAAAATACTGCTGCTGGTTTATAAAGCACTGAATGGTTTAGGCCCAAAATACATGTCTGACCTCCTGCTAAACTATGAACCATCCAGATCTCTCAGGTCTTCAGGGACTGGTCAGCTTTCTGTCCCCAGAGTCAGAACTAAACATGGAGAAGCAGCGTTCAGTTATTATGCTCCAAATATCTGGAACAAACTCCCAGAAACCTGCAGGTCCGCTGCAACTCTGACTACTTTTAAATCCAGCAAGAAGACTTTTTCTTTTTGTCGCTGCTTTTAATTGAACTTTTCATATCTTAAACTGCACTGTAACTTTTATCCATGTACTTTTTCTTGTAATGTTTAAACGTAATTAAACTCCATGACATTTATGAGAGGGACTGCTCGAAAGAGATATTTGGAATATCTGGCATCGACGGATGAAAAATAGTGTTTTGGTAACACGGAGTGTTTTGGTAACACTTTAAAGACTTTGTTATGGAAGCAAAGCAGGGGAGGGGGTGTGTACAGCCTCCTGAGGGTCCGATTGTGGATGTCATGCGAGCAAAATATGGTGAAGAAAGTCTGTCTAAATTAAATATATGGAAAATATTCATATTTTAGACTGCACCTTAACTTTTATCCATGTATTTTTCCTTAATGTTTATTTTATTAGATTTTCTTTTTTAATGCTTAATGTCTTTCATTTCTTTTTTGTAAAGCACTTTGAATTACCCTGTGTCGAAAAGTGCTATATAAATAAACTTGCCTTGCCTTGCCTTAAGCAATAGCTCACGACATGTGTATGCTCATTATATCACAGCTAAGGGGCGTGGTTCGGCCCGACGCGAAGCGGTTATAAAACCGTTATAAAACCGTTACCAAGCGTGGCAATATGAAAGAAAAATACACACTCTAATTTAAATAGTTTTTTTTAGTAAATAATGATGTTCAAAATAAAATAGTCCCTCCGTTGCCTTCTGCGCGAAACATAGTGCGAGGTGGTTGCTATGCAACAACACTAACAGCGAGCGAACATATTAGACCGAGAGCGTTGATCCATTATTTGGCTATTTATTTACTTGAATGTGTATGCTGCCGTTTATTGTGCAGCCACTGAAAACCTGTCCAGCATCAGTAGCATGGTTTCCGTGGTTACTTGTATAGGTTGTTCTTGGCGTGGCGAGAATATTGCTCCACTTTCTCCGGTCCCCGAGATCGGGCTTCCCGCAGCTCTGGAGAGAGCTTTCGCACCTGTGGCCACTGACGGTCATCATGTCTCTGCTTTGGTTCAAGACCCGCATCAGAAAGCTTTTGAATGGTGCTACTTCTCCAGCTGGTCTGCCTGCTCTTCACGTAGCTCTGCATGTCGTCGTTTAGGTGCTTTCTGGAGATAGCCACTCCTCCATGGTGAGACCCGCCCGGAGGTCGAAGTTAACCTTACATGTTTCCATCGTAAGCTTTGTAAGTTTGTTTCGTAACGGACTAAATGTAAATATATTTACAAAACGGACAAGTCAAATCAAGCAATCTGATTGGTCGATAGCGTTTTTGCGGACCTTTTTGATTACAGATTTGAAAACATCGTTGCTTGCTTTAAAAGTAGCACAATTCATGATGTCAATGCTTGGGAAGTATCTAGATATCCCTGCCCTGATGCAGTGGTTCTCAAAGTGGGGGCGCAGAGGCCAGTAGGAAAAATTGTTATAATAAAAAAAAGATAAAAAAATCATAATTTGAAAATAATATGATGCAGAACTATTACGTCTGGGTCTCTGTGTTTCATTAAAGCTCGGCTGTGTGTGTGTGTGTGTGTGTGTGTGTGTGGAACGAGCCATTTTGTGTGCGCGCGCGAGAGAGAGAGAGAGAGCGCACGTACGGAGATCGTTGTTGTTAGCTTCTGGTGCTAGCGAACGGATATAAGGAGTTTTTTCAGCAACAAGGTGGAGGAGAGTCCTCTCCCGTCAGACTGAGAGGCTCCGTGAGCTAAAGGACTCTCAGCGTTATCTCAGTGGGTCTCAAACGGTTTGGTCACCATTAATGTAAACAACTATTTCCGAGGCACACATTTATATGATCATTATAGTTATAAAAAAATAAGAGAATAAATGAAAAACAGGTATGAAATACTATGACAGTAAAACAAGAATAAATATTTTTGTAAAATATCCATAAAGAAAAAGTAAATCTGTTTCCAGTTCTGTTTCATATGGGTGAGAGGTATCCATATATCTCCTCATGTTGCTCTCAAAGTGCACCAGATTGATGCTTTTAACTCCAATATTTACAAATAAATCTTCCCGGGGGAGCATGCCCCCGGACCCCCCTATGTGAGGTCCACACACCACCTATAAAATAGCACTTTACCCCTGCTTACACCTATATGCCGTGAGCTGATTATCGAGCCTTCATTGTAACAGTTGCGGGTACACTGTGTGTATGCGTGTGGGGAGTGTTGCAGTAGAACATTCCAGTGTAGCGCCCGGTACATTAACGGGAAACCCTAAATGTTTGAGCACCCTCTATGAAACGTCAAGCTACCCCACAGCCCCTGAGCCTGACTTGTGTTGGGGGGCCCGACTTTTTTTTTCTCCAAAGGGGGGGCCTCACAGAAAGAGTTTGAGAACCACTGCCCTAATGACCACATCATGTAGACAGCCAGCCCCCCCCTGTGAGGCAGACCACATCATGTAGACAACCAGCCCCCCTGTGAGGCAGACCACATCATGTAGACAACCAGCCCCCCTGTGAGGCAGACCACATCATGTAGACAGCCAATCCCCCTGTGAGGCAGACCACATCATGTAGACAGCCAGCCCCCCTGTGAGGCAGACCACATCATGCAGACAGCCAGCCCCCCTGTGTGAGGCAGACCACATCATGTAGACAGCCAGCCCCCCTGTGAGGCAGACCACATCATGTAGACAGCCAGTCCCCCCCTGTGAGGCAGACCACATCATGTAGACAGCCAGCCCCCCTGTGAGGCAGACCACATCATGTAGACAGCCAGTCCCCCCCTGTGAGGCAGACCACATCATGTAGACAGCCAGCCCCCCTGTGAGGCAGACCACATCATGTAGACAGCCAGTCCCCCTGTGAGGCAGACCACATCATGTAGACAACCAGCCCCCCTGTGAGGCAGACCACATCATGTAGACAACCAGCCCCCCCTGTGAGGCAGACCACATCATGTAGACAGCCAGTCCCCCTGTGAGGCAGACCACATCATGTAGACAGCCAGCCCCCCTGTGAGGCAGACCACATCATGCAGACAGCCAGCCCTCCTGTGTGAGGCAGACCACATCATGTAGACAGCCAGCCCCCCTGTGAGGCAGACCACATCATGTAGACAGCCAGTCCCCCCCTGTGAGGCAGACCACATCATGTAGACAGCCAGCCCCCCTGTGAGGCAGACCACATCATGTAGACAGCCAGTCCCCCCCTGTGAGGCAGACCACATCATGTAGACAGCCAGCCCCCCTGTGAGGCAGACCACATCATGTAGACAGCCAGTCCCCCCCGTGAGGCAGACCACATCATGTAGACAGCCAGCCCCCCCGTGAGGCAGACCACATCATGTAGACAGCCAGTCCCCCTGTGAGGCAGACCACATCATGTAGACAGCCAGTCCCCCCCTGTGAGGCAGACCACATCATGTAGACAGCCAGCCCCCCTGTGAGGCAGACCACATCATGTAGACAGCCAGTCCCCCTGTGAGGCAGACCACATCATGCAGACAGCCAGCCCCCCTGTGAGGCAGACCACATCATGTAGACAGCCAGCCCCCCTGTGAGGCAGACCACATCATGTAGACAGCCAGCCCCCCCGTGAGGCAGACCACATCATGTAGACAGCCAGTCCCCCTGTGAGGCAGACCACATCATGTAGACAGCCAGCCCCCCCGTGAGGCAGACCACATCATGTAGACAGCCAGTCCCCCTGTGAGGCAGACCACATCATGTAGACAGCCAGTCCCCCCCTGTGAGGCAGACCACATCATGTAGACAGCCAGCCCCCCTGTGAGGCAGACCACATCATGTAGACAGCCAGTCCCCCTGTGAGGCAGACCACATCATGCAGACAGCCAGCCCCCCTGTGAGGCAGACCACATCATGTAGACAGCCAGCCCCCCTGTGAGGCAGACCACATCATGTAGACAGCCAGTCCCCCCCCTGTGAGGCAGACCACATCATGTAGACAGCCAGCCCCCCTGTGAGGCAGACCACATCATGTAGACAGCCAGTCCCCCCCTGTGAGGCAGACCACATCATGTAGCCCAAGTAAAGTCTATGTGTGAGAAACCCTGACCTCAGCACAATGAAACTGTTGGAAGTTGTTGAACTGGTTATAATACATCTGGTGTCGTTATTGCTTTTTAACAACAACAACAACAACAACAACAACAATCAGTAGAAGAAGAGACAGAGAGACTTACTGCGATTGTGACGACGGTCCGGTCCGCAAACGCTGTCATGACGACTTTCTGTAAGATGTTTTCCTGCAAGAAGAATTGTTTCACGTTAATTTCCAGAGCATATCCACACACACACACACACACACACACACACACACACACACACACACACCGTGGCCATGTCTATAGAGGCGGTGGCTTCGTCCATGATGAGGATGCTGCTCTTCCTCACGAAGGCGCGAGCCAGACAGAAGAGCTGCCTCTGACCCACGCTGAAGTTCTCCCCGGCTTCCGTCACCACCGCGTCTGGAAACACACACGTTACACTTCACACGCATCACTTTAAAACTAGGGATGTAACGATGCACTCAACTCACGATGCGATTCACGATCTTAAGTTCACGATACGATTTTACGATATAAACGGTACAACAACAAAATATTCGGACGATCAACATGTGAGAAATTAACATATCAATTGACTTTTCTCACATGTGAAATCTAACATATACAAACACTCGAGATGATATATTACACTATATAAGGGTAGGCTGTGGCTCAGTGGGATAGTGCGCTGAACTGTGAATCAGGAGATAGCAAGTTCGAGTCCCACTGCAGTCAGCATGTCGGTGTGTCCCTGGGGAAGACACTTCACCCCAGATTGTGGGGATGTCCACAGTATTGAGTATGTAAGTCGCTTTGGATAAAAGCGTCTATAACAGAGACGGAGCACTCGAGCCCTGGACTCGGACTCGAGTGCCGATTGACTCTGACTCGAACACAGGTAATGATGACTCGGACTCGACTACGACTCTCCCTAGGTGACTCGGACTCGACTACGACTCTCCCTAGGTGACTCGGACTCACTACGACTCTCCCTAGGTGACTCGGACTCGACTACGACTCTCCCTAGGTGACTCGGACTTGACTACGACTCTCCCTAGGTGACTCGGACTCGACTACGACACTCCCTAGGTGACTTGGACTCGGACTCGACTACGACTCTCCCTAGGTGACTCGGACTCGACTACGACTCTCCCTAGGTGACTCGGACTTGGACTCGACTACGACTCTCCCTAGGTGACTCGGACTCGACTACGACTCTCCCTAGGTGACTCGGACTTGGACTCCGACTCGACTCTCCCTAGGTGACTCGGACTCGACTCTCCCTAGGTGACTCGGACTCGGACTCCAACTCGACTCTCCCTAGGTGACTCGGACTCGGACTCGACTCTCCCTAGGTGACTCGGACTCCGACTACGACTCTCCCTAGGTGACTCGGACTCGACTACGACTCTCCCTAGGTGACTTGGACTCGGACTCGACTACGACTCTCCCTAGGTGACTCGGACTCGACTACAACTCTCCCTAGGTGACTCGGACTCGACTACGACTCTCCCTAGGTGACTCGGACTCGACTACGACTCTCCCTAGGTGACTCGGACTTGGACTCGGACTCAACTACGACTCTCCCTAGGTGACTCGGACTCGACTACGACTCTCCCTAGATGACTCGGACTCGACTACGACTCTCCCAAGGTGACTTGGACTCGGACTCAACTACGACTCTCCCTAGGTGACTCGGACTCGACTACGACTCTCCCTAGGTGACTCGGATTCGACTACGACTCTCCCTAGGTGACTCGGACTTGGACTCGACTACGACTCTCCCTAGGTGACTCGGACTTGGACTCGGACTCGAGAGTGACTTGGACTCGTGAATTGGTGACTTGACTACAACACTGGCGTCTAACAAGTGACTTGTGATATAATACAACAAACAAATGCATAAATTACACCTTAATTCAACATGAAAATCAACTCTTCCTGCAGGGACTTAAAAACATACTTTGCGGTGCTGTAAAAAAGGGTTGAAGCGATTACCTAGCCCTCCAGGCAGCGTCTTGACCATGTTCTTCAACTGAGCGATCTCTAACGCCTCCCAGAGCCGATCATCACTGCACGTCCTCTCTGGATCCAGATTAAACCTGCAATTAAATGCAACATCTCTCAGTATTTGAACATATTTACTCAGTCAGAAGGCAACGGGAAGATGCATCCACTCGTTGTTGTGCACTACGGAGAGAAAGTTAACGATGTCTAAATTTAGAGGTATTACCAGTGCCTACCTTTCATTTATTAATTGCTGATGTAATGCTTGCATTTTCATCAACTCACACAGATATGTCTTTGATCGTCACATTTTAACTGTAAAAATGCTTTGAAACTGAAATGGTCAGAAAAGTTGAGAAAAAGAGAGAGATTCTGGATAAAGACGCATGAAGATCTACTTTATTATACTTTTTAAGATATGTATTTCTACTGTTTATGAATATATTTAGTGTTTATTCCCATCTACTCAATAGGCGCTTTCACACCGCAGTACTTTCCCACTTTAGTTCCGAAATGTCGCGTTCACACGTCTACGGTTCACACCAACAAAATCCGGAACTAAAATGAATTCATGCGAACCTTTTCACCTCCCTTGTCCCGTCTGTTTCTGATTGGCTGGGCGGATTGCAAACCACGCCCCGTAAAACTCTGAAAAGGTTTGTGAAGCCGCCATTTTATTATCCTCGCATTAGCATTATTAGCATTAGCATTAGCAACGCAAACGAAAACATGGGAGCGGTGGAGATGAGGAGGTGTCGGCGTTTTGGCGATTTACTCGGAAGGCTTCAGTAGACATGCCAACCTTTCCAAATCCAAAAGAGCTAGGTTTGTGCACGCCCAAATTAGGTAATCAGAAGAAATGGAAACCCAGTACTTACATGTATAAACCATGTATTTAACATATATTGCATCATTTTATGCATTTTTCAGAAAAAGTGGTAAACAGTGACATTAACGACATGTCTGGTCTGTAAAATGCCCGAAAAGTGAAAGAATGGGAAATAAATATCCCAAAGTCTCAAAATGGTATTGTATTTTGTGTGTGTTTGTGGTCCTCTTTCAGTTGAGACAGTGTAGGATGCTTCCGGAAAAGGTCAAACACTGGATGTCTTTCAGTCGCCAACATGTGTTTTCGAGACACTGATATTAACGGGGAAACCCGGCAGGACTCAAATGCCTCGTCTCTGTTCCCTTAAACTCATTTGGGAGTGATTACCCCCGGTCTGCACGTTGTTTCTCGTTCGGAAACACAGAGGACTGTTTGTATGATGGGATAACGGTGTCCGCCAAAAGTTGAGTCCAGCGTCCATGGAGTGTCATTTTTATTTGTTATAGTTTGGGATGATTGAAACTCGGTCGGGAAAGCCAGCTAAATCGGTAGGGTTGGCAGGAAGGCTTCAGTAGAATACTTACTTGTTTGCCTGTCCTTGTTTGTCTACCCTCCCTCACACTGTAAGGCGTCTTTGAGTTGTGAAAAGCACTATGTAAATAAAATGCATTATTATTATTATTATTATTATGAGTATACGCCGGGAAGTTGTTTGCGGCCTGCCAGTAAACCCGAAGAAGAAGAAGAGTTCACCTCACATACAGCACAAACACATAACATGCATCTCTTTGTCACTTGAGCTGATTGTTGTTAAAGTTACACTCAATAGTTAAACTGCTCTAAACTCTCCGTGGTGGAGTCAGGACATCTCGATAACAAAGAGAAACCGTTACTGTCAAGCATTCACCCCGGGCTTACGTTCACAGACATGGGAGACACGCCAAGACACACACACACACACACTTTCTGCATGTCACACACTCTGTCTCTCTCACACACAGTTACGCAGAGTGCCATATCTGTCCAAACAAGCACATGCTCTTTGTCTTTTATAACAAACACAGAGTCAACGTGTCTTCTACTAATACAAACAGAGAGGAGGAGGAGGAGAGGGGGAGGAGGGGGGAGGAGGAGGAGGAGGAGGGGAGGGGGAGGAGGGGAGAGGAGGAGGAGGGGGGAGGAGGAGAGGGGAGAGGAGGAGGAGGAGGGGGGAGGAGGAGGAGGAGGAGGGGGAGGAGGAGGAGGAGGAGGGGAGAGGGGAGGAGGAGGAGGGGGGGGGGAGGAGGAGGGGAGGAGGAGGAGGAGGAGGAGGAGGAGAGGGAGGAGGAGGAGGAGGAGGAGGAGAGGGAGGAGGAAGAGGAGGTGGAGGGGGAGGAGGAGGAGGAGGAGGAAGAGGAGGTGGAGGGGGAGGAGGAGGAGGAGGGGAGAGGAGGAGGGGGGAGGAGGAGGGAGGAGGAGGAGGAGGAGGAGAGGAGGAGGAGGAGGAGGAGGAGGAGGCCCTCCTCACGTTCTGCTGTCTGTGGAGCACTCAGATGTCCAGCTGGTTGACCCGCTGACCCCACAGCTGGGACTGCGTGTCATCATGTGACCACAGCCTTTAGGACAAACACGTCTCTCTGTCTCTGATTCACCGGGTGCTGCCGTTTCAGGCTTTGCTTGAAATTACATGTCACTACTAAGTATTCAAAAAGGATATTCTGAAGCCTTGTTTACGTGTGTGTGTGTGTCTGTCTGTCTGTCTGTCTGTCTGTCCGTCTGTGTCCGTCCGTCTCTCTGTCTGTCTGTCCGTCGTCCGTCCGTCCGTCCGTCTCTCTGTCTGTCTGTCTGTCTGTCTGTCTGTCTGTCTGTCTGTCTGTCTCTCTGTCTGTCTGTCTGTCTGTCTGTCTGTCTGTCTCTCTGTCTGTCTGTCTGTCTGTCTGTCTGTCTCTCTGTCTGTCTGTCCGTCCGTCCGTCCGCCCGCCCGCCCGTCTGTGTGTGTGTGCGTGCGTGCGTGTGTACCGTATTGATCCACTGAACAGCACGGGGTCCTGCAGGATGATGGAGAGTCTGGACCTGAGCGTCTGCAGAGGAAGTTTACAGATGTCGATCCCGTCGATGATGATCTTCCCTGCGAATAAATATAAATAAACGTATGCTCTGATTACAGCCCATAAAAAAACATTTAGTGCGACAATAAAACCAAATCGTCTTTGCCTCCTATAGTCTCGAAATGTGGCACTTGGAGTAGTTTAGTACATTTGATGAAGTCGATGTACTCCACGATTTAAAATGGTCCGATAGTTGAGCTTGTGAGGTTTAAAAACACATCCGATCAAGTCATTTCATTATATTTATTCTTACTTACAATCCAATTAAATCTGTATTTATAATTTCAAACTCCTCGACTAGTTTGCCTTTCAACGCCTTACATAAATATTTTCGTTACGTTGCATGCAATGTGATATATTTGGGCTCAGGAACCCAGGGCGTTCTGAGCAGAGAGGACGCTCGGCTTTGACTTCACTGCTTTATAAGGAAACGCTGCCGCAGCACACGTCTTAATTTACTGTTTAATGAAATGTCTGCCCAGCTGTGTGTGTGTGTGTGTGTGTGTGTGTGTGTGTGTGTGTGTGTAATGGAAAAAGTGACTGTGTAATCTCGTTTTTTGTCTGAATCATCGGTCAACGAGCAATGGTCTTTATCTAGAATGAAAACAGAATGACACGATTAGCTTTTAAAAAAACCCACAAAAATGATGACCTTAAGGGATTTTACGGCTTTTCAATGTCTGGAAATGACCGCAGGAAAATGTGGCACGTCTTTATCAACGTTCTTAATTTAATCTTCTTTTTAAAAAGAGTCCACTTCAAGTCCTTTTATCGGGTATTTCAAAGTAAAATACACCGAGGAACACAAAGAGAGACCTGCAGGAGAGCCGAAATAAAGGTTATATAAACGTTTCCTCCAGCCTCAACACACACCACGATAATAACAGTGGACGTTTGGACATCTGCGGGGAAACCAGCCGACTAATTAACCTCCAGGAATGCTTTAGTTTAACCCATTTAGATATCTCATCTGTATTCACTAAAGCCCGCGCCACCAGATGGACACACCAGATGGACTCACCAGATGGACACACCAGATGGACACACCAGATGGACACACCAGATGGACACACCAGATGGACACACCAGATGTTCAAATTCGGCTGTGATCGTAGCAACATCGGGCCGTTCGTGAGCGCATCTTAAGCCGTCGTCTGACCGCCGGTGGAGATTCTCAGGCTCCGGCAGCAGCCCCGTGAGCGGCGGCAACATCTTTGGCATGCCAACAAATTGCCGAAGGACCTTGAGAAGGTTCATTGTCGTGTTGAATGTGTGTGTCCATGTTGCCCTTCGTAAGGCCACCGCGAGGGCATCTTGTCAAATCGTCTCTACTTCGAGTGATCATCGGTGCCATCGGGCATTTTTCGCCTCACGAAGACAATACGAAGGAAACGAGAATCTGCCCGATTGTCTTAGGAAGGCAACGCGACTACGTGAAGCCCTCGCAATGCCGTCGTGTAGCCATCGTATTATTAGTACAATTTGTGTTCTGTGAAACTGAAAATGATATTACATTGTTGTTGTTACCGTCGTTGCGGTTGTATGTATGTCTTAAATGTATTTTAGGTTAACTTCCTGTTATATCTAGACGCTTTTATTTTGAAGGCCAGTTTACGCTGTTAACAGGAAGTTCTTGTTGCTATGGAAACATGACGGAGTGTGTGGTTCGGCCTTCTGTAGGCATCGTACTTGCTTCGGCTGTTGCTTGGCTGTTGACCAAGTTCGGGGCCATCTTCGTGCGAAATTCACAATTCCATATTCGTGTGTCCGTCTGGTGTCAATGTCGGGACAGTGTGACGCGGGCTTTAGGGTTATAACTGACCGTGTTTGGGTTTAACTCACATGTTGGATTGAGTTTAAATGTAATTCAATGGTATTCGAGTTCAACATGTGAGAAGTAGAAAGTACAGGTATTCGAGTTCAACATGTAAGAAGTAGAAAGTACAGGTATTCGAGTTCAACATGTGAGAAGTAGAAAGTACAGGTATTTGTGTTCAACATGTAAGAAGTAGAAAGTACAGGTATTTGGGTTCAACATGAGAGAAGTAGAAAGTACAGGTATTTGTGTTCAACATGTAAGAAGTAGAAAATACAGGTATTTGAGTTCAACATGTAAGAAGTTGAAAGTACAGGTATTTGAGTTCAACATGTGAGAAGTAGAAAGTACAGGTATTTGAGTTCAACATGTGAGAAGTAGAAAGTACAGGAATTTGGGTTCAACATGTAAGAAGTAGAAAGTACAGGTATTTGAGTTCAACATGAGAGAAGTAGAAAGTACAGGTATTTGAGTTCAACATGTAAGAAGTAGAAAGTACAGGTATTTGAGTTCAATATGTGAGAAGTAGAAAGTACAGGTATTTGGGTTCAACATGAGAGAAGTAGAAAGTACAGGTATTTGTGTTCAACATGAGAGAAGTAGAAAGTACAGGTATTTGAGTTCAACATGTGAGAAGTAGAAAGTACAGGTATTTGAGTTCAACATGTAAGAAGTAGAAAGTATAGGTATTTGGGTTCAACATGTAAGAAGTAGAAAGTACAGGTATTTGAGTTCAACATGAGAGAAGTAGAAAGTACAGGTATTTGAGTTCAACATGTAAGAAGTAGAAAGTACAGGTATTTGAGTTCAACATGTGAGAAGTAGAAAGTACAGGTATTTGAGTTCAACATGTGAGAAGTAGAAAGTACAGATATTTGGGTTCAACATGTAAGAAGTAGAAAGTACAGGTATTTGAGTTCAATATGTGAGAAGTAGAAAGTACAGGTATTTGGGTTCAACATGAGAGAAGTAGAAAGTACAGGTATTTGTGTTCAACATGAGAGAAGTAGAAAGTACAGGTATTTGAGTTCAACATGTGAGAAGTAGAAAGTACAGGTATTTGAGTTCTACATGTAAGAAGTAGAAAGTACAGGTATTTGGGTTCAACATGTAAGAAGTAGAAAGTACAGGTATTTGAGTTCAACATGAGAGAAGTAGAAAGTACAGGTATTTGAGTTCAACATGTAAGAAGTAGAAAGTACAGGTATTTGAGTTCAACATGTGAGAAGTAGAAAGTACAGGTATTTGAGTTCAACATGTGAGAAGTAGAAAGTACAGGTATTTGAGTTCAACATGAGAGAAGTAGAAAGTACAGGTATTTGAGTTCAACATGAGAGAAGTAGAAAGTACAGGTATTTGAGTTCAACATGTGAGAAGTAGAAAGTACAGGTATTTGGGTTCAACATGTGAGAAGTAGAAAGTACAGGTATTTGGGTTCAACATGTAAGAAGTAGAAAGTACAGGTATTTGAATTCAACATGTAAGAAGTAGAAAGTACAGGTATTAGAGTTCAACATGTAAGAAGTAGAAAGTACAGGTATTTGGGTTCAACATGTAAGAAGTAGAAAGTAAAAAGTCGTCAGTAAAGTAGTGATACCAGAAAAATGTGCTTAAGTACAGTAACAAAGTATTTGTACTCCGCTACTTTACCACACCTACCTTCGAAGATATCCACCATGTTGAAGAAGGCCAGAGACAGAGAGGACTTCCCGCTGCCGGTGCGTCCGCAGATTCCCACCTGACGGAGAGAAGAGGGTCGGAGGGACACGTTGGTGAGAGTTCACACAGCGAGGTGACGGAGAGTGGCAGAGACGTGCCGAGTGTGCAGGGAGTGTCGTCTCCAGTTAATGAAACACACGTGGCTGCGACTTCAGAGAAAAAGACGACGTTCAAAAGAAAATCTGGACTTCTTACGAGCATTCGAGACAGAAGAGAAGAAGGGCAAAGCATGAGGAGGACAACGAGAGGGAGGACGATGCTTGTTGAATAACAACGAGGCACAGATTTATGAATCAACTATTTACCAGGGTTGTTTCTCGATGATATCGTATGAGGCGATTCTGTGGCGCTGATCTTGTTTATAAGATATATCGATTCTCACTTCAACATGACGCCCGTTTACAAGATGTCTCCGCGGACGTAAACGTTTTTGACGAACACAAATATTGTTTTCCGGTTTCGACAAAACCCTGATTTAATATTTTGAGAATAAATTCAAAATGTTGAGAATAACTGCACTTCCAATAATAGAGACATATACACAATAAATCAGGAGGAGTGTGAATCAGAGGTGTTTCCCTCTCTTTCCCTGAGCCTCCCGCTCCTCCGTACATTCCAGTCTCTACGTGTTATCTTAAACAGTTTCCCCCGGTAGCGTGCGTGCGTGTGTGTGTGTGTGTGTGTGTGTGTGTGTGTGTGTGTGTCACAGCTCGGTGATAATTACCTTCTGGCCCGGCTCGATGTACATGTTGACGTGTTTGAGCACCGGCTTCAGCATCGGGTCGTAGCGCACACACAGATCCTGGATCTTTATCTCTCCGGTCTGAGGCCAGTTCTCCGGCACCTGAGAGGCGTCTGTTATTATTTTAAAGTAGAAGTACTCAGGTATTGTGCTTGAGTAAAAGTAGAAGTACTCAGACATTGTACTTGAGTAAAGTAGAAGTACTCAGATCTTGTACTTGAGTAAAAGTAGAAGTACTCAGATCTTGTACTTGAGTAAAAGTAGAAGTACTCAGATCTTATACTTGAGAAAAAGTAGAAGTACTCAGATCTTGTACTTGAGTAAAAGTAGAAGTACTCAGATATTGTACTTGAGTAAAGTAGAAGTACTCAGATCTTGTACTTGAGTAAAAGTAGAAGTACTCAGATCTTGTACTTGAGTAAAAGTAGAAGTACTCAGATATTGTACTTGAGTAAAAGTAGAAGTACTCAGATATTGTACTTGAGTAAAGTAGAAGTACTCAGATCTTGTACTTGAGTAAAAGTAGAAGTACTCAGATCTTGTACTCGAGTAAAAGTAGAAGTACTCAGATCTTGTACTTGAGTAAAAGTAGAAGTACTCAGATATTGTACTTGAGTAAAAGTAGAAGTACTCAGATATTGTACTTGAGTAAAGTAGAAGTACTCAGATCTTGTACTTGAGTAAAAGTAGAAGTACTCAGATCTTGTACTCGAGTAAAAGTAGAAGTACTCAGATCTTGTACTTGAGTAAAAGTAGAAGTACTCAGATCTTGTACTCGAGTAAAAGTAGAAGTACTCAGATCTTGTACTTGAGTAAAAGTAGAAGTACCAGAGTGTAGGAATACTCTGTTACAGTAAAAGTCCTCATTCAAAATGTTCCTCAAGTGAAAGTAGAAAGTATTCTCATCTAAATATAGTGAAAGTACCAAAAGTAAAAGTAAAAGTACATAATGAGGGAATGTAATGCATTATTATGAAGGGATTTGAATTGAAATGATATCAACAAGTTTAAACGTTGGTTAAATCAGTGTATTGTCGTTGGAAAAACGTATGTTCTCACCTAGAAGGAATACATAAAGCAATATGTTTACAATTATTGTCGTTTAAAGTACATATTGAGGGACATTAGAGATGTGGTTTTAAAGGGATTTGTTTTGAAATGATATTCAGCTGTTTAAAAGTCATTAGAGTTATGTGATTTAAATAACGTTTATTTCGTACCTAGACGTAACTGTCAATAACGGTTAGAGGTGGGAGAAGTAGAAGTAGAAAAATATTCTCATCTAAATATAGTAAAGACAGTGAAAGTAGTCGTTGTGCAGATTGGTCCATTTCAGAATAATATATATGATGTGTTTTATAATGATTGATCATGAAAGTGTTCTCAAAGCTGGTGGAGGTGCAGCTAGTCTGAAGTACTTTGTAGACTGCAGGGTAGCTGGTGAAGGTGCAGCTAGTCTGAAGTACTTTGTAGACTGCAGGGTAGCTGGTGAAGGAGCAGCTAGTCTGAAGTACTTTGTAGACTGCAGGGTAGCTGGTGAAGGTGCAGCTAGTCTGAAGTACTTTGTAGACTGCAGGGTAGCTGGTGAAGGTGCAGCTAGTCTGAAGTACTTTGTAGACTGCAGGGTAGCTGGTGAAGGAGCAGCTAGTCTGAAGTACTTTGTAGACTGCAGGGTAGCTGGTGAAGGTGCAGCTAGTCTGAAGTACTTTGTAGACTGCAGGGTAGCTGGTGGAGGTGCAGCTAGTCTGAAGTACTTTGTAGACTGCAGGGTAGCTGGTGGAGGTGCAGCTAGTCTGAAGTACTTTGTAGACTGCAGGGTAGCTGGTGGAGGTGCAGCTAGTCTGAAGTACTTTGTAGACTGCAGGGTAGCTGGTGGAGGTGCAGCTAGTCTGAAGTACTTTGTAGACTGCAGGGTAGCTGGTGAAGGTGCAGCTAGTCTGAAGTACTTTGTAGACTGCAGGGTAGCTGGTGAAGGTGCAGCTAGTCTGAAGTACTTTGTAGACTGCAGGGTAGCTGGTGAAGGTGCAGCTAGTCTGAAGTACTTTGTAGACTGCAGGGTAGCTGGTGAAGGTGCAGCTAGTCTGAAGTACTTTGTAGACTGCAGGGTAGCTGGTGGAGGTGCAGCTAGTCTGAAGTACTTTGCAGACTGCAGGGTAGCTGGTGGATTCACTCCAGGTGGAACTAAAGTCTGATTCAACACTTGGTTAGATTTCACATCATTCATCTGTGAAGTCACTAAAGGTATTAAATACATGTAGAGGAGTAGAAGTACACCATGTACCTCTGAACTGTAGTGGAGTAGAAGTACACCATGTACCTCTGAACTGTAGTGGAGTAGAAGTACACCATGTACCTCTGAACTGTAGTGGAGTAGAAGTACACCATGTACCTCTGAACTGTAGTGGAGGAGAAGTACACAGTAGCATAAAATGAAAATACTCAAGTACAAGTACCTCAAAATTGTACAGTACTTGAGTAAATGTACTTATATACTTTACACCTCTGGTAATTATACTAACGTCACTTATTAAGGTCTGTTTAACTCAAATGTACCTTGTATTTTTGACCTCAGTAGCGGTTTCATGTGTTTCTGGGATGTGTTGTTGCCATGGTGAAATATAAATGCTGCTGGATTTTGTTTCTTGATACGATTGTTAAAAAAACAGAGAGACTTAATTTCTTTCAGCCGATGAGATAACTAACATCTAACTGAACCGACCTTTGCCACATCTCGTAGGAAAAACAGAAACGTTTTGAGTGAATCTGCCAAAGGACTTTTAACAAAGACGGAGCGGCTATTTCTGGAAACTTAGACAAACAATTATTGAGTTTGACGAATTGCTGGAAAAAAACAACGACGCTTAAAAGTTCAAGAAGGTTTTCCGTCTCCGGATCTCAAGCAGTGTAAAGGTCATGTCTCTAATTGACTTCTCCTCTGATGTCTTCCAGTAAATGATCACTAACCCTGACTCACGGAGCAGACAACCATTCCTCCTCCCTGACATCATGTCGGCAGAATTGATAAAGCTGAAACTCCAGAATTAGGAAAGCAGAAAGCGGGTAAAGTCTGACGCATCTCGTCAGAACAGTGACATAGGACCGAGGGATAAGATCAGGAACATTAACATGCCGTAAAATAAGTTACCAGGATTTTTTTTATCAACTAAGATTTGTTAGAAAATGTTCTCAACTTGAATTTATTTGAAAAGAGGGCTGTGTAAAATGTGTTTACATATTTATTTAAAGGGCACCTATCATGCTACTTGTAGGCAATAGCATAGGACTCAGATATATACTAATATATTAAAGACATGTCTATGAAGTGTTTTGCTCAAAATACCAAACCCATTCTAGCCACGCCTCATCTCCCTCTGTTTCACTTCCTGTTTCTAAAGTGCTGATTCGGGGATAAAGCTTTAAAGAGGAGGGGTCTGAGCTCACGCGGGACCCGGCAGCTACCGTCTAAACTAAACGCTGCCGTGATGAAACGCCATATCATGGATCATCAAGGCTCTGAAACAGTCTGGAGCTCAAAGGCTTTCTCTCTCGCCGGTTACACCACAAGGTGAGTTCCTTTCTACTTCCTGCTTCTTCACACACATGCTCTCCAGCGCAGGTTAGCTCTGAGTGTTAGCGATGCTAATGTAAACACCGACCGTATTACGTCCAAATCAGTCGGGCATTGTTTCTGATAGCGACGTTTCTGATTGGCCCGTGGGTCCACATTTCAGATGTTACGTCATATCGGACGCACATCTAGATCAGCTCCGTTGTTCCCCGTTATTAGAGGTTTGGGTACGGAGGCAAAGAGAGAGGGTTTATTTCCTGACGCTGCGTGAGTTCCCCGACGCACCGGGGACACATGTTGATGGAGAGAAGACATCAACAAGTGCATTTTGCACGATAGGTCCCCTTTAAGAAGTACAATAAAATAAAAGCAAGAGTTTAATGTGTGAGCCATACTCCATTACACTTTTTTGAATTTGCAAAGGGCCAATTCAAAGTGGACAAAGGGCCACAGTTCGCCCCTGGGGCCGTAGTTTGGACACCCCTGCCTTTAAAACATGTTGTTCATGGATACTCTGGAGGACGCTTAATTATGGTATGTTTAAAAGTTCCTCCCCTCGCATAGATTAGACCTCTCAAACCTCATTTATCATCATCAAAATCACAAATGTAACGACTGAACATGCGTTATAGAGTTAACTCTATACATTTGTCTCATTTAATAACGGTTTTTCTAGGAAAGCGGAAATTATTACTCACTGTGTCGCCACGATAAAGCGTCGGGCTTTAATATACATTTAGTGATAAAAAAAGCCCCTCCGTTTTGGAGTAATATTAGAAACCGACCGGACTACTTTCTGCAGATTGATATCACTGCACATAGCCCTCCTTAGCAACGGTGTTTTCTCCTTAGTGACGGACTGGAATGTCCACATTGACCAATCACAATCGAGTTTTCAACTTGGGCGTGTAATAATATAAAATACAGAATCAAACAGTGAATATATACATGCAGTATCAACAGGAGAGGATACATATCTCTGGGTATGGACAGAATAGGGAAGAATACACGGTAACAGACCGACTAATGACTTAATGTATAAACACATAGGATACTATATACACACACATTATATAAGTCAGCGGGGAGCCTCAGCAGCTCTTTAACAGCAACACTTCCCTTCTGTATATGATCCGTGTTATGATGTAACACATGTTCTGTATGCTGCTGTTTACACCAGACTCACCGTGACATAGACACTGTTTCACTTTTACAGCAATTACCGGTGTCTTCTCTCAGAAATGACCAGTGGTGAAAGTAACTAAGTACTTAAGTACAATGTTAAGTACAATGTTGAGGCACTTGTACTTTATTTGAGTATGTCACTGTGTGTTGTCCACTACAGTTCAGAGGTACATGGTGTACTTTTACTCCATGTATTCAATCCCTTTAGTGACTTCACAGATCTGGATGAATGATGTGAAAGTGTTAAATCAGACTTTAGTTCCACCTGGAGGTAAATGTTTTGGGGAAATGGTTTTAAAGTTCAAATATGTAATACTTTGTGTTACGGTATTGATGTTTAGTCCGATAAGAAGAACTCGGTTACCCATGGACCCCTCGTAGTTCTCCGACTCGGTTCCCAGGAAGCTGTTGACCTTCTTCACGGCGGCCATTTGCACCTCGAGGTCCGCCAGGTTCCTCACCACCCAGTTCAGATAGTTAGTGACCTGAGGAGGACGAGAAGGACGCATTGTAATTAACATAATGTTTATTATACAGCCCACACACAGCAGCTCCACATTCACAGCCTTCAAACCGACCGGAAGTGCTCCATGACACCATGTTGGGGTTGTGTCCAAGCCACCAATAGATGTATTAAGTGGCTGCAGGTTTCATGTGAGTATGTTTCTGGTACAGCATGCACAATATAGATAGATAGATGGATGGATGGATGGATGGATGGATGGATGGATGGACGGATGGATGGATGGATGGATGGATGGATGGATGGATGGATGGATGGATGGACGGACGGATGGATGGATGGACGGATGGATGGACGGATGGATGGATAGATGGATAGATGGATGGATGGATGGATGGATGGATGGACGGATGGATGGATGGATGGATGGATGGATGGACGGATGGATGGATGGATGGATGGATGGATGGACGGATAGATGGATGGACGGATGGATGGACGGATGGATGGATGGATGGATAGATGGATAGATGGATGGATGGATGGATGGATGGATGGACGGATAGATGGATGGACGGATGGATGGACGGATGGATGGATGGATAGATGGATAGATGGATGGATGGATGGATGGATGGATGGATGATGGATGGATGGATGGATGGATGGATGGATGGATGGATAGATGGATGGATAGATGGATGGATGGATAGAACTTTATTTGTCATTGTACAAGTACAACTAAATTACAACAGACTCAAGGTGCCAACACGAAACAACAAGACACTATAAAAACAATAAATGGGACTTAATAAAAGGGAATATGTACATAAATAAATAATAGATAAATTAAAATTGCACGATTCCCCTCGTATTGCACGGAAGGGTTTATATCATTTAAATATCAGCAGCGTTTAGTGCACACATGGCCCTGGGAAAGAAACTGAATTTGAGTCTGTTTGTCCGGGAAGACGTGGTACGGAAGCGCCGGCCTGAGCGCAGCCGTACGAAGTGCTTATATGAGCACTAGTATAAGCTGAACTTAGAAAGATCTTAAAACGGTTAAAACGGTAAAGTCTTCTTAGTGTTGTTTTGAATGTGTCCGGTGCGCACAACGGGATCGGTTGCGGCCTTGAAGATAATAAGATAAGATAAGATGTACTTTATTGATCCCGAATGGTGACATGTTTGCGTTGCAGCAGCATCAAAAACAAGGCATTGCAGATAAGTAGAAATTAAAAGAGTATAAATTAACAATTGTAAACTGTAAACATCTCAAAATAGAAATAAATATGCAAGTTGACCGTGAAGGTAAAGAAATGGATAAAAACCTGACAAACAGAACAGTATTGAAGGGTTGATTTCCAGTTAACACAATCATTTATTCGACGTGCGAAAGCACAAAAGAAATCGAGGAGAAATGACGCTGCTTCTTATGCTTTTGTTCCGAGTGTAATATTTGCGTTATTCTACGTGAAAGTAATCGCAACAGTTCGACCCTGGTGTGATACGGTCTTTTGAGTTCATTCAGATCAGAATCAGGTTTGTTTCCAGGTAGGTTGACACGTACGAGGAATCTGACTTGATGTCGTGGTGCAGACATACAAGTAGAACACAAATGTAAAACGCAGATAGAGACCTATTCTAAGGAAACTATAATAACATTAAAAATAACTGTATACGCATGTTGGATCCTGCTCTGAAAACAACGACGAGTACCGTACTTTTCGGACTCTAACGGAGCGTCCACACTACAGCTCCAAAAATAGCTTGGAGCTGGGCGTGTCTGGAGCTTGGGGATTTTATTCAAGCAACACGACCAACAACCAATCACATGAATCTCCCGCCCCCGACATACAAAGCAAAAACCCCGGGGATTTTATGCGAGCAATATATATATAAACTCCCCAAACAGGCGGAAACCTACCAGCTTCCCCACTGCCTCTGCCCCCTCCCTCCATGCCTGGTTCCTCCGGTTTGTATCCCGGTAGGTGAAGAGGGTCTGGTCATACACAACCGGCTGATTGCTACGGCGATAGTTAGTTTCTCCTCCATCTTTTTTTGAAATATAGAAATGAACGGCGGGATATCTCTCCCAGCTTAGACGCGGTTTGATTGGCTACGGCTTGAGCTGTCAGATTTTCCGAAACGGGATTTGATTGGCTGGCGCTGGCTACTCCGGCGTCAGAAGTTGAACATTGTTCAACTTCTGATTCAAAGTGAATGGGCAGATTGGAGTTGTCGACGCTTCCGACGCTGTGGTGTGGACGGGCCGTAAAGCGCACCTGCATATAAGCCGCAGCAGCTAACTTGTCCGTCTGTCTTGCTCTCGTTCTGTCTCTCGGTTCCACTTTTACTTTGGCATGCTACCTGTCTCGCTCTTTTCCGGCCTCCTCCTTTTCCTGCTGGAGCCCGCCGCTTAGAGGTGGCGGGCGCGGACCGGTCCTAGAGCCCGTAGTGTTAAAGGTGGTTAATTTTACCTGTAGAAATCCATAGATCTAGGAGGTTCCCTAGTGGCCGTTAGCTGTACAAACTAAATGGGGGAAAAGTCGTGGCTTATAGTCCGAAAAGTACGGTATACATAAAAAGAGGACACAACTGCACAGACTGAAGGAGGTCAGGTGCTTTGATGGATTGAATAACGGAGAGGACTCACAGTGAGGGCGTAGGTGAGTCCGAGGCCAACGAGGGCCCCGTGGTCCTGGCTGTACTGCAAACTCCAGATCGCAGCTCCTGCCGCCGTCAGAACGATCACCGCTCCGAGGTAATCCTGAACAAGAGAAGGAATGAAACCTCAGAGAAATATAATAACTCAAATTCTAAATCTAGGACCAAGTGCAAGAGGGGCGAACAAAAACACCACGGCACGAGTTAGCGGCTTCTAGGGATGCATATCGTTGACTTTTTTACGATACCGATACCACTGAATGATACCGATACTCAACCGATACATATCGTGATACTTTGAAAATGTATCGTCCCACAATGACTCCCATGATGCGCTTTACGGTATAGTTGACATGTCAAATGAATATTAAATTCAGTTGAGGGACTTCTTGGACCTTTGAGTGCAGAACAAACAATGAAAGATACATAACAAATATGAAGAAAACCGATTATGGAATATCTTTTATAACACATCAGGTGTGCCGCGGGAATAGCACATCTCGTCGATGCAAACAGACCGTTATAGCACCGTTATGATTAATGTTAAACCTGAGATTCGACTAGAGAAGAAATACATAATAGAATAAAGGTCATGAGATCTCAACAAATCTCATCTTTAAAATCAACATTCTTCACTGGTGAGAGAAAACAGATCCCATCACGGTTCATTTATGGGACTTTTACCTTTTGAACAAACAATGAAAAATACATAAAATATGAAGACAAACGATTATGCAATATAATTTATAACATCCGCCATCACGGGCCGCGGACTCGCTTTCAAAATTAATTAAAAAAAAAGTATCGAAACCGGATCTGATTTCGGTACGGTATACCGTAGCCACCAGTAACCGGTATTTCGGTAATACCGGATACATGTATGCATCCCTAGCGTCTTCCTATTCGTCCAGCCAATATGAATAACAAACAGCAGTGACTTACTGTGTGAAAGTAAGCTAAGGAACATATGAATTCAAGTATCTCCTCACCGTGCGGACCTCCAGCCAGCGGTTGGCGGCGGACAGAAACAAGTAGGCGGTGTTGTTGGTGTCTGTCAGCTCCAACATACGCTGCTTAAAACGAGCCTCGTGCCTGAAATAAACAACAACATTTGCATCAGAAACTAAATATATAAGACTCCATCTTATAATCAGCTCAATGAGAAGTCGTTTCGGTTGCTTTTGGACGAGCTTTCTCTTGATTGCTAACTTACAGCATCCTTTGTTAATGTAGTCTTACAAAAAGTTCAACGGTGCATTCAAGTGCACCTTGTGAGGGTTATATTTAGATATTCTTCCTATTCAGTGTGTTCAACAGAGTAGTGGAGTACAAATACTTCGTTACTGTACTTAAGTACATGTTTATGGTATCAGTACTTTACTCCACTACTTATTTTTCTGACGACTTTTTACTTTGACTTCTTACATGTTGAACTCAAATACCTGTACTTTCTACTTCTCACATGTTGAATTCAAATATCTGTAATTTCTATTTCTCACATGTTGAACTCAAATACCTGTACTTTCTACTTCTTACATGTTGAACTCAAATACCTGTACTTTCTACTTCTCACATATTGAATTCAAATATCTGTACTTTCTACTTCTCACATGTTGAACTCAAATACCTGTACTTTCTACTTCTCACATATTGAATTCAAATATCTGTACTTTCTACTTCTCACATGTTGAACTCAAATACCTGTACTTTCTACTTCTCACATGTTGAACTCAAATACCTGTACTTTCTACTTCTCACATGTTGAACTCAAATACCTGTACTTTCTACTTCTCACATGTTGAACCCAAATACCTGTACTTTCTACTTCTCTCATGTTGAACTCAAATACCTGTACTTTCTACTTCTCACATGTTGAATTCAAATATCTGTACTTTCTACTTCTCACATGTTGAACCCAAATACCTGTACTTTCTACTTCTCACATGTTGAATTCAAATATCTGTACTTTCTACTTCTCACATGTTGAACTCAAATACCTGTACTTTCTACTTCTCACATGTTGAACTCAAATACCTGTACTTTCTACTTCTTACATGTTGAACTCAAATACCTGTACTTTCTACTTCTTACATGTTGAACCCAAATACCTGTACTTTCTACTTCTCTCATGTTGAACACAAATACCTGTACTTTCTACTTCTCACATGTTGAACCCAAATACCTGTACTTTCTACTTCTCACATGTTGAACTCAAATACCTGTACTTTCTACTTCTTACATGTTGAACCCAAATACCTGTACTTTCTACTTCTCACATGTTGAACTCAAATACCTGTACTTTCTACTTCTTACATGTTGAACCCAAATACCTGTACTTTCTACTTCTTACATGTTGAATTCAAATACCTGTACTTTCTACTTCTCACATGTTGAACCCAAATACCTGTACTTTCTACTTCTTACATGTTGAACTCAAATACCTGTACTTTCTACTTCTTACATGTTGAACACAAATACCTGTACTTTCTACTTCTTACATGTTGAACTCAAATACCTGTACTTTCTACTTCCTACATGTTGAACTCAAATACCTGTACTTTCTACTTCTCACATGTTGAACTCAAATACCTGTACTTTCTACTTCTCTCATGTTGAACTCAAATACCTGTACTTTCTACTTCTTACATGTTGAACTAAAATACCTGTACTTTCTACTTCTTACATGTTGAACTAAAATACCTGTACTTTCTACTTCTTACATGCTGAACTCAAATACCTGTACTTTCTACTTCTTACATGTTGAACTCAAATACCTGTACTTTCTACTTCTTACATGTTGAACCCAAATACCTGTACTTTCTACTTCTTACATGTTGAACTCAAATACCTGTACTTTCTACTTCTTACATGTTGAACTCAAATACCTGTACTTTCTACTTCTTACATGTTGAACCCAAATACCTGTACTTTCTACTTCTCTCATTTCCCAAACAGCTGGTTCCTTTAGTCTGAATGTGTGTTTGGTGCGTGATCATTATTCTTTAGAGTCACTGCGTGCCTATTGGTTGGAACACGATCCGTGTATCCATCACTTCCTGGTCTTCTCTAAAGAAGAGGGACCAATGGAAACGTTGTCATGTTGCCGTTGGTCACCATGGAAACATTCATTAGCTAACAATGACATTATTGTTCTATTGATATAAAGGGAGGTCAGGTACTCTTTAAAACAGCTGCTAGCTATGGGTACTTTTTACTGAATTTTCAAAGTTCACTTTTACTTGAGTAAAGAAGTTTAGTCAGTACTTCTCCCAGAGTATTTTTAAACACGAGTATCTGTACTTCTACTTGAGTAAAGGATGTGTGTACTTTTGTCCTCTCTGGTGTTCAAGAGCTAAACATTTTCATGCGAAGGCAATATGGACACTGGAAAGAGGATCACAAATGTCACATTGGTCCACTACATGTCTACGTAATATATATATATATATATATATCGTCAACTAGTACATACACATTTTTGTTGATTTTCCAAGTGGGTGCTCACAAGACTTTTGGGAAGTTGTTTCTCCAGTTATTCCTACACCTCGTGAATGCAGCCAGATGCCCAACCGTCCACCAAATAGTGCAGCTTTAATAGTTTCTACATCCTTTCACCAAGCTTTATGAAAACCGTGCCAGTACTCTTTCCGTGATCGTGCCAACAAACAAACCACAGCTAAAAACATGACCTTCTTTTCGTGTTGGGAATAGAAGTAGCATCGTATCTTCAGGTTTTATTATTGCCCGCCATCCTGCGGTCATAAATCACCGCGAAACCAGACTGGCTTCGGAGGCGAACCAGAGGATAAGGATGATAGTTCCCATGAGCGCCAAGGAACTGTCCCAACACCAGAATCAAATGTGTGTGTGTGTGTGTGTGTGTGTGTGTGTGTGTGTGTGTGTGTGTGTGTGTGTGTGTGTGTGTGTGTGTAGTCTTAAGGGAGCAGAGGAGGAGAAAGCAGCGTGAGAGCTGTTTAATGTTGGATTACACCGACGATGGGAAAGAGGGTGAAGACAGAAATACAAAGAGATAAAGCTGCTGCAATAAAATAAAACTATATATACTGATATTACAGCTACTGGGAGAAGTACTGCTCATGTTTTTTAAATATATACTCCTGCTTTTATCACTTAGACATGTGCTTATTATGTATTATTCATTTTTATTATGGGCTGCATTCCTCCAAAGTGCTTTAAGAGCCATGTAGTGTAAGGTGTGTCTGA
Organism: Champsocephalus esox; assembly: GCA_036324585.1. Classification (NCBI taxonomy): domain Eukaryota; kingdom Metazoa; phylum Chordata; class Actinopteri; order Perciformes; family Channichthyidae; genus Champsocephalus; species Champsocephalus esox. Next base: position 25,037,505 of record CM070492.1, read on the forward strand.
ACCATCAACATCAATTCAGTCCATGGACACTTTGAAGTGTGGAGATAGGGAGCGTGGGGTTGAACCAACAACAATTATTACTGGGTTTAGTCTGTAAGGATCTTTCTCTATCCGTCACACTGTCGGGACTTTAGCTGGACACTTGTGTAATGTACATAGTGTCCTATATTTATATTTTAGTTGGAGTAGTTTGGGATATAATAGTGTATTCTAATGTATTCTATATACTCAATAGATCTATATCTTTCTATGGTAGGTATGTATATATTTTACTCAATGCCGGGTTACCTGCTGCTGCTGTAAACCAAGAAAATCCCTAATTTTGGATCAAAAAAGTACATCTATCTACATATATTGGCAGCAAAGTTTAGGCACCTGGTATGTTGGAACAAAATAGACGTAAACAAAAAGGATTAAACATACTTTGTTTTGCATTTACGCACAAAAAAAAGTGTCGACAGCTGAAGTGCATCCAGGATGTTATTAATGAAGGGTGTGGAGCTAAAGGTGGCTAATGTTGGGCTATAAAGGAACTACAGCACGGTCACATGACTTCACGTCACCACCGCTAAGCTAAAGGAGGCTAATGTTGGGCTATAAGGGAACTACAGCACGGTCACATGACTTCACGTCACCACCGCTAAGCTAAAGGAGGCTAATGTTGGGCTATAAAGGAACTACAGCACGGTCACATGACTTCAGGTCACCAAGGCTAAGCTAAAGGAGGCTAATGTTGGGCTATAAAGGAACTACAGCATGGTCACATGACTTCACGTCACCACCGCTAAGCTAATGGTGGCTAATGTTGGGCTATAAAATAACTACAGCACGGTCACATGACTTCACGTCACCACCGCTAAGCTAAAAGGAGGCTAATGTTGGGCTATAAGGGAACTACAGCACGGTCACATGACTTCACGTCACCACCGCTAAGCTAAAGGAGGCTAATGTTGGGCTATAAAGGAACTACAGCACGGTCAAATGACTTCACGTCACCATCGCTAAGCTAAAGGTGGCTAATGTTGGGCTATAAAGGAACTACAGCACGGTCACATGACTTCACGTCACCACCGCTAAGCTAAAGGAGGCTAATGTTGGGCTATAAAGGAACTACAGCACGGTCACATTACTTCACGTCACCACCGCAAAGCTAAAGGAGGCTAATGTTGGGCTATAAAGGAACTACAGCACGGTCACATGACTTCACGTCACCACCGCTAAGCTAAAGGAGGCTAATGTTGGGCTATAAAGGAACTACAGCACGGGCACATGACTTCACGTCACCACCGCTAAGCTAAAGGAGGCTAATGTTGGGCTATAAAGGAACTACAGCACGGTCACATGACTTCACGTCACCACCGCTAAGCTAAAGGTGGCTAATGTTGGGCTATAAAGGAACTACAGCACGGTCACATGACTTCACTTCACCATCGCTAAGCTAAAGGTGGCTAATGTTGGGCTATAAAGGAACTACAGCACGGTCACATGACTTCAGGTCACCACCGCTAAGCTAAAGGTTGCTAATGCTGGGCTATAAAGGAACTACAGCACGGGCACATGACTTCACGTCACCACCGCTAAGCTAAAGGAGGCTAATGTTGGGCTATAAAGGAACTACAGCACGGTCACATGACTTCACGTCACCACCGCTAAGCTAAAGGTTGCTAATGCTGGGCTATAAAGGAACTACAGCACGGGCACATGACTTCACGTCACCACCGCTAAGCTAAAGGAGGCTAATGTTGGGCTATAAAGGAACTACAGCACGGTCACATGACTACACGTCACCACCGCTAAGCTAAAGGAGGCTAATGTTGGGCTATAAAGGAACTACAGCACGGTCACATTACTTCACGTCACCATCGCTAAGCTAAAGGTGGCTAATGTTGGGCTATAAAGGAACTACAGCACGGTCACATGACTTCAGGTCACCACCGCTAAGCTAAAGGTTGCTAATGCTGGGCTATAAAGGAACTACAGCACGGGCACATGACTTCACGTCACCACCGCTAAGCTAAAGGAGGCTAATGTTGGGCTATAAAGGAACTACAGCACGGTCACATGACTTCACGTCACCACCGCTAAGCTAAAGGTGGCTAATGTTGGGCTATAAAGGAACTACAGCACGGTCACATTACTTCACGTCACCATCGCTAAGCTAAAGGTGGCTAATGTTGGGCTATAAAGGAACTACAGCACGGTCACATGACTTCAGGTCACCACCGCTAAGCTAAAGGAGGCTAACGTTGGGCTATAAAGGAACTACAGCACGGTCACATGACTTCAGGTCACCACCGCTAAGCTAAAGGTGGCTAATGTTGGGCTATAAAGGAACTACAGCACGGGCACATGACTTCACGTCACCACCGCTAAGCTAAAGGTGGCTAATGTTGGGCTATAAAGGAACTACAACACGGTCACATGACTTCACGTCACCACCGCTAAGCTAAAGGAGGCTAATGTTGGGCTATAAAGGAACTACAGCACGGTCACATGACTTCACGTCACCACCGCTAAGCTAAAGGTGGCTAATGTTGGGCTATAAAGGAACTACAGCACGGTCACATGACTTCAGGTCACCACCGCTAAGCTAAAGGAGGCTAATGTTGGGGGGCGTGATGACGTTTAGTCGTCTCATTGAGACAACACCGTTTTAAAATTAACCAGTGGTGTATTTACTGGCATATTTTATGTGATGGAAAAATATTCATTTAGCTTGTGTTAACCAGAGACCTTATTTCAGGCGTCTAACCAAAAACACTTTCAGCCACAGGAAGTGGTCAAATTACGACTTATTTCCAGGCTTTAGGACTCTTCCTGCACTACCCTATATAACAACAGACACACAAACAAGTCTACATCGCGCTAGACATTTGGACTATCATTGCTTACATGTCGTCCTTGTGTAGGTTTAGCATTCTCTTCAGCCGGAAAAACACAGACGGAAAACAGTTGAACAAATGTAATCCCATATTGAAAAACCGTTGTAACTAATGCTTATATCAACAGTAATGTTTACTTTTATACTGACGTTATACTGAAGCTTTGTTTAAGTGTGTGTGTGTGTGTGTGTGTGTGTGTGTGTGTGCGTGCGTGTGTGTGTGCGTGCGGGTGTGTATGCGTGCGTGTGTGTGTATACCTGAAGGCTCTAATGGTAGTCAGACCCTCAGCGGTCTCAGAGAAGTGGCAGAGCAGAGGCAGCTGAGTGGAGTCATCGAGGTCCTGGAGGTCTCTGAGCGAGAGAGAAGATAATCATAATAATATATTTCATTTATATAGCACACTTTAAAAACAACGTTACCTCAAGGTGCCTTTCACTGCATGTCACTGAAGTCGAAAGGTGGTTTGAGTATATAAACTAAATGCACTTTTAATCCACACTCACTTAGAGGCCACCCTGAAGTACTTCTGGATGAAGTAGAAGGCGACGGCCAGAGGACCGAGAGCGATGAGGAAGGCTGGCGTGATGGAGGAAATCACGCCGATGGCCGACAGTAGCAGCAGCGTGGATCTCGTCAGAGACTCCAGGGTGGGAGGAATGTGCTGAGGGGAGTGAAACACGCGGGCGAAGTGAGAGGGAATTCAGGAAGTCCGGAAGAAGTCGACGTATCTCAAACCGTACCTGATCGATGATGTTGGTGTCGGCGGAGAATCGGTTGATGATCAGCCCCAGAGGAGTGATGTCGAAGAACCTGAAGGGAAAGGTGTTGAAATCACCCGTCAGTAACCATTTTTAATTATGGAGCAGGAAATGCAAGGAAATTAAAACTCTATAAAAGCTGTCGACAGAGACAATAAACTTAATACAAGATTTCTTTCCATAAATTCAAGAGTTTTTAATTTGAGAAAATATCCGTGTTTCTTTTTTGTAAATATGGGATTTCAAGCTATGTATCTTGTTTAGTTGGATTGTTTTTACACATTTTAAGGTTTAATTTTAATGGCCATTTCAAAAAAAGATAAATGCCTTTATACATGGAGAGACAGAGATATAGTGATAATAAATATAAGGTATAATAACAATTACAAATATACAAAAGAATCAAATAAATAAAATATATATTTTTTCGGTTTTTAATAAAATGTTCTGACCAAGTGTTATCTAGTTCTGCTGAGCCTCTGGACTTGTAGATGTGTGTGTGTGTGTGTGTGTGTGTGTGTGTGTGTGTCACCTGATGGGAGCGTGGATGATCTTGTTCAGCAGGTTGTGGTGCAGGTTGGTGGCCGCAGAGACACCGAGGAACTCCACGGTGAGAGACGTGATGAGACACAGAGTGATGCCCGCCGCACACAGGGTGACGAACACAGGCAGGTAGTACGAGTCGATCTAACACACACACACACACACACACACACACACAGAGAGAGAGAAAGAGAGACACACACACACACACACACACACACACACACACACACACACACACAGAGAGAGACTCACACACACACACACACACACACACACACACACTCTCAGACACACACACACACACAGAGAGAGAAAGAGACACACACACACACACACACACACACACCACACACACACTTTTAAAAAGGTCTCTAATTCACACTTTCACAAACAAAAACGAATGATTTGCTCAAAATGTGTTGAATTTGATCGCTTTGAAAGATGTTCCTCTTTCTAGTCTCATATTAAAACATCCTCGACTCATTTTAAAGTGTACTCTGCAACCTAATAGGAGAATAGCTGATACAGCAGCATGATATTTACCACATGTCTGATGCATAATATGCAGGTTATGATGTGTTTAACTGCTCGAACCCAAGCACGGCTCATAGTATACCTGTGTAGGTAAATAGAGCATATTTTGCATATTGCCTTTTCATCAGAGATATTGTGAAAGTGTGATTTATTGTGATATTTTGATTTGCTTTCTCTAAAACTGTGATAATAGATCGTTTTAGTTAGGGCACCCCATTGTGGAAAATGTATCGTGCATGCGTGTCCACTTGGCTCCTCTCGTGTATCCTCTCATCTGCAATTAAACCCCACAAGCATACGACCCACATCGTCGATTTGAACCCACACATATTGACTCTGAACTTTGAAAAGTACCCCCGAGCTTGGGTCCGCCGGCCCGGTGCTGTTCGTGAAGTTGGTCTCATTCCCGGCGTTCGTGGCGTTGGTTCGAGAAGAAGTCCAGATGGCCAGCCAGTAATCGATGGCCACGATGACGGAGTGCTTGAGGAGTTTAGAGGAAACCATGAGGAAGACCATGAAGAACCCTCCGGAGGAAAGGTAGCACCAGCACACCTGAGGGGAGGGAGACCAATGGGAGGATAGCATGGGGTCCTTTGACAGGCGTGTTGCAACTTGTACCAATATTATTACTTTCATCTCAGTGACACTTTATCGACCAAACGATCAACTTTTTAATTGATAAACTAATCGATGGACTGATTAATAATGAGGGTAATTGTCGTTATCGCCCAACTCTCTGTAATAAGATAAGATGTACTTTATTGATCCCAAATTGGGACGTGTTCGCGTAGCAGCAAGATGAAACATCTCAAAACAGATATTTTTTCGGGACAAAGTATTCTCTTTTAATAATAAAATAATATTATCTTATCTTCTTGCTTTTCTATCGTAACACCAGCATGTGTGATATTATCCTATATGTTGTCGTTAGAGATGGGTTTCGTTAAGGTTGTAACGGTACTACTACTTTTATCGATGCCGCTTATCGGTCCGGTCTTTTAACGGTACTCTTATCGGTTCTTTTGGAGAAAGAAAGAAGGTCAACTAACTTAACAAATTGTGAACAAAACTAACGTTGCTTTCTATTTAAATTAAATAGATAATATTTCACATCAAAAGAAACAAATGGTATTAAATAATCTGATGACAGAATAGCTGAAACTTTAACAGACTAATAACTCGGTTTCCTCTCATCATTAACCCATGTTTGTATCATGGAGTTAGCTCCGTGTGTTGCTGCTCGCACACAGAACACCTGACGTGGAGACGTTCCTCTGGACGGGGCGACAGAGCTGCTGGAGAGACACCCGGTGCATTCCTCCGTCTGCATGTGGAGCACTTTGATACATGTTTAGACACATTGCTCGTGTTGCCGCCCTGACATGCTGAACGCTTATTGCACGTTAGGCAACGAGCATCGAGACGGGTACAGTTTAACCACCTCGGAGCGCTTCTCTCCGCCATCTGCTCCGTGTGTGTGTTGCTGCATGTAGCAGCTGTGTGTAAACTGCCCCGCCCCCTCGCAAGCAGGCGGGGGAGAGAGATCGAAAATACTAAAAATAATCATGGACGCATTTTGCAGTCTTCTTGTATATATTATATTATTCGTATTAGAAACGGAGTTGGCGAAACTAAAACTGCAATGTAATGTTTGTGTAGCAATAATACATATGATATATGTTTTACACGTCTCCAGTACCGATAACAAGACCGATAACGTCGGAGCTTAACGGCACCACGGTCTTTAATAATTCAGCCCCGGGCCCCTTTAATACCGGGGCTCGGAGAGAGATCTCGTCTGGATTGGAAAGATCGAAAATGCTAAAAATAATTTTGCAGTCTTTTTGCGTATTAGAAACGAAGTTGGCGAAACTAAAACTGCAATATAATGTTTGTGTAGCAATATGACATATATGTTTTACACTACCGATAACAAGACCGATAACGTCGGAGCTTAACTAATATCTTAGTCTTACTACTTAGCGAACCGGCTGGATCAGGTAGCGTTAGTCCTTTGTGATGTTACATGATGATGATGATGATAGGTGTTACGTGTTCTGCAGCAGTACGGATGCATTACCCTCCATGGGACCTTTGATCTTCTGTTTGTGGTTGTAGACATGTTGTCATCATCTTCCTCCTCCTCTTCCTCCTCTGAAAGCACGAGAAAGTGGAATACCATATGAATTAATATCACTATTATCCAATTAAACACTTGATCTTTGTCTTTTTTACAAGTTTAAACTCTAAAGTAACATTTAATTTCGTGTCTTTTGTACGAGAAGAGTAGAAATGTACACAATTAAAAAGTGGTTACCTTCGTCTTCATCGTCCATTTGGTTCTTGGTCTCTCTGGGGTAGAAAGCCCTTCTCAGAGTCTTCCTCTCCAGCGTTGTTTGACTGTCTTGCTGGATGTCCTACATATGAAGACACAACATATATATATAACATTAAAAAGATAATAAAGCTTTAACTGCTCGTTGAAAAGACTTAATGCCGCTGCTTTCATTCTGATAAAGCCTCGAGTGTGAAAGCACGGTTTGGAGGAGATGAGGTTTGTTAAAGTTAAGGCTCCTCCAACAGAGCCGCATGAATATAGGACATACAACAATACAACAGATAAAATAGAAATAGTGCAAGAAGAGTCTATATACATGAGAGACACCTACGTCACTTAGTTACGGCCCCGCCCACTTTGGGGGGAAAACAACGATGTCATTTGAACGGCGGTCAACGCACATTCTGAAGTTTTTGCCGATTAGAAATGTAAGAAAACCGTGGATTTGTGGATCTTCAAAGAGCCCGGTTACGACGGCCAGTCAGGCAAACAGTTCCATTCAATCGTTGGAAATCGACAAGCGGGCTCGATTTATGGTTAAATTGAAATCAGTAGGCGAGACCGTCATTTCGCCAGCTGTTGAAAATAATAGTTGCGTCGTGCCAACAAGCTGCCGTGTCGTTTATTGCGCCTCAAACATTAAAGCAAATCCAGAGTTCAGCGTTTCTGGACGTACCGTTAGAAGAAAGGACGGTAACGGAAGAGCTCTGCGGCTTCAGGCTCGACCGCCGATCAGATGACAGCGTTGTTTCCCACAAAGGTGGGCGGGGCCGTAAAGTGACGTAGATGTTACACTCGTCTATCGACATCGATCGCCTACTGCTATATTTAACCATACATCGAACCCGCTTGTCGATTTCCAACGAGTTAATGGAACGGTTTACCTGACTGGCCGTCGTAACCGGGCTCTTTGAAGATCCACAAATCCACGGTTTTCTTACATTTCTAATCGGCAAAAACTTCAGAATTTGAACTGACCGCCGTTCAAATGGCAGCTTTGTTTCCCCCAAAAAGTGGGCGGGGCCTAACTAAGTGACGCATGTGTTACTCATGTATACAAGTACATGGAATGATATACACAACAAACAGAAGGTTTTGATCTGTGGAATAACTGTAACGATGAGCTGAAATACTGAGCAACTTCATCTAAACTATTATTTAGAAGCCAAATCATTAAAACTGGAACTGCTACCTCCGCGACCCGACCACGGGTGAGCGGGAGAACATGGATGCATCATTAAAGGTTATGAGCCGGACCTGTGAACTCATGCTATTTCTTGTCGTTGTAAAAGTTATTTCTTTTTGGTTGATTTGTACAAAGAAATTATTTGTTTAAAACAATGAATGAAATATATCACGGATGCTGATGACGATGACCTAATCTTTTATTTTCATGAACAATATAGAGGAGGACCGGAAACCTTTTCTTCTTGCCCCTTTTGAACATGAAGGAAGCTATTACGTTTTTTTTATTTTGCTTCTCTTCGTTATAATTATTTGTATTATTATAACTATTGTTTGTTTTGTTTCTAACATGTTCAATGAATTATATAATATATATGTACAAGATAAATAATTAGCACGATGCATCCATGGATGTATAATAAGAACTGGATACAGCGTGGGAGGCGGGGCCTCGTTCTTTCCTACGAGAGCTGCTCATTGGCTCATGAGGACCAAATGGCCCGACTTCTGAGAGAGCGAAACGTCACAGATTACCCAGCATGCCTAGCTGTCAGAGCAGAAGAACCCGTATGTGCGCTCACAGATTATGCGCCCCTTAAGCCCCGCCCCCGGAGCTCCCACTCTCGGCTCAGTAGAATGAATGGAGACAGGAAATAAATCTAGATTCGGCTTTTAGTGCTTTTTACAACTTTAAGGACCAAATTATTTTAATAAGGGCTATAAAATAGTTAAACTTGGTAGTTTATTTAGTTTAAAAAAAGTATCCGCTGATTTACAGACGTTTCTTTCCCCATGTTAGTCAATGGGGAAAAGTCTTTCTGGGCCGGGTGACGTCACGGACCGATACGGAAGTTGTAGTACCGCCGCTTGGACACAACGAATATTTCCATCGGAGTCTGGCGCACTTCCTGGGAGCTCGGGTGCAACAGATGAATGTTTGTGGCCTGTGGGATGACTGAATAAAGTGTATTGTTTGTGTCAGGTGACCTTCTCCAGGCCGTGGTCCTGGCGGTTCATCAGCGTCTTCCAGTGTTCGTAGAGCTCGATGTCGTGCGTCTGAATGTCCTTCAGAGTTCCTTCTCTCAGCACCGAGCCGTCCTTCATCGCTATGATCTGGAGAAAGGACACATTAGATATTTAAGGCTTTCATTTAATAGATATTACTCACTGAAAGGTGGATACAAACAAAACTACGTGGGTTTGGACCGCTGATCAGGTTCAGGTTCTTTATTTGTACCCGTAGATAGATTTAGAAACATCTCTAATAAAAGGACTTGTAAAAAGTACAAGTACACTCTTAATTGCATGATATACTCACACAAAATGTATTGCGCGTATGATATGTAAGTTTCCACGTACAAAATAACTTGTGTTGAGTAATAGGGTGCAGAGAAGATACAATAACCAGCATACTTGTTCTATATTTGCAAGAAAAACCTGCAGAAGATAATATCCGTACCCAGTCGGCGTGTATGAGGTACTGCAGTTTGTGGGTGACCAGGACCACGGTGCGCTTATCGTCCTGCAGGAACTTCAGGATGCCCTCCTGCATCAAGTGATCGCTGAGGTGGATATCCAGAGCGGAGAAGGGGTCGTCCTGCGAGACAAAAGAAGTACACACATCCTTCACTCAAGTAGAAGTACAGATACTCGTGTTTAAAAATACTCTGGTGAAAGTAGAAGTACTGACTAAACTTCTTTACTCAAGTCAAAGTAAAGAGGCTTTGAAGTGTCCTTCAGTAGAAAGTACCCATAGCTAGCAGCTGCTTTAAAGAGTACCTGACCTCCCTTTATATTAATAGAACAATAATGTCATTGTTAGCTAATGAATGTTTCCATGGCAACATGACAACGTTTCCATTGGTCCCTCTTCTTTAGAGAAGACCAGGAAGTGATGGATACACGGATCGTGTTCCAACCAATAGGCACGCAGTGATTCTAGAAAGTTCAGGTATTTGAGTTCAACATGTAAAAAGCCATCAGAAAAATAATAAGTAGTGGAGTAAAGTACTGATACCAGAAAAATGTACTTAAGTACAGTAACAGAGGATTTGTACTCCACACGGTGCTTTAGATAAATAAATAACGTTTCTTACCCCACCTGTTGTCTTCAGCTCAAATCTGACCGATTTACTACTTTCATCAATCATAACTTTTTTGTTTTACATTCGATTGCATTCAGGCTTCATGATATCCTTCACAGTAGACATTTGAAAAATTAGTAACCATCCGGATCAGATAAAACACACACACACACACACACACACACACACACACACACACACACACACACACACACACATATACCATGTATACATCACTTCAGGGGACATTACATTGACTTACATGCATTTCCTGGAGACGTATCCAAACCTTAACCAGAACCAACACATGCCTAACCCTAACCAAGTCTTCACCCTAAAATTAATGACCCCCCTTATGGGGACCTCTAATTTGTCCCCATAAGGGAAGCCAGTCCCCACACGTGACTGTGTAAACAGATTTAGGTCCCCACAAGTATAGTAATGCTAGGACACGCACACACACACACACACACACACACAACAATTTGATACATTTCCCGCTCTTATGTGCCCCTCCCCCAACATGGATCACACCTGGCACACCAACACATGTTCAGTGTCTGTTCTTTGTATATTAACTGCAGTTCTTCATGTGTACCAGTACTCTGATACAATATGTACAGTTTGAATGGGTGTGAAATGACATTTGGTGAGGATTCATGGTTTTTGTGTTAATGTAATAGCAGTTAAAACAGGACCGGTCACATTTAACCGCGAACACCAAAGTGAGGGGGGGGGGACGAAGACAATAGGAGGGTCAAAGTGTGGTAATGGAGTTTGAACCCTGAGCTATGAGAAGCACTCCCTCCTCATTAACAAGTAATCGCTGTAGACATTACACAGAGTGATGCGTGTGTTGAAGAATTACCCTGAGAGCTTTTTTAATGGGAAGTATGCCTGATAACAAACTAAAGCTGGAGGTGGCAACAGGAAATAATCTGGAAGACAAACACATGACGGCAGGACACCTCCTCATCCCAGAGGACGATGTGTTTTATCGTAGAAATAATCATAAAGACATGTAGGATAAAGACGTGAAGACAGGGCGTTACTGTGGCTACATTGATCTAATTAAACGTGCGGTAATGCATCAGAAATAACAATAATAGGTGATAGGAATCAGAACATACAGTGGAGGTATATGTCATGTTTTCAAGGGTTTTCTCACCAAGAAGACGATGTTGGTGTTCTGGTAGAGCGCTCTGGCCACGCAGATCCTCTGTCTCTGACCTCCACTCAGGTTGATGCCCTGAATCACGGCAGAACACACACAATATCAGCTTATTTTCAAAATAAAGTAACGGGGAAGATACCAAACCATTCTGTTGCAAAATATTTTAAAACAATCACTTCTCTAAGGGTTCATTTAAATAATACTGCAAATGTAACTAGAATATTCACCTACATAACATTTGATGCTAAGAAGGTGACAGTAGTTGCTGTATTGTTGCTTTCTGGGGCTTTTATTTTGAAAATCAATACTTTTTCTGAGCCTTCAGTAAGGATACGGTAACTCTATGGGGCTTTTATTTTGAAAAACAATACTTTTCCTAAGCTTTCAGTAAGGATACGGTAACTCTATAGGGCTTTTACTTTGAAAAACCAAACTTTTCCTGAGCCTTCAGTAAGGATACAGTAACTCTATAGGGCTTTTACTTTGAAAAACCAAACTTTTCCTGAGCCTTCAGTAAGGATACGGTAACTCTATAGGGCTTTTACTTTGAAAAACCAAACTTTTCCTGAGCCTTCAGTAAGGATACGGTAACTCTATAGAGCTTTTGCTTTGAAAAACAAACTTTTCCTGAGCCTTCAGTAAGGATACGGTAACTCTATGGGGCTTTTACTTTGAAAAACAATACCTTTCCTGAGCTTTCAGTAAGGATACAGTGACTCTATGGGGCTTTTACTTTGAAAAACCAAACTTTTCCTGAGACTTCAGTAAGGATACGGTAACTCTATGGGGCTTTTACTTTGAAAAACAATACCTTTCCTGCGCATTCAGTAAGGATACGGTGACTCTATAGGGCTTTTACTTTGAAAAACAATACCTTTCCTGAGCTTTCAGTAAGGATACGGTAACTCTATAGGACTTTTACTTTGAAAAACAAGAGCTTTCCTGAGCCTTCAGTAAATATACGGTGACTCTATAGGGCTTTTACTTTGAAAAACCAAACTTTTCCTGAGCCTTCAGTAAGGATACGGTGACTCTATGGGGCTTTTACTTTGAAAAACCAAACTTTTTCTGAGCCTTCAGTAAGGATACGGTGACTCTATAGGGCTTTTACTTTGAAAAACAATACCTTTCCTGTGCATTCAGTAAGGATACGGTGACTCTATAGGGCTTTTACTTTGAAAAACAATACCTTTCCTGAGCCTTCAGTAAGGATACGGTAACTCTATGGGGCTTTTACTTTGAAAAACTATACTTTTCCTGAGCCTTCAGTAAGGATACGGTGACTCTATAGGGCTTTTACTTTGAAAAACAATACTTTTCCTGAGCCTTCAGCAAGGATACGGTAACTCTATGGGGCTTTTACTTTGAAAAACTATACCTTTCCTGAGCCTTCAGTAAGGATACGGTGACTCTATAGGGCTTTTACTTTGAAAAACAATACCTTTCCTGAGCCTTCAGTAAGGATACGGTAACTCTATGGGGCTTTTACTTTGAAAAACTATACTTTTCCTGAGCCTTCAGTAAGGATTTGGTGACTCTATAGGGCTTTTACTTTGAAAAACAATACTTTTCCTGAGCCTTCAGTAAGGATACGGTAACTCTATGGGGCTTTTACTTTGAAAAACTATACCTTTCCTGAGCCTTCAGTAAGGATACGGTAACTCTATAGGGCTTTTACTTTGAAAAACAATACCTTTCCTGAGCCTTCAGTAAGGATACGGTAACTCTATGGGGCTTTTATTTTGAAAAACAATACTTTTCCTGAGCTTTCAGTAAGGATACGGTAACTCTATAGGGCTTTTACTTTGAAAAACCAAACTTTTCCTGAGCCTTCAGTAAGGATACGGTAACTCTATGGGGCTTTTACTTTGAAAAACAATACTTTTCCTGAGCCTTCAGTAAGGATATGGTAACTCTATAGGGCTTTTACTTTGAAAAACAATACCTTTCCTGAGCCTTCAGTAAGGATACGGTAACTCTATAGGGCTTTTACTTTGAAAAACTATACCTTTCCTGAGCCTTCAGTAAGGATACGGTAACTCTATAGGGCTTTTACTTTGAAAAACAATACCTTTCCTGAGCCTTCAGTAAGGATACAGTGACTCTATAGGGCTTTTACTTTGAAAAACTATACTTTTCCTGAGCCTTCAGTAAGGATATGGTAACTATATAGGGCTTTTACTTTGAAAAACAATACCTTTCCTGAGCCTTCAGTGAGGATACGGTAACTCTATGGGGCTTTTATTTTGAAAAACAATACTTTTCCTGAGCCTTCAGTAAGGATACGGTAACTCTATGGGGCTTTTACTTTGAAAAACTATACTTTTCCTGAGCCTTCAGTAAGGATTCGGTAACTCTATGGGGCTTTTACTTTGAAAAACTATACCTTTCCTGAGCCTTCAGTAAGGATACAGTAACTCTATAGGGCTTTTACTTTGAAAAACTATACCTTTCCTGAGCCTTCAGTAAGGATACAGTAACTCTATGGGGCTTTTACTTTGAAAAACTATACCTTTCCTGAGCCTTCAGTAAGGATACAGTAACTTTATAGGGCTTTTACTTTGAAAAACTATACTTTTCCTGAGCCTTCAGTAAGGATAAGGTGACTCAATAGGGCTTTTATTTTGGTAAAACAGCCTTGCCTGGAGCTTCTTGTTTGTGTCCAGTACCTCTATGGGGCTTTTATTTTGAAAAACGATACTTTTCCTGAGCCTTCAGTAAGGATACAGTGACTATATGAAGCTTTTATGTGGAAAACCAAGCGAAACCTGAGCTTCCTGCAACAATTAAGTTCATTCATTTTGAAATTAGCTTCCTGTTAGTGTACAGTAACTCTATGGGGCTTTTATTTTGAAAAGGTGAGCTGTTTGGTGTCCTTATGGGAGGTTATTCCATACAAAGGGGGTGTTAAAATATGCCTACCCTCTCTCCAATCTCAGTTTGGTCTCCAAAAGGCAGCAGGTCGATATCAGGCTGCAGAGAACAAGCGTCGATCACCGTCTTGTACCTGAGGAACACATCGAACACCATCAGAGACGAACATTAAGTGGCCATTTAAGGAAGGTACAATGTCCTTTTCTAACTAAGTGATAAAAGCTCCAAAGAACGAATGAACTTCGATCTGTGTCTCTCGTCTTTACCTCTGCTTGTTGAAAGGACTTCCGAAGGTGATGTTTTCTTCCACCGTGGCGTTGAGCAGCCAGGACTTCTGGGTAGCGTAGGCCACAGAGTACCTGTTCTTGCTAGGTGCATCATGGGAAACAGAGGCGAAGAGACAAGTTAGAACTACAAGTCACGTGTTCATAAAGCCTTAAAGAGCACGAGTACTGATCTGGGCTCAATGATTTTAAGGTGGCTCACTTAATACATAATCAAAACTACGTATCTGTGGCTAAAGCTAACCAAGACATACATCACTGATAACATGTTGAATAACTGCCTTTTTCTGTCTAAAGGCGTTTATTTTACATTTCCTAAACAATATATGGAATTATTTTATAAGAGTATTTTTATCCTTTGCTGATGAGTGAGCCAAAGCTTCTTTCTTTCACTTTCTTGTGCACAATTGATCCTTTTGTGACTATTCATTCAACTGAAATATATAACGACAAGGATAGTTTATTCAACTTTCTTTTATAGCATAATGACATACTACATGCTGGAGATACAAAAAATATAGCTTTTTAGGATTTAATTGCACTTAAATGCACCCAAAATGCAGATAATGTTAAAGATCAGTCCATTAGATGAAATGATTTGTCTTTTCAAAGCCTATACATCTCTATTATTACATATACGTTGTTAAACTGACAGTCGATACCAGTGTTCTCGAAGCGAACACTATTTACATACATCAAATTCATATGTCAGCATTTCTACCAGTCACACTTTCATATCCATCTCTTGCTTAAAAATGGATCCTTAAATGTGTTTAAAAGGTGAAGCTGTTCCCAGATCAGTTCCCCTGCTCTCCGCAGCTTTATAGAAGCGACACCCACACACAGAAAAGGGAACGAGAGGAAGGATCAAACTGCACCGCAACATGAGGATGTTTTGTCAGAAAGGAGAGATACATATGGATCGGGTTAATGATGAGCTGCAAACCACCTCCAGCCTGATCAACAACAACAACACCAACAACAACAACATCAACACAACAGAGATACAACAACAAGAAACTGAAGCGTTGTGCTGGGAGTCTGCTGAGGTTTTTCATTCGACCTTTTAAAACAAACTTATATTCACGTAGTTTTTTAGTATCCTGTCTTAGGACATTTCCCCTTAGTATGAAGTTACACGATATTTTGTAGTATGACGTGTTGTCCTTGTTAATTAAAGGATTATTCTACATTTTACTACACACATGTAGAAAGGCATATGTTTCTATGAGGAGTATGCAACGGTATTGTGTGAATCAGAATCGGTTTTATTTTCCAAGTTTCCACATACGAGAGAATTAGCTGTTGTATAAGTGGTGCATAAAGAGAGCCAGAAAGTAGAATATGTAAGCAAAAGACAAGATACAAAAGTACACAATTCTAAAAGCTAAGACTAGAAGAAAAACAAAAGACAATATTTACACAACACATAGTTATGTAGGAAACTGAGAGCATTTACAATGTAATAAAATAAGACTGAATTATATTCAAAGTGGAGAGCTATGCTGATTTAAAATATTTTACGTCTCATATATTGCAGAAAATCTCTTATGGCGCATTTCCACGGCTTAGTACGGCATGGTTAGGCCTTGGTAGGCCAGGCTCACTTTATGCTGCGCTTCCATTACAGTTTAGTAGCTGGGGCGGTAACTATAGTAACGCAGTGTAGGCGGAGCCGTGACGTCATCTTCAATGAGAACCACAAAACCAACATCAGCCGTTAGCCGTTAGCACTCAGAGCTAACGGCTCCTCATATCTGTTCAGAAACCAGACAGAAGTGAAACAAGTACAAACCACAGACTGCCTGTGTCATGGAGGATACAGTCGCTGGTTTACTTATGTCTGTAGGCCGTTGCTGTGAGTGTGGACGGTCGGAGCATATATAACGTTAGCTTAGCCAAGCTACATTTAGACAACACGCATTTTAAAAAGTGTTTCTCTGCCGCCTGTCTCAGACTTGTCAAAGCGTTAATTCATGGTTTTTACTAACCGGTATCAGTATGTTGTTACTTCGGCATCATTTTGAAACGTGTATTACAATTAAATCACGGTCAAATATGTTCATCTTGTTGTAGTTGCCAGCGCTTCTCTCTCTCGTTTAGCATGCTCAGCCCGACTCAGCCCGGTTGTTGGCCCGGAAAGAACCTTGATTTTGGAGAGCCAGAAAAACTGTGAAAAAGTACCCGCTAGCCGGAACTACCCCTGGTGGAAACGCAACCAAAACGGACCGGGTTTGGCACGAACGCTTAAACGCGCTGCAGTGGAAATGTGCCATAAGTGTGATACGTGTTATAATAAAAAATGTTTACAGTATGTACGTGTCTTGTGCTGAATTATTAGAACATTAATGAAGAGACACATTAGTTTAAAGGTCAAAAATCATTATAGAACCAACTTTATGCATGTGCAGAAATGTGCATTAATATTACATTGTAATGTAATATTAATTAAATATTACACGTCACCTGTTAGACGCTTTTATCCAAAGCGACTCACATACTCAATACTGTGGGCAATCCCCACAGGAGCCATTTGGGGTGAAGGCACTCAGGGACACAACGACATGCTGACTGCAGTGGGGTTTGAACCTGTAACCTGCTGTCCCAACGCACAATCCACTGCGCCGCACGCCTCCCTAATAAAGCATCTTGTTTGTTTGTTTGATTAAGGACAATGACTCCCAGCATTAAAAGCACAAACCACACTGGGAACAGAGATCCTCTCAGGGGAGGAAGAGCAACACAACGAGGAGAAGAAGACGGTAAGGCTGAACAGCTGATCCTGGACACACACATATGAACATAATGCTGGGATGAGATATGTGTTAAATTCAGGAAACAAATTGATATTATTATCGCTATTACAAAGGCATGAAAAAAATGTAAGCGCTTTGAGCATCTGGAAAAGCGTTATAATAAATGTAAGGAATTATTATTATTATTATTAAAAGCTACTTCTTATCAATACAAATTCATAATTGCACGTAAAAGTAAAAAAAGGAAAACTGGGATCTTCTCTAAGAATGATCAGACATATATTAAATGACTATAAGTGTTACAAAGGTAGAAAAAGCTTCTACTTCTTGATACAACAATAAAATAATAGCAAGTAAAATTATTTGAGAGAAAAAAAAATGTTTTTCTCAGAGATTTAAGTAAAATAAAAATATGAGAACATTTAGAAAATATATAAATGTATATTATACATGTATATTAGTATAACAAAGTTACATACAACTAATAAAATCTCCAAAATGATAGCATGTTAACTAAAAAAAAGATGACAGACTGAACTGCAGAATGTAAAGCGCCTTGAGGGGAGAGACTGGATAAAGCTCTGAATAAGTATATTCCATTGAGCATTATATTTATGCAGTATAATGCACCGTGAAATACATTAACATCAACACTAATGCGGTCCATATGTGTGTGTCCGTGAACAACGTCGCCATAAATACCACAGGACTAACTTTGAGTGCAGCGGTATCAGTACTGTCTCCTGAGAGAGGTGAAGGGTAAGGGTGGAGGATGAAGTGAAATCACAGACAGAAAAACAAAAACGAGGGGAACGAGGGGTCAGAGGTCACTTCAGATCTGAAACAGGAAGAGGAAGGTCTACCTCCGGACGTCTTCATCTCTCTCCTCTGCCCCTGACCAACTGTCAAAGTCACGTTATTGAGTTAGAGCGACATCTAATGAGTGTGTATAAAAAAAAGTCCTAGAAAGACAAGGTAAACTTAACTAATGTGCGTTTAGAAAAAATGTTAAAGAATTATATTTTTGTTGAAAACTAAAAAAGGTATCAAGGGGTCAGATTAGAACTTCCCAGAGGGGGGTTCGTTTAGCGTGAAACACTTGAAACAACTAAAGGATAAGTGAACAAAGAAAGTAGAAAGAAAGTGAGCTCAAAGGAATGATTGAGAGTCAGAGCTGGATCTCACACGGCACGGTAACTTTAATTCATGTTCCTTTGCTTTGAAATTAGTGTCTTTAAATGCCTTCTTATAATATGTTTCTTAACCCTCCTGTTGTCTTCGTGCCCCTGCTATTACATTAACACCCTTTCAAACTGTACATATTGTCTCAGAGTACTGGTACACATGAAAAACTGCAGTACATATACAAAGAATAGACACTGAACATGTGTTGGTGTGCCAGGTGTGATCCATGTCGGGGGAGGGGCACAAAAGAGCGGGAAATGTTTCAAATTGTTCTGTGTGTGTGCCAAGTGTGATTCACATGGGGGGATAGGCACATAAGGGTGGGGGGAACACATCTAAAGTGTGTGTGTGTGTGTGTGTGTGTGTGTGTGTGTGGTCTAGCATTACTATACTTGTGGGGACCTAAATCTGTTTACATAGTCACGTGTGGGGACTGGCCTCCCTTATGGGGACAAAATGGAGGTCCCCATAAGAGGGATCATTAATTTTAGGGTGAATACTTGGTTAGGGTTAGGGGTAGGGTAAGGTTAAGGGTAAGGGTTAGGATTAGGTTAAGGGTAAGGGTTAGGGTTAGGGTTAGGTTTAGGGTTCGGGTAAGGTTAAGGGTAAGGGTTAGGATTAGGGTTAGGGTAAGGTTAAGGGTTAGGTTTAGGGTTAGGGTAAGGTTAAGGGTAAGGGTAAGGGTTTAGGTTAAGGGTTAGGTTTAGGGTTAGGGTAAGGGTTCGGGTAGGGTTAGGTTTAGGGTAAGGGTTAGGGTTAGTTTAGGGTTTGGGTAAGGTTAAGGGTTAGGTTAGGGTTAGGTTAGGGTAGGGTGTTAGGGTAGGTTTAGGGTAAGGGTTAGGTTAAGGGTTAGGGTAAGGCGCGTGTTGGTTATGGTTATGGTTCGGATAAGTCTCCAGGAAATGCATGTAAGTCAATGTAATGTCCCCTGAAGTGGTGTATACGTGGTATACGTGTGTGTGTGTGTGGGTGTGTGTGTGTGTGTTTTATCTGATCCCGATGGTTACTAATTCCTTTTCTTCATGGCGGTCATGTTTGGAACACCATGGTGTTACAAAGTTGACTAAATCATCCAAAACCCAATGAAAGTGGTGATCAGCCATTCTATATGTTCAAAGGTCTCCTGTGAAGGATATCATGAAGCCTGAATGCCATGCCATGCCGTAAAACAAAAAAGTTATGATTGATGAAAGTAGTAACTCGGTCAGATTTGACCCGAAGACAACAGGAGGGTTAGTTAGGGTTTAATATCTTTCATTTTTGTAAAGCACTTTGAATTGCCTTGTGTTGAAAGGTGCTATATAAAGACAATACTTTTCCTGAGCCTTCAGTAAGGATACAGTGACTATATGAAGCTTTTATGTAGAAAACCAAGCGAAACCTGAGCTTCCTGCAACAATTAAGTTACTTTCTTGGCTTTCATTTTTGAAATTAGCTTCCTGTTAGTGGACAGTAACTCTATGGGGCTTTTATTTTGAAAAGGTGAGCTGTTTGGTGTCCTTATGGGAGGTTATTCCATAATAAGGGGGTGTTAAAATATGCCTACCCTCTCTCCAATCTCAGTTTGGTCTCCAACTGAGATTGGAGGGATAAATAAATAAACTTGCCTTGTTCAAAATATCATATCTACCTTAAATAATAAAACTGCTTGTATAGCAGGATGGTTAACTTTAATATCTTATGATTTTATTATGAAGATATTTTTTATATGTCTGAAACAAAAGTTTGTCAAAATAGAAAAATCTAATTATAAAAATATGTCATTTAAAAAATAAAAAGTCACATCATTGAGTTAGAGCGAGATCTAGTGAGTGTGTACTTGTGTCTGTGAGCGGGAATATGGCAATACAAGAGACAGAGGAGACAGCTGAGAGGAACAAACAAACATCTGTCAATAACAAGAAGAAGAGAGAGGACAGAGGGGGGGAAGGAGAACGTGGCGGACGTGTTTTCCCACCAGATAATGAAGACATGATGTCGACGGCCAAATGTTAAACGGATTACACTTCCCACCCCGAGGAGGAGGAGAAGAAGAGGAGTGGAAGTGATGTGGTCACTGTCTGTCGGCCATTATGGGGTTTGCGGTTTCTTCTGACATGTCTCGTATTCTCTGACTGTGAGGCTGTGTGTGATAATTAAAGGGTTATTCAGTAGGTCTTCCCAGAACGAGGCCAAGGCAGGTTCAACATCTAACCTGTAGGTGTTAGTGGAAATGTTTGAATAAAAGTGACCAGAAAATGACTATCCCAGCCTTTAAGTGATTTGCAGGTGAGAAGAGGTCTGGACGCTCAGGTACAAACTGGACTTAATTTGTGATTTTCAGATATCTTAACAATTTTTTAAACCTGTAATTAATTATGTGTGTTGTATATTTTAAGTGTTTAAAAATGTTTTTATGAATTTTATACTGTATGTAAAGCGACTTTGAGTAGCTAGAAAAGCGCTCTATGAATAAAATGTATTATTACTAATTCAATGTATTATTTAAATTATTATTTTCATTTTTGTATTATTACAATGATTTTTTAAATTATTTTATATAAAAATATATAAATTAAATGGATAATAACTACTATATATTTTTTTTAATTATTATATATATATATTTTGTTACTGTCAATTATTTTTTCTGTAAATCAACCAATTCGTCAACTAATCATTGTAGTTCTAGTTTTTCTAAAGTGTTCCTCAGGTTCATGGACGCCGGAAGGGGGGGTGCTGAGGGGGCTGCAGCACCCCCCTCTGCGAGGCTCCACTAGCACCCGCAACCCCAAAATAAACCGTCAGTGTTTGCCGTCAAAGCTCCTGCTCTCCTCGTGCCTCTCTGAGTCCTGACTCTCCATCGCTACAGCAGTTTCCCCCACAAGCGCGCCACAGTTTCCACTAGCCCCTCCCCCCCCAGGTTGTCACAGTTTCGCCCCCTCCCCTCCCCCGCACCCCCAACTCTGACTGACTTCCCGCATCCCTGATCTGCAGCTACTCAATTATTTTGACATTTTCTCAGATCTTTTGTCGGGGGTATTTTTGACTATTAAAATGTCTTTAAGTGACTATACAACCCTCAACAGATACAAAGTATAACTACTTTATGTTTGATTTTTCCATCTGTATTAGGATGATCATATAGCTTGCAATTAAGTTGATTTAAGCTTCTTACACGTTACATAAATCACCGTAAACTGGACGAATGGATGGAGATTAAATTAAATATGTTTACAGACAGAGTGAGGGATTGTGTTTCGGGAAGAAGGGACCGGAGAGAAAGTACCTGATGTTCCCCTCGTGAGCCATCTCATTATCAGACTGCCTGATATGGCAAGAGAGCAGGAGGTGAAGAGAAAGAAACACACACACACACACACACACACACCCAGACAAAGGTTAGTGTGCAGCCCTTGAAGCTACAGATTCCCCTTTATCGTGCATTTACTTCAAAATATGTTATATAAGACGTGCTTGGATGTGTGTTGCATGAACTAAAGTGGATCCTTGTATACACTAAAATAGGAAATAAATATAAATGAAAAGCATGTTGTTATACTGCATCATGCACGGTACTCTACAGATAGACCTGTAGATATAGAGGTAGACATTTGAAAGAAAGAAGAAGAAGTAATGGCATCAAAGACACAAGAAAGATATGGAAGTATCAGTGGAAACACACAGCTTGACGAGCGCTGAATAGGAAAACAAATTAAAAGAAATTACTTGGACACATGATACTGTAAGGTATATTAACTGTGGTTTAAATCTAATGGCTACAGATGTCAGTTTAAACATGTTTGAGTCGCTGGGAATGGAAATGGTAAAAGTCATTGTGGTAAAAAGCATTCAAATATAACTGGACACTGAAATCAAAATACACGTTCTTTATTTCTATAATCACCTTCTTCAATCTCTAAAAGTTAACAAAGTCTTGCGTAAGACATGCGATTCTTCCACCGCGCCTTCCTCCCCATGACACAGACCCCACACGGCATCTTAGAGATACAACATAATCTTTGTTTGCTTGTAAGAAAATCTAAAAAGACACTATTTCACAATATGTTTTCTAATGGTCTTACTTGCTCCAGTAGACCCTCCCATCGATGGTCTGCATCTCCCCGAGCATGGCCAGCAGCAGAGAGGATTTCCCACAACCCACCTGGCCCACAATCATGGTCAGCTGACCTGAGGAGGCAGGAAACAAGTGGTGGAGAAAGTTAGTATTGCTGTTTTCCTCGGATAATACAGCGTCGTATGTATTTCAAAGCGTATGTAAATCCCACCTGTGGGGATGCAGATGTTGATGTCTGACAGCGTGGACAGGTTGCTTCCCCAGGTGAAGAATCCATTGCTCACCTGGAGACAAGCAATGCAAAACCAACAGAACGGTATTTATCCCACCGTAGATATTGAAGAAGATTCAACTTATTGTCATGTACAGGTTGTAACGAAACGGTTTCTCTGCGTTTGACCCATCCTAGTGTTCGGAGCAGTGGGCTGCCATTTTGTACGGCACCCAGGGAGCCGTGTAGGGACCGGTGCCTTGCTCATGGGCACCTCGGTAGCACTTGGTCTTTCCGGGACTTGAACTGGTGACCTTCCGGTTGCCAAGCCAATCTGTGGTTGCATACCGTTATAATATATGTTGCATTGCTTGAGTAGCCTAGGCCTCGTCTCCATTTTGCATTAAATTACATATCATTTGTTCGATGCTTTTATCCAAAGCCACTTAGATTCAGTACTGTGGAACAATGTGGGGTGAAGTGTCTCAGGGACACAACGACATGCTGACCGCAGTGGGACTCGAACTTGCTACCCCCTGATTCGAAGTCCAGCACCCTACCCACTGAGCCACAGCCGCCCTCAGCCCTAAAGCTTTTGAATTGAACCGATGCTTCAATTTGGATCCCTTCAAAAGGGTTGAAGGGATGTTGTGTGATGAAGTATGTGCCTGTGCAGAGGATGTCTCTGGTATTGAGCAACACAGAGCTACGTGCTGTTTCCTTGTTATGCGCAGACCCGCATGACCCGTTTCATGTCCTGACCCGGGGTTTAGAAAAACCTCTCGTTCGAGTTCACTGGTGTGAAAGCTGCTCCGTTACACAATGACGGACACATGCTGAGTTCATGGTATGTGGGACTGAAGACTGGCGTCATCATGTGACGCATTTCTCAGGTTCTGGAGAGTTCATCTCAACGTACACGGACAAGTAAAACAGCCTGACCCAAGAGGAGCAGGTGCTTTGGTGGGGAAGGACTGAGAGCTCAGAGATACTAACGTTACATGTTCAATATCTGTCACAAGATGATACCAAACCAAGACCTACAATTAAAGAGGACATATCCTGCTGATGTTCAGGTGTATATCAGTATGTAGTGTCTCTACTTTAAAGAGTCCTCTCCTGCTGATGTTCAGGTGTATATCAGTATGTAGTGTCTCTACTTTAAAGAGTCCTCTCCTGCTGATGTTCAGGTGTATATCAGTATGTAGTGTCTCTACTTTAAAGAGTCCTCTCCTGCTGATGTTCAGGTGTATATCAGTATGTAGTGTCTCTACTTTAAAGAGTCCTCTCCTGCTGATGTTCAGGTGTATATCAGTCTGTAGTGTCTCTACTTTAAAGAGTCCTCTCCTGCTGATGTTCAGGTGTATATCAGTCTGTAGTGTCTCTACTTTAAAGAGTCCTCTCCTGCTGATGTTCAGGTGTATATCAGTATGTAGTGTCTCTACTTTAAAGAGTTCTCTCCTGCTGATGTTCAGGTGTATATCAGTATGTAGTGTCTCTACTTTAAAGAGTCCTCTCCTGCTGATGTTCAGGTGTATATCAGTATGTAGTGTCTCTACTTTAAAGAGTCCTCTCCTGCTGATGTTCAGGTGTATATCAGTATGTAGTGTCTCTACTTTAAAGAGTCCTCTCCTGCTGATGTTCAGGTGTATATCAGTATGTAGTGTCTCTACTTTAAAGAGTCCTTTCCTGCTGATGTTCAGGTGTATATCAGTATGTAGTGTCTCTACTTTAAAGAGTCCTCTCCTGCTGATGTTCAGGTGTATATCAGTATGTAGTGTCTCTACTTTAAAGAGTCCTCTCCTGCTGATGTTCAGGTGTATATCAGTATGTAGTGTCTCTACTTTAAAGAGTCCTCTCCTGCTGGTGTTCAGGTGTATATCAGTATGTAGTGTCTCTACTTTAAAGAGTCCTCTCCTGCTGATGTTCAGGTGTATATCAGTATGTAGTGTCTCTACTTTAAAGAGTCCTCTCCTGCTGATGTTCAGGTGTATATCAGTATGTAGTGTCTCTACTTTAAAGAGTCCTCTCCTGCTGATGTTCAGGTGTATATCAGTATGTAGTGTCTCTACTTTAAAGAGTCCTCTCCTGCTGATGTTCAGGTGTATATCAGTATGTAGTGTCTCTACTTTAAAGAGTCCTCTCCTGCTGATGTTCAGGTGTATATCAGTATGTAGTGTCTCTACTTTAAAGAGTCCTCTCCTGCTGATGTTCAGGTGTATATCAGTATGTAGTGTCTCTACTTTAAAGAGTCCTCTCCTGCTGATGTTCAGGTGTATATCAGTATGTAGTGTCTCTACTTTAAAGAGTCCTCTCCTGCTGATGTTCAGGTGTATATCAGTATGTAGTGTCTCTGCTTTAAAGAGTCTTCTCCTGCTGATGTTCAGGTGTATATCAGTACGTAGTGTCTCTACTTTAAAGAGTCCTCTCCTGCTGATGTTCAGGTGTATATCAGTATGTAGTGTCTCTACTTTAAAGAGTCCTCTCCTGCTGATGTTCAGGTGTATATCAGTATGTAGTGTCTCTACTTTAAAGAGTCCTCTCCTGCTGATGTTCAGGTGTATATCAGTATGTAGTGTCTCTACTTTAAAGAGTCCTCTCCTGCTGATGTTCAGGTGTATATCAGTATGTAGTGTCTCTACTTTAAAGAGTCCTCTCCTGCTGATGTTCAGGTGTATATCAGTATGTAGTGTCTCTACTTTGAAAGAGTCCTCTCCTGCTGATGTTCAGGTGTATATCAGTATGTAGTGTCTCTACTTTAAAGAGTCCTCTCCTGCTGATGTTCAGGTGTATATCAGTATGTAGTGTCTCTACTTTAAAGAGTCCTCTCCTGCTGATGTTCAGGTGTATATCAGTATGTAGTGTCTCTACTTTGAAAGAGTCCTCTCCTGCTGATGTTCAGGTGTATATCAGTATGTAGTGTCTCTACTTTAAAGAGTCCTCTCCTGCTGATGTTCAGGTGTATATCAGTATGTAGTGTCTCTACTTTAAAGGGTCCTCTCTCTACATGGCCTATAAAACCATGTACTTAAAAATACATTATCTACAACAAGTTTGGGACAAAGTGTTTGATTTCTGCACAAAATCAACATAAAGAAAAGTCAACATAAGGAAGGAATGCATCTAATGATCTTGAGGTAAAGAAATCTAAATATTTAATAATAAACATTGACATCAGATCAGATATTTGTTCCAACATGTTCTCATGCACTTGTCAGTAGATATTGAGTCTCCAACATGGAAAATAACTGTGGGTTCTCGTGTGGTTAGAAAGAGAAAATGGAGATCTTTATCCAATGGAGGCAAATCAAAGTTGTTGTTGTTGTTCTATTTATTTACATATGGATGCAAAGTAAAGCTGCAGTCTCTATGCAACATGCTGTATATTATCCACCATCTCTATGAGTGTTTCACAGCGTTAAATCATGGCCTTCATATCTGATCTCTGTTCAGTGATCTATCACCCTGCTTCCTGCTGTTTACATTCCTCCCATCTGCTGCATTTATTTGTTTATTTTATCTACAACATCGACAACCCCCCCCCCAAAAAGCTTTTCTTGAATATCCCCTCGTGACACAGATCCCAAAAGGCATCTCAGAGATACAACATGATCTTTGTTTCCTTGTAAGAAAAAAAGAGACCTGTAGTATTTTGGATCCTGTTGTATTTTTGACTATTTATTTTAATATTCCAGAATATGTTTGATTGTTTTGTCTATATTTAATATAATATTTATTATTTAATTTGTAATTGTTAATTGACTTTTTAAAGTATTTTAAGTATTGTATTTCAATGTCTGAACACACTTCTGCTTCTGTGACGAAAGAATTTCCCAAATTGGGATCAATAAAGTATCTCTCTATATATCTGTCTGTCTGTCCATCCATCCATCTATCTGTCTGTCTGTCTGTCCATCCATCTATCTATCTATCCATCCATCCATCTATCTGTCTGTCTGTCTGTCCATCCATCTATCTATCTATCCATCCATCCATCTATCTGTCTGTCTATCTATCCATCCATCCATCTATCTGTCTGTCTGTCTGTCCATCCATCTATCTATCTATCCATCCATCCATCTTTCTGTCTGTCTGTCCATCTATTCATCTATCTATCTATCCATCTATCTTTCTGTCTGTCTGTCTGTCTGTCCATCTATCTATCCATCCATCCATCTATCTATCTATCCATCCATCCATCTATCTGTCTGTCTATCCATCCATTTATCCATCCATCTATCTGTCTGTCTGTCTGTCCATCTATTCATCCATCTATCTATCCATCTATCCATCCATTTATCCATCCATCTATCTGTCCATCCGTCCGTCCATCTATTTATCTGTCTGTCTGTCTGTCCATCTATTCATCCATCTATCTATCCATCTATCCATCCATCCATCCATCCATCTGTCTGTCTGTCTGTCTGTCTGTCCATCCATCCATCTATCTATCTATCTATCCATCCATCCATCTATCTATCTATCCATCCATCCATCTATCTGTCTGTCTGTCCATCTATTCATCCATCTATCTATCCATCTATCCATCCATTTATCCATCCATCTATCTGTCTGTCTGTCCATCTATTCATCCATCTATCTATCCATCTATCCATCCATCCATCCATCTGTCTGTCTGTCTGTCTGTCTGCTGTCCATCTATTCATCTATCTATCTATCCATCCATCCATTTATCCATCCATCTATCTGTCCATCCGTCCGTCCATCTATCCATCCATCCATCTATCCATCTATCTATCCATCCATCCATCTATCCATCCATCCATCCATCTATCTATCTATCCATCCACCTATCTATCCATCCATCCATCTATCTATCTATCCATCCACCTATCTATCCATCCATCCATCTATCTATCTATCCATCCATCTATCTATCCATCCATCCATCTATCTATCTATCCATCTATCTATCTATCTATCCATCTTTCCATCTATCCATCCATCTATCTATCTATCTATCCATCTATCCATCCATCTATCAATATTTTAATTCAACTTTTACTGGTTAAGACATTCAGGAGAAGTTCTCTGCCCACAGATACCTGCCTAATTTGTCTGATTTCTTTATACAGAGTGATTAAGTATTAACTAAACCTCTCTAATACACATCAGGCATCAGCATCGTATTTAAAATCATTCAATAAAGTAAACATGTTCACTGATGTGTGTCATGGAAAATCAGATATTATCAAAAAAGGAGCCAAAGGGAGCGGAAGTAGAGATGAAATATGTAAAATGGGGAGTGAAGCGTGGAAATCATTCATCATAAATGTGAACAATTATCTAAAATACAGATCTAAGTATCTGAAAGAAAAGGTTCCTTCACACACAAACCCATTTAGTGTCTTTAAAGTTGCATTGATGTTTGCAAAAACATGAAATCAGGAAATTATGAATATGGGATCAAATTAGCCACTTGGTCCCAAAGCAGCTAATTTTGTGACTCATCAGCTGATAAGTCGATTTCCTGTCCCTCTAAACACCTGATTGGTTGGGAAGACAACACACAAATCAATGTTGAGAGACACTTTGAACCCAGAAGCTGGTGGTAAGGACCTCGGACAACTTCAATTTAAAAGAGGCTATTGAGACAAGTGCCCTCAGTTTGAGGCTTGATTGAAGGTCATTCCAAGACCAAGGACCATGATAAAAAAGACTCCCTTTCCGCTCAGTCCGCACAGCAGGAACCTGGACCCGTATCCAGGCACTGGATCTGAGGCTGTGAGAGTCACAAACTGGAGTAAATCTGGCACATATGTACAGTGGAAGCTTTCCTAAAATGGCTTTATACATTAATAAAAACCAGTGCTGCATCCTACGCATAGTAAGTGAGGACCATCCAGTTAGGCTATACAGCAGGGGCGTCAAACTCAATTTCATCACGGGCCACATTCACATTATGGTTGCACTCAAAGGGCCGGTTGTAACTTTAAGACTATATAAAAAGACATATATAAATATTTAATATATATAAAATAATGTATTATATAACATTATTGCCTCTGCATTGGATTATCATCGGATAGGGTAATAACTTCATAATTAACTACGTTTGAAAGCAGAAGTCTAGGGCAAATAATTGCAAGTCTCTTCAGTGAGGATGTCACAAAATGATTTAAAAAGAAAAGCCAAAACGACATTTTGGGGGGGAAATTAACATTTTGAAAAAAAGACAAATTCTGAGAAAAAAGTCAAATTTGAGATGCATTGTGGGACATGTAGTTTATGGACAATGTGCTTATGTAAATTAACATGTAACCGTATAATAAACATATTTATATTCTTTGCAGGCTCTTATGGGGCCACAGAAAATGAAGTCGCGGGCCGGATGTGGCCCCCGGGCCTTGAGTTTGACACCCCTGATTTAGAGTCATGCCTTTGCTCATCATAAATGTGACCAGCCTTTTTGAAGTGAGCATTGAAAGCATTAGACATACCATCTGAATCTGAAATAAAAGATTCAGTGTCTGTGGGAAACTAGAAACCTTCTTGCTCTGAAGTGATTTAATTGTTTTCCAGAATTTCAAATGGTCATTGAAACTATCAGTGGTTAAGCTCAGATAGTAATCAGCTTTAGCTTTCTTAATAAGGGCTGAACATTTACACGACACGAAAAATAAGCCAGTCTTCACGAGTGTTAGACTTCCTAGCTCAGGACCATTGCTTATTTCGATCATGAATGAGATCAGATAATTCTCTAGTAAACCATGGAGTGTTCCTATTCTTAACTCTGCATTTTTTCTAAGGGGGGTATGTCTATTAATAATCGATAAAAAAGCGATCAATAAAAAATTGGACGGCAACATCGACATATGGAATTAACGCTATGAAGTGCCATTTAACCTCCGCCAGATCGTGTAGGAAAGCCTGCTCAGAGACGTGTTTGAAGCAGCGCCTGAGCACAATAAGGCAAGCAATAGTGCAATGGTCGCTGATATCATTAGGAAAAACACCAACAGACACGTACTTATGAGCTGCACATGATCTGGTTGCATGAGTTTTTTTATTTGCATAGAGCCAGTAGGAGAACATCCTGGGTCCCAAAGAACGACACACTCAATGCTACAGAACGGCATTGTACTGTAGATAGATAGGATATTGAATAAAGAATATCAATCAATCAATCAATCAATCAATCAATGTTTATTTATATATTGATTGATATTTTAAATAATAATAATAATAATGCATTACATTAAGTACACATTACACATATTAGACATGTAAGAGTCATTACTGCGGACATTACCCACAGTAGTAAAGGGTCTTGCCCAAGGACACAACGGCCTGACGCAGTGGCGGCCGAGGCGGGATTCGAACTGGAGTTCACCAACGCCCCTTGATCTGATGACCAACGCCCTAACCACTGCGCCAAAACAAAAAATGCCAAACATTCTATTCTTTATTCAATATATCTTTATTGTCATCATACAAAGTACAACGACATTTCCTAGGTAACCCTCACTGCATATATGCATTAGTATTTCAAGAGCTTGCAATTGTGTGTCTTTACTTATAATTGTTTACGGCAATATCCCCTGTGGACAAAGCTAGTTTGAGAGAGACATTTTACTCGTGGAATAACTTGTTTGTGGCCCTGACTACAAACCCAAACATCACATTTTGGGATCAAATCAAACAATCGTACTACATTGGTTAAAAGAAACGTAAAAAAAAAGTGGATAACGCTACATATTGATTGCAATAAATACAACATAAACTATATATATATCATATATGGGTGTAATGCTTGGGTAGTGACACACTTAGCCTATGTCATGTGTAATAGATGATAAATCAAATCCTCACAACCAAGACCGATGGTATGGAAAACCCTTCGCTTCCTCTCGTTTTAATTAAGTGACCGACGTCTTTGCAGAGAAGAGACAGGAAGTGCAGCGCTGAGAAAAAGTCGGACTCATTCACGAGGCCCTTTGAGGGGTTAGCTAATTCTCGTGTGAATCCTACACTTCCTGTTAAGACAGAGCACACACACACACACGTATGATTCCACCCACCCAGAAGTGACCCATGGATGCACAAACACACGAGATATGAAACAGCTGTTGACGTTGTTAAATAAATGGGTATTAGAGAGCAGCTCCTACGTGCCTCTGTATGTGTGAGAGATAACGACCCTCCACCATAAAATTAAACGCATAAATACAGAAATATCTGCAAAAATAGTGTCAGTTTAAACCCAACCAACAATTTTAAAGACTTGTATTTATATATTTATAACTACATCTTGTTTAAATGTTTCTTTTAGAGCTAGCATATAGCAGGTATACACGATTTAGCCTGTGCATCGGTAATTGCCTTTTAATTATGGTTACTATCTTTATCATAAAGTGTGTTTTTTTATGATATGATCCACTGTCTAGAAGTGCCAATTTGTCAAGAAGAGATCTGGCATTATTATGTTTTATTATCAAACTACTAGGAACATAATTGAAGCAAATCATGTACAAAAAAATCTAATAATATGTTTAAAGATCTGTGAAAATTGGGTCTTAAAATGCCACTTTGAAACCAACCACTATTCATTTGTATTATGGCTTTTTAACGTCTGTTTTTGAACTTTTGCTTTTTTTAACATGTTTGTTAGTTAGTCATTATTGTCTTCTTACATGACAACGTTTGGGTGTGTTGGAAATAACAAATCCGTCTTAAAAACACGAGG
The DNA here is from genome assembly GCA_036324585.1 of Champsocephalus esox. NCBI lineage: Eukaryota > Metazoa > Chordata > Actinopteri > Perciformes > Channichthyidae > Champsocephalus > Champsocephalus esox. The sequence goes on from CM070492.1 coordinate 25,069,080, forward strand.
CCTCCTTATGTTATTGTATCTTTCCCCCTCTTAACTGCCCTCTCTTCTATCCCCACTCTTATCAAAGTGGCTGCTCTTGCCTCTGTATATAAAGCTGTCTTTCCCCCTAAGGTCTCCTTTCTCAGTATGCGGGGTCGTAAAAGTGCCAGCAGTCGTCAGGAGAGTTGAGTTCATCTCTAGTTCCTCTAATCACAGTCTCACAGAGGTTCCTACTCCTACTGTATTAAAAAACCTGGTTCTACTTCTTACAGATATTACTAACAGCGGCCAATAAAACGATTACAATAAGATGGCAGTGTTTCCCATACATTGATTTATCTGTGGCGGGCCGTCACAATTAAATATCGCCCGCCACGAATGGATTTCATAGAAAATAATAATAATAATAATTTTTTTTTGGTGGTCTGATGGAGAGTGAGGTGGGCTGATGATCGGAAAGTCGCGAGTTCGAATCCCGCCTGGAACACCACGACTAGTGTGCCCTTGAGTAAGGCACTTAGCTTTAGAATAAGGCGCCTGCTAAATGATATTTTTGGGAGAATAAACCCCACAGATCCTCAACTCCGGTGTGTCTCGCTCATTAACAATGAGCCTTTGGCTTGCCTTGCTCAAGGGCACCACGGCAGGGCAGGAGGTGAACTGGGACCTCTCCAAGTAGCAGTCCACACTCTATATTTTAGGTCTGGTCGGGGACTTGAACCGGCGACCCTACGGCTCCCGGTCCAAGCCCCTACTGACTGAGCCTCTGCTGAAATACACTGCCTTTCCTCCAGTTTCTACAGGCGCCTTTCTGTAAAGTAAAAATGGGTCCAGCCATTTTGTTGCTGTAGATTGAAGTGACCGCTCTCTCCTCGTTGAGAACGACTGAGAAAGTCAGGAAAAAGGCACAGTTCAAAATCTTTTGAACATTTGACCTTGGCAGCAAAGGAAGCAGGAGATCAGATATAATCAAACGTGGGGAAAGGGAGCGGAAGTATGGATGGTATGGAAAACACTGAACGTCCTCTTGCACTTTGAATTGCCTTGCGTTGAAAAGTGCTCTATAAATAAACTTGCCTTGCCTTGCCTTCCAGCATGAGAGCAGCATGCTAACAAAGGTATCAACTGGAGCTGTGAGCGTGACAGGATGTGTGATGACCTGAAGAGCATCAGGACTGCTTGAGGCAGATGATAGCTATGTGATGAACATGATGACTCAGCCTCTATGGAGAGAGACATCAAGCATGCTCATTTCTGACGTGGAGCTAATCTGAACTAAACATTGATACTGCTTTCTGTTCCTCCATCTTGAGACTGTGTGACTCCCTCTCTTGGATATCAGCATGTGAAGGACACTGTGAAGGAACTAGCTGATGCTCTGTATGTGATGACTCCTTCCCTTCAGAGAGGATCAGAAACACATGGATCCTGAGGCTGAAGCTCAAGCCGGGGACCAGGGAGATTTTACTAGCATTATATATGGCCGTTTTTCCCCTATAATCTTTCCCCCCCCTAACCATCCCCCTAACCGTGACCTTTGACCCTGACCTTGACCGCCACATCCTCCGTCTCCGTGGGTCTCATCTGTCGCCTGGTCGGCAGCTCGTAGTTATCCATCTGGTAGCGAATCGGCTGCTTCCTGTTGATGGCTTTGGTCTTCAGGGGGACATTAAAACAGAGGGAGAGAGAGAGAGAGAGAGAGAGAGAGAGAGAGAGAGAGAGAGAGAGAGAGAGAGATGTGAAGTTAGCAATAAATATGAAACTGAAGACTTTCCTGCGTCCGCTTCAGTTCCTCGGGGAGAGGAAGTGGAGCGGGGGTTCCCTCTGAGACGGAGGATGTTCACCCCGAAGGTTCAAGTCCCACTGCTCACACATTATCCAGACACATAGAAAACATCCTGTTCATCGGAGGCGCTGCCCCGCATGCACATTCGGTATTTCAGTAGCAGCGATGGCAAAAGTACACACATCCTTTACTCAAGTGGAAGTACAGATACTCGCGTTTAAAAACCATGAAACGATGTCGATAAAACAGTCGGGCTGCTTTGAAAGGATGTCTTGGCATTAGGGCTGCACGAGATTGAAAAAAAAATGACATTGCGATATTTTTATCCCCTGCGATATACATTGCGTTTTTTTTAACTATATTTAACCGGATGAAGGATTTTAGTCACGGACGTCTGGATCTGAACTGGTTGACTCATCGTACCTTAAGTCATGATCTAATCCAAAACAGTTCCAGATGGCAGACGTTGAAGTAAATCTTCATTCTCGCCGGTATTGTCCTCCTGTGCCTCGCTCATGTTTTACCGGTGTTTTGATGGTCTGCAAACCAGCGGGGCGGGGCCTGCTGCGATCTGATCAAGAATGATTGTGATTGGTGGTTTGCTGTCACTCACTCAAGTGCCCCTGACATGAGAGCCGCGCAAGTTTTCCTTTTGTAGCAAGCAGCAAAATAACTGTAACATGACGTGTTTGAGTACGTCCCTGCGATGTGAATATCGCGGTTATCGCCACGATATATCGTTCAGCCCTACTTGGCATCCTCTGATTGCTTTGTTACCACCATCTGTTTTAAAATGGCATGAATGTTTGATTTGTTTCTTCGGCTCTTCGTCGTTACCCAGCAGATATTTAACGTCTGTGAGCTGCACGAGTCTCGGATCTTAATTGGAGGCATTCTTTGCAGCCGGTGTACTCGTTGCTTTCTGCTTTTTTAACAGTTTGACTTCCTTTTCCGCAGATAAACAGGTGCCTGGTTTTATCCAAAGACCCCTACCTTAAATAAAATAGTCCTTTTTTGCCCTTCTCCATAAGGCGCTGACATGCTGGAATAAACTAAAGGAACATGTGTGGTTTTGATACCAGGGTCTTATAGTCATTGCCTTTTGATCGACTGTGGTCTTATTTCTACTGTCGCTAAGCAGCAACATGTGTTTAAGCATTTATCTAAAGTAAATTAGCTTGAAAGTAAAACGGGTGGGATGTGTGCATCGACCGACAGCTGCGGAGACTCTAAAAACTGTTTTCCACGAACTCAAGGATTATACAAAGAAGTGTGAATATCTGCTACTTGTCAGCCGTGTCTATCCTCTGCAGATATCAGAGACTGAACACAAACCACAAAGGTCCGGTTGAAACCCCGATGTGAATTCAAACGGGTGTTACGAAGATAATTGCGTTAATTGATCCTGTTCTCGTTAGAACTCGTGAACACTCACCCCGCCCGAGTGTTTCTTCCCTGCTTCCATGGAAACAGACATGTCACCGTTCCTCCAGCTGTCGTCTCCGATTTCGTCACTCTGGAGAAACTCATTGAGCTTCTCGACACTGCCAACACACACACACACACACACACATATTTATATTAAAGGATAAAACGATCCTAAAGTAAACAATGATCACGGCAATATGTGGATCCAGGTGGATGTACACGATCTTACAGGTGCCTTTCGTCTGTTATATTTATACGTTTTAAGGTCAAATGTACACACACACACACACACACGCACACACTTGAGCGAGTGTGATTGTGACGACACAGATAGCGTTAATCTCTGAGGAGGTTAGAGTTTCTCCTCCCTGCTGTCAGGTTTCCTCCATGTTCCTTTAATTAGATGTTTGTATCACATCCTTTTTTAGGCATGTCCACAACACACACGCACACACACACACACACACACACACACACACACACACACACCATGTATATATCACTTCAGGGGACATTACATTGACTTACATGCATTTCCTGGAGACTTATCCAAACCTTAACCAGAACCAACACATGCCTAACCCTAACCCTAACCCTAACCAAGTCTTCACCCTAACATTAATGATCCCCCTTATGGGGACCTCCATTTTGTCCCCATAAGGGAGGCGAGTCCCCAAACATCATGGATCCAGAAACTAGGGACACCCACACCCAGGGGACTCAACGACGCCTAAGACGTATCTCCTCTGGATCCTCCCTCTCCTCTGCCCACCAGTCCCAGGGATGATCTGACCTACTCATCCTCCTTGGCACATGGACCCCAACACCAACAGACAGACACCCTCACAACACCCATCCACAGACCCCTAGGCCAGTGCAACCTAGTCCCACACCGGAGTACATAACCCTACCTCTAACCCAAACCTAACCCTAACCAAGTATTCACCCTAAAATGAATGATTCCCCTTATGGGGACCTCCATTTTGTCCCCATAAGGGAAGCGAGTCCCCACAAGTATAGTAATGCTAGACCACACACACACACACACACACACACACACACACACACACACACACACACACACACACACACACACACACACACACACACACACACACACACACACCTGACGAGAGCCTTCACAGCGAATCTGACCACAGTGGAGAGCAGGAAGAGAGGAGTGACGAGGATGTGGAACAGCGCCAGAGCAGCGAAGGCCTCGTGCGGAGTGGGGCCTTTTTCATTCAGGAAATGAGACATCACAAACGTCTACGAGACAAGAAGTGCAGGTCAGTCAGCCTTGTTGGTATTCACGTCGTGTCACGTTATGGTTGAAGGAAGCAGAAAGAAGCAGCACAATGGAGATACAGGAAGAAAGGATTTGAGGTGAAAGTGACTTACGGCGAGCACGGCAGCGATGGGGATCGCAGCGTTCATGAAGACTGGAGAGAGAGAGAGATGAGACGACAGACATCAAGAACATGTATAATTTAATAGAATATAACGAGTATAACATGTAAATAATACATATTTTAATTTTATATTTATTCCCAATACTTTGAGTACATTTTTCTTATCATACTTTTACTTGCAATGGAGTATTTTTACCGTATAGTATTAATACTTTAATTAAAGCCTAAAAGACTTATTTCCCTATACACACACAGACTAATTCACTTATCAAAGTCACATTTACGTTATTATTTGTTTACATTTAGTTGTAATTGTATTATATTATTATTCTACCACACGTCCGGTCTTTCTTTACCAATCCCCATAGAGGGTCTATTTCCTGCATTGAGCATCATTTAGACTCCGGTGTTTGTCTCCATCTTACTGGACATGGAGGTGTAGAAGGCGAAGGTCCTGAGGCTGGTGAGCTCCTTGCCTCTGGTTTCCTCCACGCTGTCGCAGAAGATATTCTCCCAGGCGTAAAGCTTTAACAACTTTATACCCTTCAAGATCTCCGAGGTCTTCTTCAGACGATCTGTAGAGTGCTCCTGAAAGCAGAGGAAAGTAAAGTCAGTGAAATACTGGGTTTACATCATGAAGTACAAATACTTGGTTACTGCACTTAAGTACATTTGTCTGGTATCAGTACTTTACTCCACTACTTATTTTCTGTTGACATTTTACTTTGAACACAAATA